>BPLQ01014068.1:0-600000 GCA_021605075.1 Caerostris darwini
CATTCAATTTTTAAGTTAGAAAAATTTTCTCTCTCTCTCTCACATACACACTTTTCTCTCTCTCATTAATTTATTCACATGTTTCATTTTCCATTTGTTCCTCCTTGACTCAGACTAGAACCCACAATGAAAAAAGAATCTGAAAAATTTTTTCCAGTGACCTACACCCTTCACCTATGACTATGTATAATCCTGATGGTATTTATTCCTAAATTCATATCCCGCTAAATATCTTATAAAAGAGAATTTTTTTCTCCCATATAAAACTAAAATTGATTAATTAAATTTAATTAATGAAATAATATTTGAAAAAAAACTGTATTAACACCAAATGTCATCCACTGCAAGTTAAAAAAAAATGTGTTTGTAGTTGAGTGGATGAATAACAAGTAATATAAAATTTTTTTTTTTTAAAAAGTCAATTCCTTCTTTTTTTTTTTTCACGATATTGCAGAAAGTACTTTATAAATAATTTTCATTTATTTTTTTAAGTTTATCTGGCGCCATCTATTGATAGATATATGCAACTTAAATCTAAAAAAAACTAAAATTGATGAATTAAATATAATTACTGAATTAATATTTGAAAAGAACAGTATTAACATCAAGTGTCATCCTCTACAAGTCCAAAAAAAAATGTATTTGAACTTGAGCGGATGAATAAAAAGTATTTTATGAACGATTGAAAATTTGAACAAGATATATATAGGGAGAGTGTGAGCTAATAGTAGAAATTGAAAAAAGTTAAGTGTAAGAGATTAAGAAAGCCAGCAATTGAAAGATACACATAATCAAGAAAATAAGATATTAAAAGATTATGTTGTGGTTGTTTCTTATGCCACTTGGTGGGGATCTAAAACAAGAACCGGCATGGACTCATGGTTGAAGAGAAAAGGGGCAGTTTCTGTTGTGAGTTAGCACCCGTAGGTAGAAGTCTGACTTGGCTCCGTGACGCTGTATAGTCATATGAAACCGGAACCTACGGCTTAAAGTGGATTCCGAATTACTGCAAACATCCATGGCACTACCGGGACTCGAACGTGAAATCTATAGCACCGAGCGGTAGACACTCGGCTATTCAGGCTCATTAAAAGATTGAGGAAATACAATCATTTTTCTAGTATGCTTCTCAATTTTTTTAAAATTTGAGATTGGATTTTTGGGTATATTATTATGCTATTTAATACAAGGGTTATCGATAAAAAAATTCGATTATAAATTGCCCAATAAATCTCTAATAAAAAAAATCCAACAAAAGGAATATTAAGATAGCTTTGAAATTAATACATAAAAATTTTCATATTTCATTTTTTGCAAGTTTATTATAAAATTTCATATTTAATTTTATAACTAAAGAGTAAAATTAGGAAATTTAATAAGTTACGTAAAAGTTCTCTAATACTTTTGATAAAGAATTTTCTTTATTAAAATTATGCATAAAATTTTCAATTTTATTAGAATTGCTTCAGCATTAATTTATACATTATTTTTTTTTATGTTAGGAAAATATGTTCTGAACTAATTTTAGAAATCAATAGGTAACCGATTAAATAAAAAAAAATTTTCTTACTATTACAATAATATTAAAACTTCTTTGTTAAATGTGGTAGGTTAAAATACTAATAGAACTGTAAAATAAAACTTTTAAATGAAATCAGGCGCAGTTATGGAAAATATTTAAAATTTAGCTTGATATGACTACTGTAATCCTATAATGTACTTTATAAAATAACATCAACTTTATAAAATAGAATATTTATCAAATGCAAACGAAAGTTCTTGATTATCACAGCAAATATGTCTTCATTATTGACTACTGTAATCGTATGTAATGTACTTTATAAAATAACATATCAATCAAATGCAAACGAAAGTTCTTGATTATCACAGCAAATATTTCTTTATTATTCACTATTATAATCGTATGTAATGTACTTTATAAAATTGCATATTAATCGAATGCGAACGAAGGTCTTTAATTATCACAGCAAATATTTCTTTATTATTGACTACTGTAATCATATGTAACGTACTTTATAAAATAATATCAACTTTATAAAATAGCATATTAATCAAATTCAAACAAAAGTCCTTGATTATCCCAGCAAATATTTCTTTACTATCAATAGACTGTCAACTATATACTATAAAAATTTTAATTATATAATATAATGAAAATTTACTATAATATAAATTTTCTTACTACTGTAATCGTATATAATGCACTTTATAAAATAACAGCAACTTTATAAAATAGCATATTAATCGAATGCAAACGGAAGTCCTTGATTATACCAACAAACATTTCATTATTACGTTATATTTTTGCATGCATTCAATATAATTAATTTTTATAATTTATAAGTTTCATATTTCATGAAACAACGTGGGAGTTTCATTAAAAATATTTATCTTAATAATATTTAAGGAATTACAAATCAAGAAGAATGACAAATTAATACGAAAAGAAACAAATCAATGTATTGCATAAAAGAGACATTGATTACCGAGTACAGGCAACGTTGCCCACAGTTGGTTTCCCATGTACGACGGATTTAACGAATTAAGAAGTCAGTGACTTCACACACTCTGAGGTAGCGATATGAGCAACTGAACAACAACTAACAAAAAAGAAGAAAAGAAGAAAGAAAAAAAAAAAAATCAGTGTTCGAAGTTCCGCCCTAAACTTATCTTCATAATCCGAACCTTCGCTGATTTGAAGGAATTATTCTCGAAAATTCCTCTAAACATTATCAACAGCTTTTCACTGAAGACGTAAGTCAACGTCTAGGCCGAGTTTTAAATCCTTTTTGAAAGCATGTCGTGTTCTTTTATGTCTTAAGTCAAAACTTTGAAAGGTGAAAGTCAGAAGACAAAAAAGTTTAAAAAAAATATGCTTCACAAAAGAAACTATATAACAGGCCGTTGACTTAAATTGGTCGATAATTTACATCGAATAAAAGAAAGCGTTGACCCTTCGATGCCATTAGTTTTATAGATTTCGAAGTTGGTATCTAAAAGAATACCACTTTTAACTTTACATATATTTTATTCTTTAAAGACTTGCTGTAAAGAATGGAATTCTCGTCTACGATCATGGAAACAATAGAAGAAATAATATAACATCACATTATTTTAATTCATCAGTCCTTAAAACTAGATTTATTTATTTTAACTTAAAATTATTTAATTAAAAGTGTTGTTAAAACTTTTTGTTTATAATTTGCCTTCTTATGTTTATAATTTAAACTTCGTATTGTTTAAAATACCATTTTAACTTTACATATATTTTATTCTTTAAAGAATTGCTACAAAGAATGGAATTTTCGTTTACGATCATGGAAATAATAGTAGAAACAATATAACATCACAGGTGATAGTTTCTATAACATTATTTGAATTCATCAGTCATTAAAACAAACTTTACTTATTTTAACTTAAAATTATCTTACTAAATGCGATGCTAAAATCTTTTTGTTTATAATTTGCCTTCTTATGTTTATAATTTTAACTTCTTATTGTTTAAAATACCATTTTTAACTCAACATATATTTTATTCTTCAAAGAATTATTATAAAGAATGGAATTCTCGTCTACGATCATGGAAACTATAGAAGAAAAAATATAACATCACAGTATTAGTTTCTATAACATAATTTGAATTCACAGTCATTAAAACTAGTTTTATTTACTTTAAGTTAAAATTTTTGATTAAATATGTTGTTAAAATCACTTTGTTTATAATTTGCCTTTTTATGTTTATAGTTATATATTCGTATTGTTTAAAATACTTTATATTGTGGTTTAAAATACCATTTAAAAAGAATTTCTAAATAATAATATAATAATACATATATATTTATAATTTCAACTTCGTATTGTTTAAAATACCATTTTTAACTTTACATATATTTTATTTTTTTAAAGAATTGCTATAAAGAATGCAATTCTCGTCTACGATCACGGAAACAATAGAAGAAATCATATAACATCACAGGTGATAGTTTCTGTAAAGTTATTTGAATTCATCAGTCATTAAAACTAGTTTTATTTATTTTATTTTTAAAAAATTATTTGATTAAATGTATTGTTAAAATCTTTTTGTTTAGTATTTGCCTTTATAATTTTACCTTCGTTTTGTTTAAAATACTTCAGCTAATTGTTTAAAATACTTCATCTAGTTATTTAAAATACCATTTAAAACGAATTTCAAAATGACATTTATTTGATGAGTGTTTATATTTCGATTTTTTCTTTCTCGAGGATATGGAATCGATGTTTTAATTAATTAATCGATATTTAAATTTTAAATTTTTAACAAGCATTATACGCTATTAAATTACCCATTTAGAAAGAATTCTATCAATTTCAATCAATCATTTACTTCCCGATTTACGAGAACAAAAGTCAAAATAATGTTAAACAAGAATAAATCAAAGTTTTATGATAATGTAAAAAAAAAAAAAAAAAGTTTTCAAATAGATTACTTCAATGTTTCATTTAGCTACTCATCGTTGTCTTTTTAATGTTTTTTTTCATTGCTCAATTGCTTTATAATTTATTGAATTATTGGAAATTGAATTAAATAAAAAATATTCTTCACAAAAGAAACTATATAACAGGTCATTGACTTAAATTGGTCGATAATTTACATCGAATAAAATAATGTGGTGACCCTTCAATGCCACAAGTTTTATAGATTTCGAAGTTAGTATCTACAAAAATACCAGTTTTAAATTTACATATATTATATTCTTTAAAGAATTGTTATATAGAATGGAATTCTCGTCTACGATCATGGAAGCAATAGAAGAAATACTATAACATCACAGTTGATAGTTTCTATAACATTATTTTATTCCACCATTCATGAAAACTAATTTTATTTATTTTAAATTAAAATTATTTGATTAAACGGGTTGTTAATATCCTTTTGTTTATAATTTGCCTTCTTATGTTTATAATTTTAACTTCGTATTGTTTAAAACACTTTACTTTGTTGTTTAAAATACCATTTTTAACTTTACATATATTTTAATTTTTAAATAATTGCTATAAAGAATAGAATTCCCGTCTACGATCATTTGAATAATAGAAGAAATAAAATAACAACACAGATGACAGTTTCTATAACATAATTTGAATTCATCGGTCATTAAAACTAGTTTTATTTATTTTAACTTAAAAATTTATTTGATTAAATGTGTTGTTAAAATCCTTTTTTTATAATTTGTCTTTTTATGTTTATAATTTTACATTCGTATTGTTTAAAATACTTCATATTGTGGTTTAAAATGCCATTTAAAAAGAATTTCTAAATAATAATGATCATTTATTTGATGATCATATTTAGTTTATATTTCGATTTTTTCTATCTCGAGAATTTTGAATCAATGTTTTAATTTCAATTTTAAATTTTTAACAAGCATTATACACTATTAAATGACCCATTTAGGAAGAATTCGATCGATTTCAATCGATCATTTACGAGAACGAATGCCAAAATAATGTTAAACAAGAATAAATCAAACTTTTATGATAATATAAAAAAATTAAAGGTTTTTAAATAGTCAGATTACTTCAATATTTTTATTCACTGCTCAATTTCTGTATAATTTATTGAATTATTGGAAATTTAATTTAATTTAAAAATATTTTAAATTCTATTCAATGGCAATTATTTATTTTTTGTTTGATAAAACTAACCCTTTAAGCATTTAAATTATTTTTTTTAAAAGAAAAGCTCAAACATTTCAGTTTTATTTTTTCTCTATATTTGCCATGCCTTAAACAGTTGTTACAATAGAACAAACGTAGTTTATTCTATTGTTATTAAGAAAAAATATTAAAAAACATAAAAATAGATTCAAGCACTGCAGTTCTTTATTTTGAGGGTCGCAATGTAATATGCGCAGATACAAAAATAATAGAGAGTTTTTGCATACCGTACGTTAGTTACCGCAGGATGTCCGTTAGCTTTTTCTCCCCAGCGCGCATGATCAGTTTCCTATGAGCATGCGCGCTAGGGAGAAAAAGCTAACGGACGTCCTACGGTAACTAACGTACGGTATGCAAAAACTCTCTAATATATGTACTACAAAAAATAATGTATGTATTATAAAAATATAAAACTGGATTCAATGTAATTTGAGAAGCGCAATGTAATGTATGCAGCTACAAAAACAATATATGTACTATAAAAATAATGGAAGTACTACAAAAAATAAAACAAATGGATTCAATCACTACTGCCATCTAATTTTAAGGAGGCTAATGTATTGTATGAAGCTACAAAAATAGTATATGTACTAAAAAAATAATGTATGTATTACAAAAAAATATAAAACTGGATTCAATGTAATTTGAGAGGCGCAATGTAATGCATGCAGCTACAAAAATAATATATGTACTATAAAAATAATGGAAGTACTACAAAAAATATATAAAATGGATTCAATCACTACTGTCATCTAATTTGAGAGGCCCAATGTAATGTATGCAGCTACATGTACTACAAAAATATGAAAAAATGGATTATTGTCATCTAATTTGAGGAGCAGCTACAAAAATAATATTTGTACTATAAAAATGGATTAAATCACTACTGTCATCTAATTTGACATGCATTGTAGCCACTGCTTTTAAGACGATGATTGTGATAGCATGTATACCGCACCGGTATAGCAATTATCCGAAATTTCAATGGCTCTCTTTTATACAAGAACCAAATGCATGGAAACCCCTGAAAATCCTTTCGGAAGTTATATCACGTTCACAATTGCTTGATGGACTTTTCGTGGTATACAAAATGTAATACAACGATCTCGATGTATTAAAAAAATCTATATTTTTGTGATGACTCTGGTATTTAAACTTCCAGCAGCATCGTTACCTGTAAACAAATTTTTTGAAAAGCAGAATTATTAAAAAAAGATGAGGTCCATAAAACGGAAACGGATCGTTTAGAACGGCAAGGTGACATCAGAATACATTATAGCTTCAAGTGGAGGGGGAATTACAGAAAAGAGAGAAAGCCTTCTCTAAAATCATGCAAACTGGAGCATGAGTAGCGGAAGAATGGATACCCTTCCTAGCCTGAAATTATCTTTGCCTTTGTGTGGGAAAGTTGGAAAAAGCTTTCGCGTCTTCAAGTAAGACTGGTTTGTCTCAGCCTTTAATCTGACATGGTATTAAAATCTGACTCTTAATTTGTCATCGCAGAAAAAATAAAATATATTACACCGTTTAATGTATTTCAGGAAGTATTTAATAAGTATTTAAAGATGAATTTGGCTTTTGAAAAAATTAAGGAAATGAGTAGAATTATTTTGTAATACGCTTTTAAAATAAGAGGAAATTTAAACTGTTTATTACTCGCAGAAAAAAAAATGCTATACAAGGAATTGATTTTTTAAATATGATCATGCATTGAAGTTGGGATATAAAAATGTGTCTAAAGAAAGAGAAATAAAATATTTTTGAAAATTAATTTTCATATTTTTGTTTTCAGTAGCACCAAAAAAATGTTTTGTTTTCAATAATGTACACGGATAGATAATTTCTGATAACAATAAAAAAAAAAATCCTTTAAATAAGATATAAAAAATAAAATATAATAACAAAATATTTTTAATATTTTATTTCTTATAAATGGTTTAAAAAATTAATTTCCATATTTTTGTTCTTAGTAGCAACAAAAAGTTATTTTTTTCGATAATGCATACGGATAGATAATTTTTGACAACACTGAAAATATAAAAAAAAATCCTTTAAATGAGTTTTAAGAAATGAAATATTATAATAAAACATTTTTAATATTTTATATCTTATAATTATTTATAAGAAATAAAATATAAATGTTTTAGATAATTAATTTTCATATTTTTGTTTTCAGAAGCATCAAAATGTGTTTTTTTCAATAATGTATTCGGATAGAAAATTTCTGACAATAATGAAAAGATAAAAAAAAAAAAAAAATCCAGTAAATAAGTTATAAAACATAAAATATTTTAATAATTACATTTATAATTTTTTATTAAACGAAATGAAATATTATAAATGTTTTCGAAAATTAATTTTCATACATTTTTTTTTCAGTAGCACGGAAAAGTTCAATAACGTAATAACTCAATAAAAGTTTTCAATAACGTTTACGGATAGATAAGTTCTGACAACAATTAATATAAAAAAAAAATCGTTTAACTAAGTAATAAGAAATAAAATATTACAAATGTGTTATAAAATTAATTTTCATATATATTTTTTTTCAATAGTACCAAAAAGTTCTTTTTTTTTCAATAAAGTTTATGGATGGATAATTTTTGACAACAAACAAAGCAAACAATACAAACTTAAAACAAGGCCATAAATCCTTTGTTTATCGTCCAGGTTACAGTTCCAAATACGTATAATTAAAATACGTATACGGAATACGTATTTTTCTGATCAATACGTATTAATTGATCAGAAGTATAAATAAAAGATACAATTATTAAATGGCACTGAAACTAAATAAACCAAAATATCATAATTAATTTATCGTATATACATGTTTATTATTAAGAGACATATGACCTTTCCTTGCGTAATAATTTTTGAATAGAATTGTAACTTTTATTCGTATAAATTGCGTAATTTGTTATCTAACTGCATAAATTATTTACAATGCCTCGCTGCATGATAATAAATTTGACATTCACATTAAACCTGAAATAAACAAGGCAGCAAAGTTGCTTTGCGTGTGAATGTAACAACAACATATTAATTGTTATTTGTATGCAAAGTTTCATTCTTACATTTTATTCATGCAATTTAACATTTAATCAAAAAGATTTGATCCTATAAAAAGACCAATTTTTTTGTGTGGTATGTTAAAACATGTGTGTATCGTAAGCTTGTCCAGTGGCTAACATCAGCGGTTTAAAGTTAAGCATCACGATTGAAATTACGGCAAACATACACGCAGCCATGTTAACGTGTATATAATAAAATTAGGACTATTGCTGGTCTATTTTGTGCGTGACTAACGGTAGCTATGTTCAATATTTCAACATGGCTGACGTCATATGGCTGTCATCACATTTCTACATAAGGTTTAATTAATTCTTTAGTTTAGTTAATTTTTAATAAAGTTCAAGTTGATTCAAATGAGAATTTTGATAAAATTCTCTTTTGGAGGTAAAATTGTAAAATAAATAACAAAAATTTGAATAGAAATAAACTTTTATTTGGGGTCTGCTAGCCATGTAAATAGCGCACTGGCATTCAGTGCCACAGGTTTCGGGCTTGAGTCCTAACGGTGCCGTGGATGTTTGTAGTGGTTCGGAATGCACTTTAAACAATAGGTCTCTGTCTAATATGACAGTAGGGCGTTGGGCGGACAACCCTACCCCATAAAAAGAAAACATCTACTGTCTCGAAATCTGCTAGTAGGCAGAGGGTCTCGGCCCACCATGGGACTGTTGCGCCAATGAAGAAGAAACTTTTATACTGCTATCACAGATATAAAAAGTATAACTTTTCTATGATTATTAAATAGTATATTATAAAATTAATAATTGTTTATTATTTTTTCTACTAAAAATATTACTTTTTTTATTACAAATACTACTAATAATAAACTATTAAAGACTAACATTATGAAAAAATCCATAGCTTAACCTTGAATGCATATTCTAATTATCAAGACATTACGATTAAACAGTTAAAAGTAAATTCTCCTTCATTGGTCGAACAGCCCCAAGGTGTGCCAAGGCCATCTGCCAGTAGATAGATTTCGAAACATGAGATGATTTCTTTTTACGAGGTAGGGTTGAACTGAGGTAGACTTGAACCCAAAACCTGTGGCACAGAGCGCTAGTCACTCGGCCATCAGATCCCCAAGTAAATTCTGTGATTAATTCTTTTTTTTTCCTTATTTATCTCATTTGTCTTATGACGAACCACATTTGTTAGAACAAATCATTTAGGATCTTTTACCTAAAATGCACTAAGTATTTACTAGCTTTTCTCTTTTTGTTTCAATGTAATGTTTAAATTATGAAATATAGCTGGAAATACCTTGAATCCAGATGACAATTATTAGATGTTATCAACAGCTAAAAGAAGCAGATGCAGTCGTTAAAGATTATTTCATTTATAATTCTTCTTCAGTCCACCACGCAAACATACTACATGCCAACAGCCTTCACCTACTGCGAGGTCAAACTATCCTTGTATGACAGCGATTCCAATCTTCGCATCGAGAGGTGGAAACAAAGAAAAGACCAACCGTCTGCAACCATATTACAGAACCATAACATAGCGGAGATTAGAACACAAAGAGATGCGAATTTGAAGAAGAAAAAGTGCCGTTTCAATGGTGGCTGCCAGTAGGGCGCAATTAATAATCGGCTCTTATCAGAGATGGATACGGTCAAACAGTTGCAAATCCTCGCCTCGCCTCGGTTAAGCGCCGAGATACAGATTTACGTTCTTCACTGTGTGTATCTGATGAACTCTCGGAAAAGAATGAGCTGCGATATGAATGGATGAATATGTCTGGAATTTCGATCTGATGGCTATCGCATATCGTGAAGACAAGACATAGATCATGGTGTGCTATAGTGAAAGCTCAAAAGGAGATGGAGAAACAATAGTTTGATTTATACTTAGATGAAATACTATTATCTGCCGGTAAACATAACTATTAAATTTTATAGTTGACAATTTTGATATGTAAAGAATAGAAAAATATAAGGTCCCAGGATTGAAACATGCCCTAGACAGATTAACGCATTATGTTTGAACTGCTTGCTCGGTTCAATTAATGACCTTTTTTATTAAGTCGCTAGATGTGTCTTTGTGGTTCCATGGTGTAATGGTTAGCACTTTCGACTTGTAATGTAATCGAATGTGTTTCGATCTGAGTTATATCTCGGATGAACCTATTTGCACTTTATAGGATATACTTTAGGGCCAGGTGGGAGATTTTGATTTGGTTTGTCTCTCTACGGTCATCTTGTACACACGTTGGGCGAATTAGACCGGGACTACAGTTTAACTTGCATTCCGAACCACTAACAACCATTCATATCACAGCCAGGATTCAAAGCTGAAGCCTGTGGTACAAACCCCAGAGTGCTAACCAATTGGCCATCAGGTCGCACACCTACAAGAAGAAGATGTGTGGACTTTAAGAGAGAACTGTTTTAAATTTAAAAATCACATTGAAGAAAATATAAGCTCCAATTAGAGAGTCGTAGTCGATGCCACTTAACTAAGCCTATTCGACTTTCAAACTAATCGGGTACCACATACTATAACCTTACTACACATACTATAACCTTACTACACACATATACTATAACCTTACTACACACGTATACTACACGTATCTTAATGTCAATTGATCCCCTAAGCTCTAGCACGCTATTAAACACACATTACCACCGACCACAAGTCCTTTATATAAAAAAACAAAAGCACAACTAAAACTTAAAGCATATTTATAAACGCAACAATATTGCAAGATTTGTTTCTCTGTTTCTTTTTTTAATATGCCTGGAATATACATAGAATAATTTCAAAATAGGGGAAGGGCAATGTAGAACAACCTCCTAGTGGAGCACCCTGGGCAACGTTCCATACGGCTAAGTGGTCTATAGTTTTCGGCATGAGCACTCGCTGCTATCCTAACCGTCGTCCGGTTGGCTTGCATGTATTGCAATGGAATGCTGGTGACTTATCTCAATAAACAAGTAATATAAAAAAAAAATTAAAATCAATTCCTACTTTTTTTCACTCTATTGCAAAAAGTCCTTTATAAATAATTTGCATTCATTTTTTTAAGTTTATCTGGCGCCATCTATTGGTAGATATATGCAACTTAAATCTAATAAAAAACTAAAATTAATTTATTAAATTTAATTAATGTATTGATATTTGAAAAAACTGTATTAACATCAAGTGTCATCACTACGAGTTCAAAAGAAATGTATTTGAACTTGAGTGGATGAATAAAAAGTATTTTATGAACGATTGAAAATTTGAACAAGATATATATAGGGAGAGTGTGAGCTAATAGAAGGAATTGAAAAAGAACTAATCTAATGAACATCTACATCGCATTGGGATAGTTGACGAACCAAACTGCACTCTTTGCGATTTGGCAGAACTAATGAACTGAGCGCATTTCTAAGTTGCTTGGCACTTCATGACGAATCCCAGACGGTGAGATACTGGCAAGTTAGAGAACTGCTAAGGCAATGACTTTGATCAACTTTGTTGAACTCTTTCGTGTGCACTTTCTTCTTTATTTTGTATTTTTCCCATTTTTGTATTGCCTTGCGATTATAACTTTAAGAAAATAAACATTTAAAATAAACTTTCAAAATAGGAGGAAAAAAAACGATGTACGACTGTTCAAATAAAGTAATTTTTTAAAAAATGGCCTCTTTGCAAAAATGTTCGACTACGTCACTGATAACACAGAGCAAAAAGCACCAATTTGAAATAACTCTGCAGTTAAGGTTAAGGTTTCAATTATTTACGCAGAAACTACAAGAGGATTTATTTCGCGGAAAATATGTTGCCAGACGGTCAGTTCATTTGCGGAATTTATCGATTCGGACACTTTGACAGGAAAGGAAAAACAACAGCTTAAACAATAGGGGTTAATCTACTTAAATACGACAAGGACAACTCTATATTTGACCTGCACACGGTAGCAAATGGTGTTACAGATTTTGACAGCTTGACCTAATAAATAAACAAACTTCTGCGTGGTTGATACTTTTTTCTAAGTAAGCTAAAGGATAAAACCTTTTTGTCCGTGTATCTCATTACTGTAATTGATATATTCACGAACGGATCTTAATTGTCGAGTTTCTCACTTTTCATTTTGGTTCCTGGAATTCTTTTGGCTTCGTTGACCGATATTTAACTTTAGAACTCCGATGATCTGTAAAAACTACTGAAGCTTGAAGCTTTGTAAGTTAAATATCCTGTAATGAGAATGGAAAACACGTTTTGTTTTTAAATGGATAGTTTATGCCGTCTTTTATTGAAATTATATTTTCCCTTTAGTTCATAATAACAATTAGTTGAAAACGTTGTAATAAAATAATAATTATGATTTTAGTTATTTTTGCAATTAAAAAAATGGAACGTTTTTCTAAGACTTCTCACAAATATTATCTAAAACAATTTTTGTAACGAATTACAATGATTCGAACCATCGATTTTATAATAATGAAAACGTCACAAATAAAATTTAATTACAATTATATATAAAATGAATTTAGCAAAAAACATATTAAACAATTTGAAAAAAAAGAAGCCACATTAAGCTTTTAATATCATATATTAAAAAGCTTTTAATATCAAATAAAAAAAAGTACTGTTTGGTCATTACAGAAATATTGTCATATTTTAATTTTAACAAACCTAAGTATTTAAATAGTTTCAATTATAATATATTTTCATATATTTTATATAATATAATTCATATATTTTACATAATCTGATAAATTTTTCCTGAGTGAAGTTTTCTATTCTTAATGCACTATCAAATGAAGGAATTAAACAACGCTTAAACGTATTCATGTTTATCGCTTGAGTCAATTAAGCTATTGTTTATAACATTATAATGTAAAACGCTATTTCGGTGAACCTCTAGTGGAAATGAATAATCAAAGTGGCATACGGAGGTTCACGTTGCCCAAATATTTTTAAATATATTTTTTTATGAAGAAGTTTTCCAGCTTACAGATTTAACGCCTTGATATCCAGTGTATACCTAGGTATGTTTTGATGACATTTGTCGAATACGAACTGAATGCCATTTATTTTTTTTTTTCAAACCCTTTTCAGTGGAACAGTGGGTTTCATATATACTATGAAAAGCCCTCCGACAGGTTCAGAGGGAGGACAGTGCCTTCTGGAGTGCTTCATATTTATGTATTATAAGGGAGAAAATTCAACTCCCACTAGGCAGTCTGGCTATCAATGCCAGACAGTTTTATAATACATTGTCACAATAACTATCAAGTCTCCTCGTTTCTGAAGCAGTAACTCAACAATGCCGCCAGAGGATTCGAACCTCAAGTCATAAACTAAGGACTTTAAACTTTAGAACTTTAAACCAAGGACAAATCTGAAACCTATGGCCAAACATTTGTCTGTTCTCAATTTGAATTAAAAAATAGTAATCACCCCTTATGAGAGATTTTCCAGTTTCTTTAGACTTCTTCCAAAACCAGCCAAAAAACGACAGAACGCCGAGTGGTAATTCTGCAAACGAAAGCGATTGCGTTGATTTCTTTTTAGAAGAACGCAAAAACCGGTTTGATGTACTGTGCTAAAACCTTTCATGTGCCTGTGTAGACGTAGCTTCAGCTAAAGTTACGTCTACACTAGCGCTGTAAGAACTTAAAAAAACAAAAACAAAAAAACATAACGTAAATAAATAATAAAAGCAAACGCGTAAAAGTGCAAATTTATGAGCATTGCATGTATTAATTTTGCAAAATAAACACAGAAATTGTAATAATTTTGAAAATTTTTCAAATGATTTTGAAACATCCATTTTAAAAACGAAGTTATATAAGAAGAAATAAAATATCTATTAAATCTTTTTTTATCGAAATATGCTTTCTTTCCACTAATTTTATTCCTGCATGCCTCTTAAAAAAACAAGAAAAAATTTCCTTATACGTAACCATAAAAATCTAATCAAATACGGAAGATTTATATCACGATTATTTTCAAGTTTTTATATGAAGAATATTTAAATTTAAGTAAAATATATGCATTACAAAAAAAAGAAAGAAAAAAGTAATAAAAGAAAGAAAAGAAAAACGAATGATGAGTAATATCATATACAGCTATCATTTTCAGCTTATCAACCTACCACAAGTGAAATCAAATGAGCAAGTGCATAGAGGAAACTGGATTTGTACAGTTACAGTCGAAGGATACCGTTACACCAAGTAACAAACAAAAAAAATTAAATTAAAAACCACGTTTTGGCCTAGATTTCAAAATTCAAATATGCAGAATGGCAGCATGTCTAGCAAGATGGCAGCCCGTTTACCTTGGTTCCACTTCCATTCTTCAGAATCCTTTCTTCTTTGTCTTAGAACGAACTGGTTCACGAAGAATAGTGATTCTCTGCTGAGTGGAAAAGAACCGTTCACGTGGGTTCGTTCTCATAAAAGTGTGCTCAACGAAAATAAAACTCGTGTTGAAGGAAAATAAAGTGGACGAATCGCTATATTCACGAAAACAAACGAGTTCAATTTAAAAGTGAACACACACTCAGTAAACGCATCCGGTGAAAGTTCATGCATGTTTATGAAATCACTGGTATTGGAAGGATAAGAAAAAATGAAACCTGTTAAATTTATGAAAAACCAATTTCACAAAAACATGGCAGATATAAATGCGAAGGATACAAAACAAAATTTTTGTCCATTAGATTTCTGATTATTGGGTTTATTTAAATTTCTTTGTTTTTAGAAAAAAAATCAAATTCCCTAACGCCAATTTTTAAAAATTTACCAACCGTAATATAAAATAAAATAAATATGTATGTCATTAATAGAAAAGACTTATTTTTGCTATAATATATAATAAATTGAACAAAATCAGAATAGTAGTATCTTTACGCCAAATATATTCAAATTAAAAGTGAATACATACTTTGTAGTACACGTGATCATGCACGTTTAGAAACCATGTAATATTGGAAATATAAAAAATATATATATTGGAAATAATAAAAAAAAATATATTGGAAATATAAACAAAAAATATTGAAAATATAAAAAATTAAGGTAAAATTGCAGAACAGGGGCCATTGGGATTTGGTATCAAAAATTCTGTTCGCCAAATTCCGCCAAGTAACGAGTTGCTATTGTAAATGAAGTGAATTGCAAACAGTACAAGGAGCCCGGGTTACCCTATTTGGGAATTTATCACCAGTTGGCACCATAAAAAATAACCAAATTCCAACGGACTCTATTTTGCTATTTGGACAAGATTAAATTGTGATCAACCACCTCTTCCCATATTCACGGTAAATATAAAAGAGAACAATATATAGTTTGAGTTTTGATTTGTGAATAAAACAGATATTTTTTAAATTTCCTTTTTGTATTTTGATAAATTTTTATGACCTGAAAAGATTTGCCAAGTTAAAAAAGCACTTGCAATAGAAAGAAAATGATACGTCTATCATTTGTTCATTTCAGATAAGGCACATAACAAAAATAATAAATACAACGTTTGAACTAATTTTCATAAATATTTGCAAAAAAAATAAATTAGAATAATAAAAATAGAACGAACCTTTTCATTTATAAAAATTCTAAATAACTGACCTAGAAATGATTATTATCAAGGAGTATCATTACTTTCAAATCCAGATATGTTAAAAAAAATAATTTTAAAACGCGTTAATTTTTAAAATAAAGTCAAATCTTAATTTTTTAGTTTTTTTAAATGATGCCAAAAAATCAGTTCAAACAATTAACCGAATGAAAGATAAGAAAATTTAATCATTCAAGATTATAAGTTGTCGACAGTGAGCGTAAATTAATAAAATAACCAACAATGACATATTTAAGAAAGCAAAGTGGTCTATTTTTAATAAAAAATGATTAAAAGCAGAAATTTGGAAAAATTAAATAAAGAATAAGATTAAGTAAAGAATATAAGAATTAAATAAAAAATATTAAGTTTTAAAAATGCTCCATTGATGATGCAAAATATAAATTTAGTTTATGAATAAAAGCCTCAAAATAGCATATTATAATTATTACATTGAATGCATAACAAAGCAAAACATAAATTGAGACATTGAAAAAAAATATATTTCAAGTCAACTTTTTGCCTTAATAAAGATAAATTAAAAAATAAAACACCATAAAAGTACAAAGAATTTATAAAAATTTAAATTTATAGATTAATAGTTTGGCACAATTATTATGCGTATAAAGTAACAAAAATGCAGCTGTTTCAAAAATGAAATTTAATTTAAAAAAATAATACATTTCACAAAATTTTCCTATTATTTTTATAATAGTTAGTGATAGAAGCCTCTATCCTGTTTAGGTTTTTATTTAATCAAATGCTTTAATAAATCATAATAATGCTAAAGCTTCAATGAAATAAACTAAATAAATGCACTTTTCAAGAAACTATTTTCAGTCAATCAGTCACGGTCGCTGTAAAAGTTGCAAAAATATTTTCCAATTCATTGGATTTGAATTTTATGGTGATAGGGCTGTAAAGATAAGAGTGCTTAGTTTTAAAGTTAAATAATACATTTTACAAAATTTTCCACACTGGTAGCCTTTACCCTTTTTAGTTCAAATAAATTTTGTATTCATTTAATCAAATCCTTTAATAAATCATAATAATGCTAAAGATGCAAAGAAATAAACCAAATAAATGTACTTTTCCAGAAACTATTTTCAATCACAGTCACCGTCACTATAGCAGTTGGAAAAATATTTCCTAATTCATTTGATTTGAATTTTATGGTAATAACAAGAATAACATCTGTAAAGTAAATTTATAACATAAGATTTTTCTTAGAAAACTACACATAAATATAAAAATAAATAGAAGATTTTGATAAAAAATTAAAAATTATATCAGCCCTTTACCCTCTTTAGCCCAAAATTTGATTTCCATTTAATCAAATTTTTTATTTCAATTTATTTTTAATCAAATTTTCCAGATTTTTAATAAATCATAATAATGATAAAGCTCCAATGAAATAAACCAAATAAATGCATTTTTCCAGAAATTATTTTCAGTCACTCAGTCACGGTCGTAAGCTGGAAAAATAATCCCAATTTATTTTATTTGAATTTTATGTTTATATAGTTGTAAGAATAAGAGTTCTGAAAAAAATTATAACATAAGATTTTTTAAACAATAAATTGAAACAATAATAAACAATAATTTGAAGATTTTGATAAAAAAAAATTAAAAATCAAAAATTATATCAGGGCTTCATACACTTTAAACCAAACTTATTATGTAAAAACTCTAAGAATCAGATAGTTCAATAATTGCCACAAAATAAATGCATATACTTTTTTTTTGGCAACAGCGGCTCAAGATAAGCAACGACTGAATAACGGAAATGAATTAAAAATTAGTTAAGAATTAGTAATTAAGCTTTTCTGGGTCTGAAATTCAGTTTTTTTTCCAGATAAGTGATAATGGAATAGGATGTGTTGATTTCTGCACGAACACTGGTCTCCCACGGTTTGCATACTAAATAGTGCATACGTTTACTTTTTCCCAATTCGTGTAAATTCTCCGCTCTTAATGGATTCTTAATGTCGGCGTTCGTGAAGCAGGTGATCGTGCCAACACATCCGTAAAACCATTTTATTTATAAATAACACTGATGTAATAAGTTGCGTCGTTTGGAAAAGTGATTTCTTTTTAATAATGTGAGAAAAAAGATCAAATAAAAGTTTTAATTTTTTTTTTTTGTGGAAGAAAACTTTACGATTAAAAAAAAATAGCGTAAAGAGTTTTTTTACACACCGGATAACCTCGTGTTCTAATTATGTATGCTATGAAAATCTCATTGATGGGCAAACGTTAATGTTAGCTTTCGGGAAGATTTTTATACATGCATTTGTTTGTTATATGGAATTATAACTTGGAAAACAACGACCTGATAACCTAACTGTCGATACGAGATGCTTACGTTCGTTGATTCCTTCACGATTGAGTCTACTCATTTCTGAAAACAGTGACTACAACGGACACCTTATATTAAGACCAGAGTCATCCTCCAATATAGCTGCGGACGGTACGGAGACCAGTACAACGATATTTATCAATAATTTTGGTAACTGGTTTAGAGTTGGGCATAATGATATTTATAAATAATTTTGGTGAGTGGTTTAGAGTTGGGCATAATGATATTTATAAATAATTTTTTGGTTTGGAGTGAGGTTTAGAGTTGGGCATAATGATATTTATCAATAATTTTGGTAACTGGTTTAGAGTTGGGCGATATTTATAAATAATTTTGGTAACTGGTTTAGAGTTGGGCATAATGATATTTATAAATAATTTTGGTGAGTGGTTGGGAATTGGGCATAACGATATTTATAAATAATTTTGGTAACTGGTTTAGGGCATATTTATAAATAATTTTGGTAATTTGGCATAATGATATTTTAAATAATTATTGGTAGACTGGTTTAGAGTTTTGATATTTATCAATAATTTTGGCATAATGATATTTATAAATAATTTTGGTAAGTGGTTTAGAGTTGGGCTGATATTTATCAATAATTTTGGTAACTGGTTTAGAGTTGGGCATAACGATATTTATCAATAATTTTAGTAACTGGTTTAGAGTTTGGCATAATGATATTTATAAATATTTTGGTGAGTGGTTTAGAGTGGGCATAAGATATTCATCAATAACTGGTTTAGAGTTTGGCATAATGATATTTATAAATAATTTTGGTGAGTGGTTTAGAGTTGGGCATAACGATATTTATCAATAATTTTAGTAACTGGATATTTTTAAGAGTTTGGCATAATGATATTTATATAATAATTTTGGTGATCAATGGTTTAGTAACTGGTTTGGGCATAATGATATTTATAAATAGTTTGGCATAATGATATTTATAAATAATTTTGGTGAGTGGTTTTTGGATATTTATCAATAAGTAACTGGTTTAGAGTTGGGCATAACGATATTTATCAATAATTTTAGTAACTGGTTTAGAGTTTGGCATAATGATATTTATAAATAATTTTGGTGAGTGGTTTAGAGTTGGGCATAATGATATTTATCAATAATTTTGGTAACTGGTTTAGAGTTGGGCATAATGATATTTATAAATAATTTTGGTGAGTGGTTTAGAGTTGGGCATAATGATATTTATCAATAATTTTGGTCACCATATAGGCCCAAACCTCTCCGTAGGAGTCTAATATAAATCAATTAATATATTTTTTTATTTTAAATATATTCAATTAATATATTTTTATTTAGCTTAATATACGCGTAATATAAATAAAAACATTTGAAGTTTTTTGACAGAGTCAATATTAAAATTTAATTTAAGATTTACCGTAAATTATTATCTTTCCTCAAGAAAAAAAAATAAAATAAACCATGGCTTATAAGTCAACCACACAAGTTTATTATTGTTTAACACTTTAGTATACATTATGTTTTATCAGTAGCAATGATCCGTTACTTCAACTAAAAAAAACCTGATTTGAGAATTCTAATCCATAATGTCTTCTACCAATATTTCATGTAATATACCGATTTAAAAAAAAATCCAAAATGCAGCCAGCCGTACTATAAATCATCCTGTTATTTTCCACTTGCCCAGTAACAGAACAACAACGGGAATGAAAAATAACATAATTAAACGAACTTTTTGCGAAATAAAAGATGTTTTAGAATTTCTAATATTCATCTGTTTCACAATCCGAAAGACTAGAATTTTTTGTGTAATTTACATATTTTATGGCTACATTAAGGAATGTTTTGAATATGAAATTAGTGTTATATATTTATTGGAATTTCAGTATTTATATAAAAAAAAAATTCTAAAGGAAAACAGATTGATTAAATATTGTTAATCGCGTATAAAGAAAAAAATAATTGACTATTAAAAATAATTTATATACTTTAACATAATAATAACATTATTATAACATTAATTAGTGGCTAATAACATTAATTAATCTATAAAGAATAATTTTCATACTTTATAGCTTCATTAAGGAATGTTTTGAACATGGAATTTGTATTATGTATTTAATGGAATTTCAGTGTTTATATAATTTTTTAAGTAAAGGAATTCTAAGGCAAAACATAATGATGAAATATTGTTAATCGCGTATAAAGCAAAAAATTGGCTCTTAAAAATTAAACGAATATCTGTTGTTAAATCAGTAACTTAATCATATGACTCGCATTGGCCGCTAATATATTTTCTGTCATTAATGTAATTGAACTATTCAATTTTTATGGCATAAATAAAAAGTTTAAAATAAGAAGTAATTGTTTTGGTTTGTCATTCTACGATCATTTTATGCACACTCTAGGGTAATTAGACAGGAGTTTAACGTAGATTCCGAACCACTATATCCATGCTACCGCTACGATTTAAACCTTGTGGTACCAAAGGCCAGAGCACTGGCTAATTGGCCATCAATAGCAGGAGTAATTGCTTCATGTGATTTTCCGATTTAATGTTCTCACTGCAATGCTTATTTTCAAAAGTTTATAAACACAGAAATGATCATAAACTAATTTATTTAGTATGAACATGAATAAACAATGGCTAGTACAAACCATTTCATTATTCATTTATATTCTATTCAATAACAAAGAAAAGAAATTTTATAAAGATAAAAGTACTTTTTTTTTCAAACTTCAAGTAAATTCAAAACATTAGAAACATTATTAAGTATCTCAGTTTAAATAATAAATACAAGTATTAAAAAATGGATTGAAAAAATCAAACTTAAAACCGATTTAAGATTGCATTAACTGTGACCAAGTCAAACACAAATCTTCGAATTAGTTGAAAGTTCAAAAAACCTCTTTAAGCAAGAAAATATTTTTTTAAAAAAATTCTGAAGGCAGGCAACCGGAAATTGCTCAACTCCCCTTTGCTTTCGACACCATAACGGGACAACAAATAGAAGTGGACAGTTTCAGAACAAAAAAAAGAACATATTTTTTTGCAGAACAATAGAATCACGTGACCTCTAGGTAACAGGAAATCAGGCGATTACAATTAAAGCAAATGGGAGTAAACTCTAGTCGTTGTACCAGTGGAAAACTTAAGTGGAACGAGAATAATTTTCTCGTTTTATTTTTAAAAGCAAACGATTGATAAATAGATCGTCTGAGGGTGGATAGGGCGAGGTTAAGTGTTGGTCAGGAGAAGATTATTGTAACAAACAATCCTTTTTATTCATTCGATAGGGGGGGGTTGTTTGAAAAGAAAAGGGCAATGGAATGAAATATTCTCAGACCTCACATGGTTTAGGTCACTTAATAATTGTAGCAAGGTTTCATAACATGAAGTAAAAGTGAATACTTAAAAACGAGTTCTAGTGCGGTCCAGAAAACAGTTTTTTTTCATTTATTCATAACTGGAACCGTAATTTTGCTTCATTCCACCATAATTTAAATATTATTTTCTGAAAAGTAGTTTTGTGTTTGTGCAGCAACATATATTTATCACCGATGATTTCATCATACTTGGCACAATAAGTTTAATTTTTTTTTCGAAAATCTTTTAGAAATATGAATGTAGGGTATGTATTTTTTATTAAATATTTTAAAGTTTAAACTGCAATTTATTTTATTTATGTAATATTATATAATTATTTTTAATAACTAGGGCAGTATATTAATCTTGCTATTAAAATAAAAAGATAAAAATAATGAAAGATAGATATAAAGAAATTTGCATAATATTTGTGTACTTGTATAAATAAAATATCCTTGCACAATTTACATATTCCTTAAATGTATGCACATTTTCAATTCCAACGTAATCGATTGTATGCACTATCGATTTATTAATTTGTTGTTGTTAATTAAATTAATAAATACATTAATGTTTTTAATTTAATTAATAAATAAATAAATTAATTAATTTAATTTTGACAAACATTATGAGTAAAATGAAGTTCAGTCGATCCAGTTCGATTGATCAAACTTTTCGATCTTTATATACGTATATTTATCTAATACTTAAAAATATATATTACATATATTATACGAATATGCACATAATAATATATTTTTATATTATACGAATATATACATAATAATATACTTTACATAAATTATAAGAATATGCACATAATAATATATAATAATATGTATTCCTTTTTTAAAATAAAAATATTGAAGATTAAATATTATTATTAATGAATATAATATAATAATTATTGAAGATTTTACAGTACTTTGCTAAAGTACTGTAAAATCTTCAATAATTATATTTATTTTTACAATATTGTTTTAAAATTTTATTTTTATGATTACATTCTGCTTACTTAAGCATGAAATTAATAAGCTGCTTGAATTATACACAACCAGTCATACGAACATATGCTTTCAGAAAATATGTTAAATGTAGATCGAGTTTAAAAAATAGATTTTATCTTCAGAGGATATCATGACAGATTAAAAAAAATTAAATCCTTTACGCTAAAAGAATAAAAGATGCACGTTTTTGTGCAATTGACTTTATAAAAGGAAAAGAAAAAATCAATTTGAATTTATAAACCAGCATTAAAACACAACAATTCATCCTATCGGTTACATTTGACAAGTTAGAAAGCGCACTATTTCCTTATGCGCCATCGATTGTTTTTCCTCCAGTAAAACCAGTCACTGTGAAATCTTACTAGACCTGCCAGATCGTCTCTTTGTTTTTGTTTCCTTTTGAGTGCCAAGAACGACAAACGTCCTTGCAGTTGGAACGTCCTTCTCCAAGAACGAAGTTTTCGAAAAAATGTCTTTTATGAAAACCTGCTCCTTTTGTTTTGTTTTTCTCGTCACTTTTTCTTAGATTCCGCGTTTTGTCAACTCAAAGAGTCGTTGTTCGCATTTCACACTCCAGTAAATTTCAGACACGCTTTAACCTGCGTCTGGACAAGAAACCTTGAAGAACGCACAAGGAAGTTAGTTTTTTTTTTTTTTTTTTTAAATAAAACCATGTCCGTAAAATGGAATTTCTTTTTTTTTTATTATTATTATTATTATTAATGGTCCGTTATTATTATTTTTTTTCTACAAAATTAATAGCCAAGTGAAAAATAGAAATATCTTTAAAAGTTGCGCAAATTTATAATGGTCTTTGCATTTCTAGATAGGTTTTCAAAACTCAACAATTTTTTATAGAAAAAATGAATGAATTATCTATCTCATTTTTGTTACTATCACTGTGGTTTATTATTTTTAAACACAATCGGATTTTTTTTCTATACACATTTGTTCTGCTGTAATACATCTTGTCGTATTTTCTATTGTTGTGTGTGTGTTGTGTCTAATCCTCAGTGTCTGTAGTGCGGACGGCATCCCATGGATGGAGGGAAAGGGGCCAGCTTCTGTTGTGATGGAGCGCCCGTAGGTAGAAATCTGATTTGGCTCAGTGACGCTCTTACTGTCATATGAGACAAGGAACTACGACTTAAAGTGGATTACGAACCACTTCAAACATCCATGGCACCGACGGGACTCGAACCCTGAGGCACTGACCACCAGGGCGCTAGACACTCGGCCATTCAGGCCCATTTTCTATTCTAATGAGATACTATAAATGCAATGGATTCATTTCTCTTAAATCAAAACTAACAACAATAAAAAAATTAACAAAATCAATCAATTAGCATAATATATATATGATACATAATCCATATATGGAAATAGCATTGTTGTTTCTTATACCACTTGGTCGACAGCAACGTCAAGACCAAGACCAAGAACCCATGTGGTCTCATGGAAGAATTGAAGGGGGGGAAACTTCTGTTGTACTCGAGCATCCGTGGGTAGAAGTCCGACTTGGCTCCGTGACGATGACTTTTTAAGGGTTAGGGTTGTTAGTCCAACTCTATTCAGTCATATTAGACCAGGACCTACAGCTTAAAATGGATTCCGAACCACTTCAAACATCCATTGCACCGCCAGTACGCGAATCCGAAACCTGTGGCACCGAGCGCCAGGGCGCTAGTCACTCGGCCATCAGGCCTATAAGTAACATTAAATCATTTAAAACATTATGGATATATAGTACATATTAATTATAATAATAAGCCATCCTAAATAATCTTTTGCAATGTGCAACATATGAGTTATTATTATCAATTTTATGAGTTATTATTATAAATTTTAATAATTTATGTTTAAAATGCACGAATGCTACTTCCATTATTTTCTTGTTTATCTGAATAAAATGTTTTTTAATTTTAAATAAAATATAAATTCATTATTTACTACTAAATTTTTACTATTACATTAGAGATTATATTATACTATTTCTTACAAATTAGTATGATTTTGCAACAAAATTTTTTCTTCTTCTTCATTAGCGCAACAGTCCTATGGTGGGCCAAGTCTGTCTAACTATTGGCAGATTCCGCAACATGAGATATTTTTTATGGGGTTGGGTTGTCAGCACTACGCCCAACAGTCGTATTAGACAAGAATTTACTGTTCAAAGTGGTATCCGAACCTCTTTGAACCGTAATTTCGAATCTGAAATCTGGAACTCGAATCTGAAATCTTTGACACAGAGCGCCAGAGTGCTAGTCACTTGGCCATCAGATCAACAAAATTTTTTACCACCGAAATATACCAATTTGTAAGATACACAATACATTAACCACATTTAATGTAAAGCTATTAATAAAGATATTGGGTATACGTAGAAGATACTATCATCAATCTTTATCATCCATGAAGAAATTATTTTACTCTGCTGAAGTATTTTCTGGAATAAAAACTATTTATATTTCCCTTGAGACCTTTACTGAAGTGTAGAAACTTAAGGATAATAAATCAACCCAATAAGATTGAAAAAAAAGAAGCCTTACATGTTACAGGTGGCTTTGGCAACGCATTTGATATTGGGAAACCTTATAATACTCGGATTATATTTATTGTAGATTATTGCGGAGATCCTTGGCCGCGTAGCGGCCTCTAGCTCCTTCTTTGTAAAATGTTGAAACATAGCGGTGGTCTCATGCCCTTTGAGTTAATAAGCAAAATAGATAATTAAATGCCCCTTTTTTTAAAAGAGAATTATTTATTTAATAAAATTATAAAATAAAAATTTCAAAAATGTAAATGTTGATGGAATCAGTTGCATGTAATAACCCCAAATGAACAAAGGTCAAATTAGGAGAAAAGCGAACTTTTTCATCTAGTCAGTTGTAAGGAATTAATTAAAAATATTTAGAACAGTGCGAGGTCTTTTGCTATGTTTGCGGAAAGAAATATCATAATCGTAATTTTGTAGGATATTTAATACAGGGTTATTAATGTTTCGCATATCATTATAGAAATTAGTAGAAATTTCGTGAACAAATTGTCTTAAACTTGGAATCGCGAGAGCTCGTCTAATATCGTCATTACGAAAGTACCTGAGAGTAACATTCTGAGAGTTTTGTTCTCAAGCCTTTGAATAATTTCAAAATTTGTACGTGCGACAGAACCCCAAACTGTGCTTGCATAAGCTAATACTGGACGAAGATAAGAGAGATATATTAGAATTTTGAGATTAAGATAATACTTGGATTTGAATTAAATGCAGGAAGTAAACATACATACTGAACCCGAAATCCCAATCAATGATAAGGATAGAAGTCTTTGTTTCAATATTACTTGTTGTAGAAATATATAAAGCAATTTTCAGGTGAAAACTTAAGAATTCTCAGTATTAAATATAATACTTAATAAGTTTTAAAGAATGTTAAATGAAATTCAAAAATAAATATGATAAAAAATGTCTCTAACGATTTCAATATAGGTTTCCAATAATAAAATAAAATTGTTTTCCATTGCTTATATAATTAAATAATACACAAATAGTAAACAAAAAAACCTTGATACGCATATATTGATAAATATTTTTATTCAGCTAATAACGATGCACATTTAATGAGAAAAAATAGATTGAGAAACTTTATTTATTGAAAAAAATATTATTTATATTTGTAATTTTAAATAAATTTTATTTTATTTTTATAATTTTTTTATTGTTTTATTTTGTGAAATTTATTTTTTTAAATTATTTTTTAAATTTATTCTGTTAATTTTTTTTTACAAATTTTTTTATTTATTTTATTTTATGAAATTTGTTTAAAATTATTAAAATAATTATTTTCATTTTCGTTAAGTTTTCAATATGAACTCAATTACTTTCAAAAAAGAAATTTTTAAATTCGTAGATTTTGACGTATCAAAAAAATCTTATATATTAACCTACTTACAATCATTTAAGGGAATTAAATAACACGTTCAGAAATTATATTTTTCCTTAAAATGCTAAGGTTTGTATCAGGAAATAAGACCATACGGCATCCAATTTCAATAACAACTTTCAAAAAACCATAATAATAATAATAATGATTTACTGTTTCATAATTATTACACGTTATTAATGACAAAACACTTCGAAGAGAAAAAAAAAGGTATGAAAAAAGAATATCCAAATTCTACTCATTTGCATTTCAAAACCCACAGTTCCTATATCATTATCATCCATCATACAATCGTGAACAACAGAGTGCCGAAAATATCACTATCCCAGCTTCGGACATTCCAAAAAACAGACGAATTTCTCACTAAAAATAGCAGCTCTAAACCTATTTCATTAATCGATCGGCCTCTGATTTCTTCTGTGTTTATGATTTCCTTGATAGAGATTTGAAATAAACCTAATTTATTGTTGTAACCAAACGGGGAAGAAAACCCTTTCAGTAAAGAAAAAAGCACGAGTGATACGTTTTCTTTAACCTAAATCGGCCACAAGCCTTCTGGGTATTAACTGAAACATCAACTTTTGTCTTTCTTATATACACATCAGAAAAGCGACGCCAGTTTTTAAAGAAACAAAAAAAAGAAAATAAGGAAAGTTTTTGCATATAAACAGTTTTTGAGGAATGACTGATCGGTCATTCCATATTAGTTGTGCCTGCCCAACTATGGATGGATATCATATAGCAGGAGTATTTAGGTTAGAATGTAAATAATAAAGTAGGTATGGAATTTAAAACCTAAAGTGTTTACAGAAATTTAATTACTGAAATTTCAGTAAAAGCAGGAAAAGTATTAAGGAATTGAAAAGTTTTGCAGTACATGAGACAAAAGAGATGTTTTTTTTTTAATTTTTTATTTTAAAGCTCATGCATTATTAGCTGGCAATATTAATAAAAGACAGACGCACACACAGACTTATGAAGGTCACACATTTTATCACTGTAATTTCAATTCAGGTCGTGTAAAATAAAATTCGGCTCACACACTGTGGTATCTGTTAAGAGTCATGCTCAGTTAACCACGGCTTTTATTCTTAACACATTTATTTTCACACATAAATAGATACGACATTTACAAAAAATAAAATAAATAAATACAGCTATATTTTCCATCTCCACAACACCCCTTGCATATACGCTCTCCCTCTGTCTCTCTCTGGAATATTCTGGAGTTCTCTTATAAGGGGAAACACTTGTAAGAGAAAGGGCTTAACGTCATCCGTTGCTAGGCAACAAAAGCACGCTCGAAATTTTAGCGAGTCTCTCTCCAACAACTCAATTCCAATACATAGCTAATGTTCCAATGTATAGCTCTTCAATGCATAGCAACAATCAAGTTTATTAAGATAATGTAACTGAAAACATTTACTAATTTAATTTCATTCCACTCATGCGCATATGAAAAGGAAGATACTGGATTTCGAAATTACGTCCTTTATAGCCAATGTTTTTTTGTAAAAGTGATCTCTCTAGTTTGATCTCTATGAAGTTAAAGACCAAGCACTCCAACAGAATTTAGAAAAGTTTTATTTATATCACAATATTTTCTTTTTAAAAGTAGTGCTAACCGCCATTTAAGTGATTAATACCGACCACAACCAAAATGTTTTTACAGCAAATGAATAAAATACATGATGTGTTCAATTACAATATACATAAGGACTGATTACTGTATACATTGATATGAATGTTTATTGATAAGAAATGAACTATTTTAGGATTATTCTAAATATTTCATTTTTTAATAATCAAATCTGCTAATAATTTAGTATTACACAATTAGCTTTTATAACACAAGACCTTAATCAGACCAATCGTTTTATATGGCAGAGAGTGATGGCCATTAAATAAATATAAAAGAAATAGGGTGTATAGCCAACCAATATAGCCCTGAAATTTGCGACAAATTCAAAGAACCTGAAATTGTAAAAGTTATAAAAACAGGCCATAACAGATGATTGGGACACATTTTCAGATATAACGACTCAAATTCAACTAAAAAGTTGCTTCTTCAACAATTGAAGCCACCCGTAGAAGAGGAAGGCCTCCCACCAGATGGTTGATTCAGTCGAAAAAGATCTAAAGGGTCTGGGGTCAACAGATGGCCCCGGACAAAGTCAGATAGAGAAAGCTCATGAAGACTGCCTTGGCCTGTTACAGGCTGTAGTGCTGACGACGACGAAGAAGAACCTTTTATAATAATTTAATTTATTTGAAAAGATAAATTTTTTCTTGTAAAATGGTTGTTGAAGTGAGAAAATAAGAACCGATTTAGTAATTAATATTAAAAATTGCATCTGTATAATTTTCAGCTAAGTAAAATACTAATTGATTTTAAAATTGTATATGCATTTATAATTGGTAGAAATAAAACTGACATACGTTGAGGTAGGCCTCTAGAAAAGTATAGGTCAAAACCTCGTCAACCACATCCCTGAGCTTTTACAACATTATTGAATTACGATATTTGCAAAGAAAATATCTTCTATGTTATTTCCTTTAATTCAATTCGAACTTTTAGATAAGTGTGCACGAACGCAACCAATTCGCTGTACCATCTAACCCCAAAAAATGAAATAAATGCTTTTAAATAACACTTTCCTTCTTTTTTTTTTCTAGAACTAAAAAAACAAAAATTAATCCCATAACTTTCTTTCCCTTCAGGTTCAACTTCCTTATTTCTACAACTCTTTTTTTTCATACATTCATTGATTGCACCAACTTTGTCTTTACTTCTAATTTATTAGTTCAACTATCTAATAATGGTTGAATTCGAGTTATTTCGGGATTTAACGGATGATCATACTTACCCCAACATAATTTTGTTTTTTTTTAAAGCTGCCTCTCTCTGCACTGCTGTGGAATTGTTGAACCGACTTTTAAGCAACCAAAAAGAAATAATTAGGCAATACCTAATCGCTAGGTGGGTTCTATAAATAAATAAGTTTTTTTGTTTTCCCCAAAACAATTTACGATGTTTATAATGCGTGTGCCATTATAATTACAAATGCCTGGAGCATTTTTTGCCAAAAGCGTGCTTGATGGTAGTTAAATGTATGCAACTTTCTCTTTGTTGATAAACTTAACAACTTTATTTGCATTTGTAGTTTTTTCCTTTGCATCTTCCAAGATTAGACGATTAAAGAATAAAATAAATTTATTTCCTAGATTTGATAATTATAATGACCAGAATACAAATGACCGTATAAGTTTTTTTTTTTATCTATATGCTATATTTAACTAATTTTTATTTAGTCCTGTCACTAATTGTTTTTTTTAAATAATTTTTTTTAGTTTATATATGGTTTTAATTAATGGAATAATTTAAAAACAAAATTTCTATTTTTATAATAAAAATTCATTAAAATAATTTTTTTAGTACTGACTTTTATATACATTTTTGTAAAAGAAAAGCATAAAACATTTTTAGTCAGTTAGTCTAAAGCAGGGGTCTCCAAACTTTCCAGCCTTAGGGCTATACTGTTTACTTTAGTAAGTACCAAGCGCCAAATCTGTTTTAGTTTTTCTGTCATTATCTGTAATTTTTAGACTAGTCGCCGAGTACGCGCTCTGAGCGAGCATACGCTTGCTAAATTCGCTGGTTCAATTACTGCAATTACTATTGTGTTTATCGATACGACCGTGATACTTGACGACATCTAGTGGTTAAAAGTGGAAATAGGCAGGTATAACTACCGAGGGTAACCGCGGGATGTTCACTAGTTTATAATGTTAGTGGGATTCATTTCAATTATTTGTTATGCTTGCCATTAAGCTTTACCTAGCAAGTCAATAAAACCGAGTTATTGTCATTCTGTGTTTTGTATCCAACTTGTTACAACAACAATAAGCTATTCGTTGTCGTGGGCCGGATGGATGACACTGGCGGGCCGGATTTGGCCCGAGGGTCGTATTTTGGAGACCCCTGGTCTAAAGAATAAAAAAAATGCTACATTTTATAAAATTAAAAAATATCTTAATATAAGTTTACACAAATATATTCATTAAAGGATGTTGTTATATTACTCAAGGGGGGTGGGGCAGCTTCTGTTGGGACGGAGCACCCGTAGGTGTGCAGATGACTTAGTACGTGTCGCTAAAGAAGGAGGGCAATGCCTTCGGCAAGGACTTTTTGGGAGAACTACCCTGCATTTGCGTATCGTATGGGAGAAAACTCAGAAAACTCCCACCAGTTAGTATGATTAACGAGGCAAAATGCTAAACATCACAAACAACTCCTCGTTTTAAAAACAGCAAACAGTTTTTTTTCGTCAGCGGATTGAATCTCCGCCCTAATACTAAACAGCGGAGCACATTGCCATTGAGCTACGAGTCGGTCATAATTATTAATTTCCATTGATATTAAATAATTTTTTATGAAAATTTAACTTGGGAGATATCTTCGGATTTTAAAGTTAGTTTTCTCAGATATTTAACAAACACCAGTAACGACTGAAAACAATTTTGAAACAGAATTTTTCTTTATGCTAAGCTAAACATATTTTTAAAGATATAATTGTCTTAAACAACGTCAATGAATAAATAACGCCATGAGTAAACGTCAATGAATATTTTTTATCGCTCAAAATTCGCTAATTTTAAAAATATATTAAGTTCAAAAAATATCTTCGATTAAAATGTATTATAAGCAAATTTGTTAAAATAAATGTTATTCAAAATATTTCACAAAGAATTTATTAGTGTTTTAAAAACGAAATAGTTCGAAGCTTAAACATCACGTTGCCTTAAATCAACACAAGTTAGCGATGAAAGATTTCCTGTAATTCAACAAACAAGAACATGGCTCAAACGTCAATGAAATCTTACAGATAACAGCTGCACACTGGAATCTTATTCAACCCACACCCAAGAAAGAAAGCAAAATAGAAAAAAAGCGTTTCTTTTTTTCTTCTTTTCACAGTCATGTGTTCCTCGCGAATGCATGGAATGTGAACCCAAACAATGTCCAAGGTGTCACAACTGAATGAGGGATTAATTTCTGATTTCGAACGCCATTGTCCTGCATTCCAACTGGTCGAACAGCAGCATTCCTGCAATCGACTGCAGATAACTCAGCGCGACCATTCAGCTGTTTGCGTAGAACAACTGGTTACACATTGCAACGACCTTGCCACCTTTTTCTTTTCTTTTTTTCAACACTCTCTTCCTCGATGAGAGGTGTCTTTCTTTTACAGAAAAGAATTTGGAATGCATTACTTTGGAAAATTGAAGAGTATTTTAATGAAATTATATGTAACAAACATATAAGAAAAAAAATTATATTATGTCTCTGAAAATCATATTTTTCATATTGGTACGGATAGGGCGTTTGTGGTATTTGATGAACAATAATTCATCAGTAGAATATAATGGAAATAATGATATTCTATTGATGAATTATTTCATCAGAATTGCGAATTAGCATAAGAATTATTTCAGTGAATCAGAATTATGAATTATCATTAGAATTATTTCAGTGAATCAGAATTCATTAGAATTATGAATTATCATCAGAATTATGAATTATCACCAGAAGCTATCAGAATTATGAATTATCATCAGAATTATTTCAGTGAATCAGGATTCATCAGAATTATGAATTATCTTCAAAATTATTTCAATGAATTAGAATTAACATCAGAGTTATGAATTATCATCAGAATTATTTCAATGAATTAGAATTAACATCAGAGTTATGAATTATCATCAGAATTATTTCGGTGAATCAGAATTTCTCACAATTTTTCAGTGAATTTTTTAAACTAAATTATTGATAAAATGGAATATAAATAAAAAGGAGTTTTCCTATTTGTTAAATTGAATTAAAATAATATTAATCCATAAAATAATAATAATTAATAATATCCAGTTCCAGTTTTTTTCCTAAAAGTGTATACTGATTTTAAATAAAATATTTCCATAACAATAAAAATGAATCTCATCAATATAAATATTACTATGGGAAAAAAAATCTACCATAAACATAATTTCTCAACCTTATTTGTAAACATTATTCAAACCTTCAGGCATTCTATTTGCGACGTATCTAAACAAATCATTAAAGAAATCATCAATAGGTGATTAATTTTAAGATTTCACAATCACCAATTTCTGAAGGACGAATAAAAGACTAATTGGTTTAATGTCGTGGGTATAATTCATAATCTATAAATAAGATAAAAAAAAATTAAGTAAAAAAGAACGAAAGTGAAAGAATTCAGGAATGACAGACAAATCATCAATCACTATCGATATGTGACAGGTGTAAACACTACTTGAGTAAAAATGCGAGTTAAGTAAAGTGTACGACAACTGGACTCGTCATCTAATTTTAGTGGTTAATTCAGCTGCAGGGAAAAAAGCGATCGATTTTTCAAAGAAGAAAAAGCAGCTGTTTTCTTGCATGAAAAACATGCCAGAGTTTATCTAATGAGAGGCGAATGACTCTACGCCAAATGGCTCTATTCTTTTCAGAAATTGAAACGTATATGATACGTTAAATAAATTTTAACGCTCTTTATAATAAATTTGGTAAATTATAGTATAGAATGTCGAAGAATTATTGGACGCAAAGCAATTTATGAACAGAACCACAAGAAATCGAAATGTCTTTATCTTATAATGAAAGTTAATAAATTTCGTTGTGAGATCCCTTGATTGTTCTTAGTTCAAGAGTTACTCAATTTCATATCATGTACTCAATTTCATAACATGTATTAGCAAGTATCTGATAGGTTATGGAATTAATAGCAGCTGCTATAAGTTATTTAAGTTAATGAAAATTCTTTTTCGGCATGCGTTTTATTTGTGACGTATCTAAACAAATCATTAAAGAACTCATCAAAGCCAAATGGCGCTATTCTTTTCGAAATTGAAATGAAATTGTATTTCGTATACTATAAGCTAAATAAAATTTATTGCTCCTTATAACAGATTTAGTAAATTATAGTATAGAATGTCCAAGAATTATTGGACGCAATGCAATTTATGAAAAGAACTGCAAGAAATCAAAATGTCTTTAACTTATAATGGCAGTTAATAAATTTCGTTGTGAGATCCCTAGATTGTTCGTTAAACGTCCAAGAGGTATTAAGTTTCATAACATGTATTATCAAGTATCTGATAGGTTACGGAATTAATAGCAGCTGTGATAAGATACTTAAGTTAATGAAAATTCCTTTCCGATTCTGATAAAAAAATAATCTTTCATAAACCCTTATCTAGTGATAGTGAACAATTCCATAATTTCTCAAATGCTCGCCAATACAAGGTGTGAAATTGAGTACCACTCGGACTTGGATAATGAGTAAGTAAGGGATTTCAATGAAAAATTATTAACTTTTATTCTTATATTTTCATATTTTATTCAAAGAAAAATTATTTCTAATTATTTTACAGTTTTGTAATTTTGTATTGTGTTCAATAATATTCGAACACTCTATAAATTAAATAAAATCAAATATATAAATTAATTTTTAATATGTGCTTTAAAATATTATTAAATTATATATTATAATTATATTTCTTAAAATTCAAATTAAAATTTTTTACGAGTTTTTTTATTTCACATTGTTTTAAGTCTTTCATTTAAGATATTTAAGTTTTTAATGTAAACATTTCCATTTGAATCAAATAAACATTTTTACGAATAAAAATTATGATATAAAATTAACTTACTATAAAGTTGAAAAGAAGACATCTAAATTTAATTGAAAACCTCATTAACTCTTTTTTTAAGACTGGATATATATAATTTTGAAGTAAAAACGGTTCAAATATTAATATCTTGTTTGTTGTTATAGAAAAGTTGATTTATATGAGATGCTTAACTTGAACAATTTTATTTTGTAACATAAGTTGATTATAAATAGTATTGATATTTGTTAATAATAATAATAATAATAGTTGATATTTGTTATTGAAAGTTATTTGTGATTGATTATTAAAATTATTTATATCTACTAAAGTAATTAGCTAAATCATTTTTGTTAATCTTTATTTAAAAACGTAGTGTTTAAAAGCATTTCCAATTACATTAAAAATAGTAACATGCTTTTGTATTTTAATTTTTAACTACCAGGCCCAAACATGTAACGCAATTTAAAATAACCTACATATTTCTCAATTTTCCAATTTAACTACCACACAGGAAAAAGTTTATCCAGGAAAAAAAAGTTTAGATTGATATCCTTCACTGTAACAACGGAAAAAATATTTTTGAACAAATATGATCTCTCTATCTCTATCTAAATATGATCTCTTTATCTGATCTCTCGAACAATGAGGATAAATCTCTTGAATATTAAGAAATAGTAATCAAAATACTTCATCTTTATAACAAATTTAAGGATTATTTTCGATTATTAAAATCTATTTATGTAATTTCTACAAAAAAATTGAAAGTAATACTGCATATGGAGATTAAAAAGAATTTATAATTCTTTATTTACGTTATCAACTTAGAGGATGTTTGGTTCATTCACCTTTCTCTGGTATTTAATAGAAATGTCTTACATTTCCATTACCATCGATAAAATATTAGAACATGATCAGAAAAAAATAAATATGACTTCTATAATGAATACATTGAATTTAAATGGGTGATTACAAAGCCAAATCCTTTTGCTCAAGAAAGAATTTGATTTAGATATTAGCAATTTTCTTCTTTTTTTCCTCAGTTGAAACTTGCCCATTCCAGTTTTTGTTTCTTTTTTTTAAATATGAAAATATGATAGCTCGAATATTAATGAGCTGCTTTATCTTTCTATTTTGAAAGCTACATGAAGATAGAAGAAAAAAAAATATTCAACAAAATAATTCATTGCACTTTGTACTCTTTAACCCCAGAGCTGTGTCAAAGTTTGAAAGTGAATGGGGTAGATTTCCTTTTTTTCATCTTAATTAATTCATAAGACCTGAAGAATTCCGAATTATCATTTGCCAATAGTAGTGCAGTTCTGATATAGTCTTAACGTTATGAATGCGATTATTAAGATGTTATTCTGTAAAAAAATGTAAATAATTAAAAACAGTAACAAAAAAAAAGTTACTTACGTATTAACGGTACCTTGGCGACAGACTTGGCGGTTTTTAAGTGTCGCCAATCTAACAGCTACTAAGGCTACCAAACCAAAAGAATAGATTGGCGCCACTTAAAAACCGCGAAATCTGTAGCTGCGGTTGGCGCGTGTGCTCTTTATTGGCACAACTGTCGCCAAGGTACCGTTAATACGTAAGTACCAAAAAAAATCGTAGTTCACCAACTTTATTATTTAAAAAAATTATAAAAAATAAATCTTAACATCTATCTTTAATATTGTTTTTCTTAATTCTTTTTAACGTACTGAAAAATAATAAGATTTTTATAAATAATCATGCGGTAATAAACGAGAAAAAAAACTAAGCTAAAAAAGTTAAAAAACATAAAAAAAACTAAACTAACTATATATAATATTTATATAGAACTAATCTTACATTTAATTAAATTTACTATAATTAAATTGTCGGAAAATTATAAACAGTAATTATACATGTCACACTTCATATTTTCCCTTTTCTCAAATATTACATTCTTCATCCATATTTTTCAACATTCTGATTAATAAATATTGCAATTTAAAGTTGGAATCGCGCAATAGTGCAATTATAAAAATCATGCTAATTGTGTAGTAGTACAATTCTAAAAATCCTGTTAATTGTGGAGTAGGGCAATTCCAAAAATCATTTGTGGTAATTGCTAAAATTGTGCTAATTGTGTAGTAGCGACTTTGGACGAATAACTAATGCAGAACTTAAGGTTTATGTATCTTTTAACTATCGCAGAACTATATTTAATAAGATTTGCACCAAAAAAACAAATTAAATTGGATTTAAATTTAGATTAAATTATATAATTAATTATCTTAGATTTAGTTTATTAATTAGCTTAGATTTAGTTTATCAGTCACATTTTACTATTACCTTTCTAGTTGCAATGAATTCCAGATAAATATTTGCAAATATGACCGAGGCACACAGTCTCTGGGTTTTTTTCGTAATAAAAATACCTCTGCTTTACAATTTTTGAACCTTATTTAAAAAACAAACTGCCTGCATTCCATTAGGTGGGCCGATTCTCAGACTATTAACGCATCGATACATCTCACTAAAGGCACCGACTAATTGGAATTGATTCGTTATCAATTGACCCGTTGCCGGCAGTATGCAATACTTGGTGAGAGGACATTTGTTTAGGGAGAAAAAAAAATGAACGCGACGAAAATTTTTTTTTCTTCTTTTCTTTGGCCCGTGTCCGTCAAGGCTGAATGCGAAGCGGCAACCAAAAGAAAGCCTTAAAAAGTTTCAGGAACACAAAGATACAGTGATAAAAAGAAAAAAAGAAAGTCAGTTGCAGTAGCGATGATTTTAGTTGCTTCATTTAGGTTGTAGATACTACATGAAATTGTTTTCATTAAAGGAACTGCATTTAGTGTTTCCGATTGTTTTAATAAATTCAAAAAGCAGTAATGAAATTTCTTGATTATTATCCTAAATGTTGATTGGTTTGGTTTGTAGCTCTATAGTCATTTTGTGCACACTCTGGGCTAATTAGACAAGGACCTAAGCTTAACGTGGACTCCGAAGCACTCACAAACATCAGGATTCGAACCCCCGTCAGGATTCGAACTGTGATACCAAAGGGTAGAGCGCTAGCCAAATGACCATCAGGCAACCTTAACGGTTGACGAGGCGGAGCGGTTGGTTGGATAACGCGTTGGGTGTTTGAAGTAAGGACATACGATCAAAACTTGATAAATAAAGCCTAATCGAAAACTACCATGTCTACACCAGGTATAGACACTATAAATCTATACATCAGAAAGTGCTTTAGTAGACTTTGAAGACGAGGACCACTCAACTTCCCCCTACTTCCCAAATGACATCACTCAGGGTGTGCGATCAAACTTTTTGGCAATATTTGAGTGTAATGTAGAGACACTCTTTCCCCTATTGACCATGGTACATCCTAGGTAACAAAAAATCTGTATATCTGCCATTCGTTCTAGTAGTGACTGATCTCAGAGATATATATATATACATATATCCCAAGTAGGGGGAATTTTTAAAATATTTAACGAATTAAATAAATAAAACTAAACATTAAATAAATAAACACATTCAATCCGATTTATGGAAAAAAATAAATAACCACCAAGCAATAAATAAAAACAGCTACACGACTGGCTTAAAAATGTTCTTGTACAAATTTGTCCCTTCGAAAATATACTACCTCAGCGTAATACTAGCACAAAAGACAATTTTGTTTTATGCAAATTTGACATCTTTTTTTAACGCACCGAAGTTATATCACCATAAACCATAATCCTCGCCACAAGTGAAGTCGGCACATTTTCGTTTCGTGGTTCACTTATTGTTCGTGGACATTGGATTCGACTGAAGGCCGATGATGCAGTGCTATTTTCAGATGCCTCACTCATAACTTGACGTATCGCTGGATTTACTGATGCGACACCTGCTTGAGAACACAAAAAAGAATTGGTGAGCACGCGCGCGCCATTGTTACCAGGCGAAGGTGATGTAATTGTTTCGCGGAATTTGCGATAGACACCACAATGAATACGTAAAAAAAAAGATGCACAATAAATAAAGATTTTAAATGTGATATTTACAATGAAGGAATACGCGTTTTGAATCGCATATGCATTCCTAGTCAATGAAGCGAATTCTTTTACCAACTGAGAAGTACGTAGAGAATGGAATGAATTCCTACAGCCGATTACACAGTAGACTGTAAATGGTCTGCAATAAGAAACTGTTTAAAAATAGCATACAAATGTACTTATTCTTTATTATTTTCACATAATTTTACTGCAGATAACAATAACTTACAATATGAAAAAAACAAGGTTAGTATTTAAATCAATACTTATTTTTCACAACTGTATAAACATTAATAAAAATTCTTTAACAATTTTAATAAATCGTATATGCATTCTTACTCAATGAAGCGAATTGTTTTACCAATTGAGAAGTACGTAGAGAATAGAATGAATTCCTACAGCCGAATACACAGTAGACTATATAAATAGTCTTCAATAAACAAATGTCTAAAAATAGCACACAAATGTATTTATCCTTTATTATTTTCACATTAAATTAATTTTATTGCAAACAAAAATAACTTATAATATAAAAAAATAAGGTTAATATTTAAGTAAATAATCATTTTTCACAATTATATACAAATTTTAATAAATCGTATATGCCTTCCTAGTCAATGAAGCGAATTGTTTTACCAATTGAGAAGAACGTAGAGAATGGAATGAATTCCTACCGCCGAATATGCACCAGACTGTAAATGGTATACAATAAGAAACTGTCTAAAAATTGCACACAAATGTACTTATCATTTATTATTTTCATATTAAAGTAATTTTACTGCAAATGATAATAACTTAAAATATAAAAAATTAACTAGGTCATTATTTAAGTAAATAATTTTTTTCAGAACTATATAAAAATTTTAATAATTCGTATATGCATTCTTACTCAATGAAGAGAATTGTTTTACCGACTGAGAAGTGCGTAGAGAATGGAATGAATTCCTATAGCCGAATACATAGTAGATTATAAATGGTCTACAATAAGAAACTGTCTAAAAATGCACAAAAATTTATTTATCCTTCATTATTTTCACATAATTGTACTGAAAATGACAATAAATTTAAATATGAAAAAAATTAGTAGGTTAATATTTAAGTAAATAATTACTTTTCACAACTATATAAAAATTTCAATAATTCGTATATGTATTCTTACTCAATGAAGCGAATTGTTTTACCAATTGAGAAGTACGTTGAGAATGGAATGAATTCCTACAGTCGGATACACATTATAATACTACGGAATATAAATAGTCTGCAATAAGAAAATATTTTAAAATAGCACACAAATGTATTTATTTTTTTATTATTTTCACATTAAATTAATTTTACTGCAAAGACAATAAGTTAAAATATAAAAAAAAATTAAGTAGGTTAATATATAAGTAAATATGTATTTTTCACAACTTTATAATATAAAAATTTTAATAAAAACTAAAAATTTTGAAAATAGATATAAAAATTATTATTATGGAGCATCAACCGGTAATTTCAATTTCTTGAATTTAATCTTTCCAAAATAATTGCATGCTTTTTTCTTACTTTCATTTTTGCTAAGCAAGACAATTGCTTTTGAGAATCACTTACATTGAAAGACGATTGTATATAAAATCATTCAGCTCCATTTTCAACAGAAGAAAAAATTAAAAATTAAAAATTAAATTTAATTGCTCGAAGATTTACGAAAACTTCATTCCATGAACCATTAATTTTGGTTTTTCCTTAGTTATTCTGTGGCCTATTTCTTTAGATTTATGCCAGAGCTACCAATCAACCTTTTTTTTATAGTTCTTTCCATAAAGATTATTTCAACCAAAAAACTTTCATTTCCTGTGTTTCATAATAAATGAGTCGAATATCAACTAATTTTCGTAACTCTTCACTAAATTCGATTACTATATTATTTCTATTTTAAAAATACTTTCTAAAATCACTTTTCTATTCTTTTTGTAATTAATTATCTATGAAAAAGGGTAATAATTCATATGTTTTTCGTATATTAAATTTCCACTGAATGTACTATGTAAATGTGCAAGTAATAATGTCTCATTTACTGAGATATGTTTTCAAGTAACGAAAATGCTGAAAATGTCACCAGTGAAATTATGAGGGCAGTGCCATAAACTTTCGACCTTAGTTTAGAGAATTTCATTAAATCATTGTAATTTTTTTTTTTTTTTTTACAACTATAAATAGGATCAAAACAATCTGATGAAAGCCAGTTCTAAAATCACTTTTCTATTCTTTTTGTAATTAATTATCTATGAAAAAGGGTAATAATTCCATATGTTTTTCGTATATTAAATTTCCACTGAATTTACGTAAATGTGTAAATAATAATGTCACATTTACTAAGATGTGTTTTGAAGAATAAAAATGTTGAAGATGTCACCAGTGGAATTATAAAGGCAGTGTCCTAAACATTCGATATTAGTTTAGAGAATTTTTTTCAATAAGTGTAAAAAAAAAATATTTTTTTACAATTTTAAATAGGATCCAGCAAAATCTGTTGAATAGCGAGTTGGAGTTCTGAACAATGAAAGCTTGATTCGCCAAGCAATGCCTTGCCGAAAGTTTCGTATCTAGGCCGGAGATGAGGCATGGAAAATCTGTGATTAGAAAGTCTTTATTGGACCACTGGATTTGAAGTGATGGAGAATAGAGCGCAAGATCTAAGATGTCATTCTTGGGATATCTGTTCTGAAGTGTGCGTGCAATTGTGGTGATAAAGCGAGGACATGCTTATCTCTCCACTAGAGCTTTCCAATGAATTTTTAAAGATATGTTGGATTATTATTGATTTCAATTATAAAATTAAAATAATAACTCTCTTCACAATTTAAAAAATATGTGACAGAAACAGCAATGATTGTCTGGTAGCAACATTTACACAGAAATAGTAAGTAAGTGAGAAAATGAAATTACACAGTGTCACATTAATGTGACCACCTGTCAAAAGCCAGAATATACACTCTTGTATATTCTGGCTTTAAGTGGAGAGTGGAATGGGGTATTAAGTGGTATTCTTTATATACACTCCACTGCAATGTGATGCCACCTGCCTTTTGTGATTGGTTATTTCACGTTGACGTCGAAAGTAGGTGGTGGTCATATTAATGTGACTGGACTGTGTATGAGTAAGAACAACCCATTGCCCCCACATTAAAAAAACGGTCCATTTAAGAAAATGCCTTTGTTAAAGTTTTGGATTCTGTTTATCTTCAACACCGAATATTTCCATACAGGTACTTGGAAGATAATAGAAAAGGTCCCTGGCATGTCGTAAAAGGCGACTAAAATGGGTATCCAGTGCTCGGGATTTAACCGGGTGGAGTAAAGTCAGACTTCTTCCTTTGGGTGTCCTATCTCTTTGTGCCGCAAAGTCAACAATGACAAAAAGCAGCTGCATTTTTTACCCTTTATCATGACTCGTCGGTTTAAGACATTACTGGCTCCTGGACTTGGTTCTAGATGTCGCATATAAATATATATACATAATTTTTTTTGTCATCCTTTGCAATCTGGTCAAATGTTTTCCAATCACTATATAAAACCTCTAAAAGTGTTTGAACAAATTTGATTGTATAAAATTTTTAAACATATTTTAGGGGCAGAAAAATTAACAGAAAAATTTGTGTCCTCAATAGGGAAAATGCTATAGATGACAATGGCATCAAAGCGAGTTTATGAAATTATGTACAGTTACTAGGAAGTCAAGTGTTCAAATTGTAACTTAATTATTAATTTAAATAAGCATAACTTTTTGAAGCATGTTAACTGTTTTCAGTTCATTTTAAAAATGTGTTTTACTATGTTAAGAAACTTTAATTTTATAGAGAACTTCTGATATCTATATATACATATTCAACATCGTAGTCTCAGTTTCGCTTCACAGGAGCGAGTAATTTGTAAGAAATAACACGACAGTTTCTGGGAAACGATTCTAAAAACCTAGGTTCTTAACCCTTTTGGTTCCATAGGGTCCTTTTGCCAATAAGACGAATGCCATAGAACCCCTTCTCAGAGTGACACTTTTAATTACGTAAAAAGGTAATCAAAGTATATAAGCAAAATTAAAAGAAAAATATACGTAGTATAATAATAGTATACTTCTGGTCATATTAAATAATTTATATGTTGTTTTCGAATGCCGGACGTTTTAAACTAATCATTTGCCACTAGAAAATATATATAATATTAAAAATAGAAAACCATTATAGAAATAGAAATACCATAAATAATTGAAATACCATTATAGAAATAGAAATACTATTATAGAAATAGAAATAACATAAATAATTGAAATACCATTATATAGAAATAGAAATAAATAATTGAAATACCATTATAGAAATATAGAAATAGAAATAAATAATAGAAATATATAGAAATAGAAATACCATAAATAATTGAAATATAAAAATAGAAATGAAATAAATAATTGAAATATAAAAATAGAAATACCATAAATAATAGAAACACCATTATAGAAATAGAAATACCGTAAATAACTGAAATACCATTATAGAAACAGAAATACCATTTTAGAAATAGAAATATTATTGTAGAAATAGAAGTACTATTAGTTATTTCAATCGGTAATCACAGACACAGATAATATCGTAATTTATTGCGCTCATTCATTATGAGAAATGCTAAATTTACTAAGAGGTCAATGAAATGAAAATAATTATTTCTTTTTCATTCCATATCAAATACACTCAAGAGATTCGTGGACCTCCCATTGAGAACCCTTGCTAATTAGCTATAGTAATATTGTAGAAAACAGCTCACAGATGAATTATTGTACATCTCATTTTTATTTATATATTTTTTATGTTAGAAACTATTTTTATCATTGTATAACTATCAACTGATTTTATATTTTATGATATTTCGAAATTTTTTATGTAAATTTATCTCATATTTGAAACAATTAATGTGCATATATTGACACAATTTAGTAAAACTTAATGATCATAATTAAATCTAACTGTTTCGAAATCCGCCAGTAGGCAGACGGCCTTGGCCCACCATGGGGCAATTGTGCCGATGAAGAAGAAGAAGAAGAATTAAATCTAATAAAATACAACAATAAAAAATGAAGACATTTGAAAGAAATATGAAATAATATTTTAAACAGAAGAAGGTTATCCCATTATCATAAATATAGCAGAAATATTTGTAATCGAAAATTTAAAGAATGACCTACAAAATTACAGTCGATGAGAAAAAGTTTTGTAAAGCACTACAGTAAAATTAAGTGCCCATTTTAAATGTATCCTCTTTTAATGTCTTTAATGTCTTATGTAATGTATGTATGTATTCTTAACGTCTTAATATTTAATGTTCCATGTAATGTGGCTCTTTTAATGTAATCTCTTTTAAAATATTTAAGTTTCTAAATTGAATTCGGACAACATTAACAACAGTACAAAAGCTTCCCTAAATTACGTTCAATAATAACTAACTGTCCGGTCTATTATTAATATATTAAAATTTAAGATGTGCAATAAAAAAACTTTTAGATAATAATAAATCATCTCAACAAAATATTTTAAATGTTTTTAATGTTTCATGATAGCTACGATAATGTTTCATAGCAAGTAAGATATACTAATAGCATACTTTTAGCATACATTAAATAATGCATATGTTTGTTGTTTTCGAATACTGGATGTTTTAACCTGATTCTTCGCCACAAGAAGCTGTTAGTATATTACAAACAGAAATATTAATATTTCTATTTCTATTGGTTGTGTATTCTGTCATACACAACAGATAATCCTAGTAGATGAGAAAATTTTTGAAAGAATGAAGATCACCCACACACTCTTACGTCGCACGTCATAATGACGTAATTCAACCATTTTGTTATTTTCTGACGTGCCTGTTATGAAATGAATATTTTCAAAATGAGTTATTTATATAGTAACAATTAATTTATGAATTATTATAGATCTGGTGGATAACACGTACTGAGGATGCTTCGGTTTGAAATCTGACTTGCGAAGCCAAACCCAAAAACTCCATGTGTAATCTAAGAATAAATTTGTAGAAGAGAAAATTTTGCATTGAACTCCGAGAAGAGAGTGAATACTGCTCAGTGGCCATTTTAATTTTGCTAATACAAGACGTTAGGCATTCTCATGGCACACCCTGGACACAACTGAGTCTGCTACATATATGCAGTTCTATTGGCAAATGATCTCATTTTAAAGTGCTCGTTATTGCAATACAATATATAGATAGTTTATTGAGATTCAATTACTTAACGCACTTTATAGAGATGTATCAAAACTTGCTAGTATAATTTTACTACGTTATTTATATTTAGATTCCAAGTGAATTTATCACAACTTTTCTGTGTATTCTGTAGTGTAAAAAACACACAACGAACACCCTGCATTGCAACATGCAACTGAATCTGCTAAATATAAGCCTTTCTAGTGGCAAATGATCTCATATTAAAGTGTCAGTTATTTTAATACAATACATAGGTAGTTTATAGAGATCCAATTACTTTAAGCACTTTATATAGATGTACCAAAACAAGCTAGCATAGTAACGTACAAAATTAAGTTAACACGCTTCACTACGTTATTTATATTTAGATTCCACGTGAATTTACCAGAACTTATCTGTATATTTTGTAGTATATTCTGTAGTATTCTGTGTATCTGAAGTATATAATCTACTATGATTATCTGTTGTGTATGATAGAATACACAATCAATAAATAGTATACACAGCAAACATCCTGCATTGTAGCCTGCAACTAAACCTGCTACAAATATGCCTTTCTATTGGCAAATGATCTCAGATTAAAATGCTCATTATTTTAATGCAATACATATGTAGTTTAAAGAGATCCAATTACTTTAAGCACTTTATACAGATGTACCAAAATATGCTAGCATACTAACGTGCAAAATTAAGTCAAACACGTTTTACTACGTTATTTATATTTAGATTCCACGTGAATTTACCAGAAATCACGCAGCAACAGATAATTTTTGTGTATTCTGTAGTATAAAAAACACACAGCAAACACCCTGCATATTTTATGATACGCTGTACCTGAAATGGCACGCAAATAATGCGGGTTGCACTTAAAGAAAGGAAAGTCACCCACCCACTCTCAGGTTGCACGTCATAATGACGTAATTCAACCATTTGGTTATTTTCTGACGTGCATGTTATGGTGACCTAAGTTAATGATGGTGGAAGAAAGCATAACCTGAAAGTATTCGCTAATGTAGTCTACATTCCGCCTGATTATTCTGTGTACCGGAAGAACAAATTGATTTGCACAAAAAAGTGGATCGTTTAAGCAACACTCAAATGGTGAACAAGGTTTTTACTAATAGTTCTGAATTCATTAGTAAGAATAAATGTATTTCTTCTCTACAATTTAAGTGGCTTTTTTTTTACTATCTATCAATTTTTTCTTCGCTAAGGAAATAGGAAGACTATAAGATGACAATCCATTGTGACCTACAGATCATTTTTCGAAAATGATAATGATACTGTTGCCTACAATTTTTTTCTGATTTGAATAGCTTACATTTTATGCAGATGATGTACTATTTAATAAAAACTATTAACGGAAAATATTCTCCAGGCATAACACAAAAGTTTAGTTACACAAAATAGAAAAAAAAAATATTGCGTAGTTATTGTTAAAAATGTTTTTTTATTTTATTTTTAGAAATATATTATTTAGTATAAATATTTTATACAAACTTATATAAATCTTTAAAATAATTTTGTGCATGCGTTCATCATTTAATGCCTAATATAAGGTGAAAGAAATCAGTTCTTCACATATAGTGGGATTCTTTACGGAAATAAAGCAATCAGAACTTTTATACGAGTAGAAAGTTCTCGTAGTGTTTTAATTTAGTTCAATTTCTAGGTGCCTATTTTATCGCATACAATCTTACTAAAAACAATTTTAATTCTTGGTACATAACTTCAGTGCAAACATTTAATACTAATAATTCTTTAAATCATTACCGGATAATTATTAATGTTAAACCACTAGTTTTCTTCGATCGCTTTATTCGTGTATATTTCTTATAAATAATATATATTTTAATATGTTACAGGGATATAAATATTTAATTGCACGGCAAAACATTTTGCAAGTCTTTTTTTTTTTTTTTTTTTTTTTTATTCATTACCATTTTTTTCTATTTTCTCCATTATTTTAAAGCCGTACTATTAAATATTTATGTCATTATAACATATAAATATATATTTTATTTATAAAAGAAAATATGCTTGAATAAAGCGATCGAAGAAATCTAGTGCTTTTTACATTAATAATTATCTGACAATGATTTAAAGAGTTATTAGCATTAAATGTTTGCACTTTATGTTACTTAAAGTACTGAAGTTACTAAGTTACAGAAGTACTAAGTTAGTAAAGTTATGTACTTAAGAATTAAAACTGTTCTTAGTAAGATTGCATGCGAGAAAATATGCACCTAGAAATTGAACTAAATTAAAACACTTCAAAACTTTCTATTAAAGTTCTGATTTTTTTTTTTTGTTTCCGTAAAAATAACCCACGATATGTGAAGGACTAATTTCTTCCGCCTAGCTATTAAGGATTAATAGATGAACACATTCACAAAATTATTTTAAAGGTTTATATAAGTTTCTATGAAATATTTATAATAAATAATCTATTTCTATAAAGAAAATGAGTATTTATACTCCGAGCTGGCAATCAACATAGCCAATATTATTCGGGAGCACCACGATATTTGATTTTCTTGCACTCTTCAGGGAATACGGCAACGACAACATTAAAAATAATTGATTTCCATAAATTAGTAAAACAGAAATTACAAAGCAGCTAATAAATACGAAACCTTCCGAAAATTTAATACAGAAAACTGGATGATTGGATACCAAATTATCAATAATCGTCAACACGTTCAACTGATATCATTAACTGAAATATTTTATGGAGACTGATAGCTGTCAAAAACAAAACAGTTTTTGTATTAGAGGTACTTATATATCTCAACTCGCGTTTTCACCCATAACGAATTGCCCCCCTCCGGTTCAATGAATTAGTGAAAGGATCATTGGAAGCATTCATATCTGCGAAAGCGCTCAGTATTAGTATTTAAGCAATGGAATTCCTCCATCATTAACGGCTGTTCATGTCTTCCCCAGGGAAATAAACACGCAGGCAGTAAGCACCACAACAACCCTAATTTACGATGTCTCTCACAGCATCTTTACTTGCAATTCACCTCCTGCCAGTTTCATTTTAAGTCTTGAATGACTATGTGCAGCTGAAAGGATTCCGTGCATTCTTGGAAAGATATCGCTGGAATTTTGACCTCCTAATGATTCATTAGTTCTGATTTGTAAACAACTCATTTTTCGGAAACTAAACATCCGTTTAAGAACTTCGGGGAATTAAATTAAGAATTTGAAAATTGCAAGATTTTATGTATAGTATATTGCAAAATTCCCAGGCATGTTCATAATATCCAGTTAAATATATGTAATTTTTGGTATACTTTAATGCTTATATCTTTCTTTATATGCCTGTTTATTTCATCCAGCAGCATGTTTCAACTAACTGTTTTTTTGAAGCACAATCATTACACAAGTATTAGTAGTTCTAAAAATACCAAACCTACACATAAAGAATTCAAAATGTCCTTCTGTGTGCTTCATTAATTAATAATCTATAAGGTACGAGTGTCCTGTACGGCTATCCTGTAAATTGTAGCTCATGATCTTATAGTATAAGTTTGTATATTCTTGTACTCGTATACGCCTTGTTACGCACTTTCCACAAAGATCTCATGATCGCTAGAATTTTAAAAATTTTTTTTTAAAACTCTCACTGTTTGTTTTTATTTATTTCTGGTAAATTATTCAATTATATCAATTACAGTTATTTTCCAAATTTTTACAATTACATTTATAAAATGAAAAATATTAATTATACATTTTATACAGAATATTAAATTAAGAAAATTCGGAATAAATTGTTATGAAGGCGATTAAAGTACAAATTTATTCCATTTCTCTTAATATTTTTATTATTACCCATGAAATTATGAATATTGATTTCGAGAGTGGAATTTTTCGTATCCTTGATAAATTTTTTTGTCCTTGACCACTTTCAACATTACTTATTAATTAATTTTTTAAAAATATCTTTCACTTATTCTTATTGGTTTATTTATATTTTTTCATTAAATTTTCAGCATATTTATTTAAATTTCTTTTATAAGCTAATAAATAAATAATTAAATAATGTGAAATTGTTCTAAAAACGATCGTCTGGCGAAAGCAAAGACAATTTTATTCCAAAATGAAAACGAGATTTTTTAAGAAAAAAAAATCGTTTGGAATTCTATAGTTTTTATATTTTTTTAGATGGCTGCTATGCGTTTTGTTCTTATATTAAATTCTAAATTCTATGGGTAACCTGTATGTCGGCCGAGCCGATTATTTTTATTTATTTATTTCATAAATTATAGATTTAAAATGGCATCAATTATTTTAATTATACGATAATGATTTTTAAAGGTCATAACTTTTCAAAATTGTTTAAAGAAGGATAAACTTGTGAATAAACGACAAAATAAATAAATAAAACATGGAATAACGGATCAAGAAATTTAATTCTTAACGCTCGAAATGATTTCCCACACTTTTATTTTGATCACATAACCTCCCAATCGACGTAATGTTTAATTCTGAGCGCATTCTCACAGAGATTCGAACATTTTTATGCATATGCAAAAGAATAAACAAAATATTAAATATTATCACTCTTAAGCATCGTTTCCCATGCGGATCACCGCGGTGACAGTTCCCAAAACCGCTGCAGGCATTTTAACTATACAAAGCTGCATTCTATTTTCATTATATATTTTTGCTATGGAACGAAACCAAGTAGAAAAAAAGGGGTTGAATGTGATATGACCTTGGGAAGGTTGCGTCCAAAACGAAACGGAGGAGCGATTCACACGCAATAAGATAAAATAACTGGACGGAAATCGTATTATTCCATAAAATAATAATAAAAAAATCAAGCTAAAATTGTGTTCATTTAACAGGAATGGTGACTTCTTTTTATCCAATGAGAACAGCATGAATAAAAATGTGCAATTTATATATATATATATATATGTTTGTGTGTAAAATGAATTACAAATGCATAAGTCGGAACCTTTTAAGATTGCTCGTTAAGATTATTTTTTTCCTCAGAAATTCATATATTAAAAGTATTTTAGAATGCAATCTATCTTTTTCAGCATTTTTAAATGCAATTGTAGAAAAGTTATAATGATATATATAAGTTTTGCTAGTGTATTTTATCACTTATTAATTATTCATAAACTGAATTCTTTTTGTTTTGCTACTTTTTGTAAAATTGACAACGTTTAAACAGCAAATTCAAATAGCAGTTTAAATCTGAAATATAAAGATATTACCTTTTTTATCGCAAACAAAAGGTTTACATATTGGAAATTTACTAAAAAATTAAAACAGTTATAAGTAATTCTTTAAACTACCATTACTAATTACTTCATTAACTTCAATCTAAATTAAGTTAAACGCAAAAAAATAGTAAAAACAGCAATTCACTAAATAGTACACATTATTTTCAAGAAAAAATAGTGAAATTTACAAAATAAACTGGCAATCAATGCGTGACATATGTTTCGCAATACTTTTAACTCGATTAATTATGTTTAATAAAACCAATCACTGAAAACAAATGTTTGGCTTTAATTTAACATGCATATATATATAGTAAGTAATTTATCAAATATTGCTTAAAAAATTTTAGACGAATAATGTTCTATTATATTCTAATATTTATTTATTTCATTCCACTTTAACACTGAGAATAAAAAAAACAGAAACTGGAAAAAATATAAATATATTTTTGACGACTTAAAAGTTGTTTATAATAAGTGACGAAACTTTAAATAGTTGAGAGAAATACAAAATAATAAAATAAAAAAAAAAGTTTTTAAAATAAATATATTTACAAATTTCGATTTAAAACTTCGTTCAATATCGATATAATATCTGAACTAAATGTTTATATTAAATTTTTTTTAATTATATTATTTTTTAATTAATTAAACATTTTTAAAATAAATATATTTACAAATATTTCAAAATTGATCGATATATGAGATCGATAATCGATATCGACATAGTATCGACTCGTATATCGTATCGACATAATCAACATAATGAATCGATTATGTCGATATCGATATAATGAAATCGATATTTTATTTATAAATAGTATATCGATTTAAAACTTCTTTCAGTACCGATACAATATTTGAATTAAACGTTTATTTTTTATTAATCTTAGTTCGGAAAAATAAACAAATATTAATTTTTAAAAGGAAGAAAACTTTTAAATTAAAGTCGAGGGGTGAATCGATTAGGGAACAATTCATTTTTTATAAATCCAAACTGATCATTTTCAGTGAATACCGATCTTGTTTACCTAGCTTTCATATAGATTTAATGAAGATATCCCTCCTATCTTGCGCCGTTTTATTTCCTCCTAATTTAAGATATATATATATTACAACAAAAAAAATAAAACAAGTTTCAAATACTGCAACAGAAATACTGTTCTTTGTCTAAACAAATTACTGAATTTCATACAGAGCGTAAAATCACAGGAAATTATTACTTCAACGTAAATCAATCTTTGGCTATTTTCTTTGTCACGCTCTGTACTTCTAAATTAGTTTTTAATCATGATTTGATCAATCTCAATGCTACAGCACGAGGAAATTCCGTCACCTACTATCCTATCAACCAGGGTATTACAATAGCAGTTGCACCAGAAAATAACTCGTAACTAGGTGTGGTTGCTATGGGAACGAAAAAAAAATATCCACGGCGCATGCGCTACGTCTAGCCAATTCAAGGTTGTACGGTGACCTCCACATCTAACAGAAGAATAAGTGCCATTATTTACCATTTATTATTTATTGTTGTTTAATGTCAGAACAAAATACTTTGGATAATGTTACATCCGTTTGAGGATGATAGTGCTTTGCCGCCCCGGTATCAAAACCTCATAATGGCGGATGTGTGAAGAAATTTAAAGCTTTTTTCAGTAGAAGGCTACTTGACATTTCGGAAGCAGCGGTAATGCATAGTTCTGGAACGTATAATTTCCTTTTAAAATAATAGACACTAGCGTATAAAAAAAGATATTAAACGGCAGCGATAATATTTAAATTTCAAATGCAAAGCGGATGTTTAGTTTTGCAATGGGCTTATTGATTACATCACAAGCTTTTTTAACTCCTGAATTAAACAATGAACTTTAAATTTCAAACAAGAGATAAAGATTTTATACACTTATTTTTCCTAAAATCATTTTAACACCTGAACAAATATTGAAACCTTAAAATTCAAACGAGACAAGTGGTATTTTTCCAATAGATTTATTGATTTCTATGTGGTTTAAAAAAATAAATAATGATTGAAAATATGATTATATTTTTCTATAAGGTATCGAAAGATCTAATTTAAAAATATTTAAGAAACACGATAATATTTATACTTTTCAAATGAAATTTACCTTCTTTTGAATAGATTTGAAACTTGGAAATGTAGTACAGTAGAATGTAATGTCTTATAATTAGATTTAAATTGAAAATACTTATCTTGAATACATATTTGAAAATTTGTGTTCTTTGAAATTGCTAATATAATATACTATTATTGAATGGGTGCATATTTTTGACATACAATATACCTTACACTTGTAAACTTTTGATGTGTATCGCATAACATTAATAGCTGAAAATTTGTGTTCTTTGAAATTACTAACTTAATAATACTGTTAACGAATGGGTGCACATCATTCGCATACGATATACCTTACACAAGTAAACTTTTGATATGTATCATCTAACACGTCAATTGGTTTTGAAATAAATGACAACAATTATATTGTCGGTATTCTGTTTACAATATTAATTGTAGAAAATTAAAATCGACTTTAACTTTAATAAAATAAGCAAATATGTATGCAAGTGTGATTAAAAAAAAAAAAAAAAAAAATGTAATAAAAACATTCAAAAATAAAATTGATCTTCTGCCGTGATTATTTATGTGAAAAAAAAAATTCATGTTCTCAAAAAGAAGCCATTAAATTTTCATGTAGGACACCGCTTGATCAGAAACCATTATCGCTAAGGCCGACTCTTCAATGCCTAATTGCAAAAATCACTTCCACTGTGGGATGCCGCCGATTTCACACGGTTATGGTTATCGCATCGCAGTATATCACTTCTGCCTTCAATTTCCATTCACCCGACAAGATCATCAAGTCTTGTTTGTATTCACCAAACATCTCATCCGTATACCTGGAGGACGAAAAACAGAACTAATGGACACAGCAGAACATGCCACCAGGCATTCGTATGGCACCTGGTGTCATGGGCAAGAGAGTGATCTCTTGCTGTTCCATTTCCAGATGCCAGAAGGTATAAGTGTCCCTTTTCGACAACAACCCCTTTCGCTGTTGCGTCACGGGTTCTTCTTTGGCGGAATCCAAGAAAGCCAATAAACGCCAGAAACAGAGAGCATAATTGATTGCTTTCAGCGTCTAATGAGAATACGGATGGTCCTGTTAGAGGAAAACGAATTTGCATGAACACGAAGCCTCATTTGGGGCTAGTTTACTTGCAGCTACGGTGTTAAAGATGCCGTTTTTCCTACTGCTTGATGATGTATGGGATAAAACAGAATGTGGCCTCTTTGCTGGTAATCAGTAATATTTGTTTGGACATGGCATAAAAATGAAATTACTGTTTTCTTTTTTGCACTTTATCAGTTTTTCGAAATCAAATTATTCAAGTTAATGTTCTCAATAAATGATTTGTGGATGTAATGCAATTTTACAAGTAAATTGAATGTTCTTAATGCATTCTAGGCAAATCGTTATTTCCGAGATAGCTGATATTTTTCTGTTTTTATTTATTTTCCAAAGATTGATTATGCATAAAAATTTTATGTTTTGATGCTTAATTATTAAATTTTTTTTATGAAGTTAAAAAAATTATCATCAGTAATATGTATATACTAAAATATGTACTAGAATTATCTGAAAAAATTAAAATTTTCAATTAATATATAATTACAATACATTTGACATCATAAATTCTCAAAAATTATGCATAATTAATTAATTAGATCTTTATTACGCATATACTCTTTATCCCTTCCAATAAAATTAGTATTGAAATTAGTACTTTCAAATAAATTATTTTTAATAATATTATTTTAAAAATTCATTATTATATATTCAAAGATGCACTTTTAATACTTTTTCTTGTTTCTGTAGAGATTTATTTTTCTTGTAAAAGATATTGTATTTGATTCAACATAAAATATAATTAATGATATGACATAGTTTAAAATTAAAAAGAATTAACAATTAAGGAAAAAGAAATATTTTAACTGAAATACGATTTAAATTCTTTTAGTAAATTTAATAAAATTATACGAATACAAATGCAGACAATTTAGTACTAGAAGGTTTGTTTAAGAAATAATCACAGTCATCTAGAAATTGAAATTTTAACAGAAAAAAATTAACGTAGAATACCTTCCAATTATAAGCAAATTTATTTCAATTCGTAAGGGCATTCAGCATTGAAATGAATAATGCTATATCAATCACAGGATACTCAATATATACAACAGGAAACCCAATTAATATTTCTGCAATATAATATTCCCGATATTTACTCATTAACTTAATCTCAACCTTCCTCAGAATCACGTACTTCACGACATGATTCTGGTGTGGCCTCAAAGAAGTACATCGAAGTCCTCGATGACTATGATTCTGTTAGACGACTCGCAAACCCATAATCAATCTCAAGAACGAAGAGGTCTTCTTCTTTTTTTTAACCCTTTCTTTAGAACATTGATGGCGTGCAAGAATGGTGTGATGCGCATGAGTTCAGTATTTATTTTAAGCTGATGCATTTACAGGTTTCTGAACAAGGTGAATGGGAGGTACAAATTTGATAATCAGTAGATAAAGATTCAAATCACTTGTTTTTAGTGGCATTACTATGGCTGAGCAATCCAGCATAATTCGCTTTTTATCAGTTTTTTTAAGTCCATGATTTTTTTTGTATAGTTAATTAACTAGTTTTAAGTGGAAAACGCCGAGTTTACTGCTATTGCAAAAAAAAAAAAAAAAAAAAAAAAAAAACCTATTATTGAGATCTCGTTATGGTATGTGTAGTATATTTAAATATTTTTGTATAATTCATTATTATTATTATTATTATTTTGGATGAACATGTGTTGCCTTGGTGTCTGGCTTGTGGCTTAGTCAGAAAAAGATTACTCATCAAATAAAACTGATTTTAATAAAAAACATAAATTAAAAAAATAGAAATATGTATTTTTTTTTTAAATTAGAAAATATCAAAATTGATAATGAATATCATTTAATTAAACAAATAAGAAATCAGAATAATATGTTATATAATGAATTTCGAAGATATTTATCGAGGTACGTTGTCAAGAATAGGATGACATTAAACAAGTTAGTATAACTTGATTCAGTTTAGAAAGACAGGAAAAGGCTTGGTTATTACTAGGCTTGGTTACAGGAAAAGGCTATCATTCTTAAATATTATAAAAATGATATTGTAATATAAGTTTTGCTTGTTATTTAATACTGATGTGATTATTTAACATACTAATTGGGATTTTCGTATTTTGATGGCTGATTGTCATTGTAGAATATAAGAAATAACAGCAGAAAATCATTAGATTTTTAGTTTTAAGGAAAATTTCATATTTTTCTGACGTTCTATAAGAATTAAATGTGTTTATTAAATTAAATTTAATCATTATTTTGCATTATATATATTTAAGTAATATTGATGCAATAAATAATTTCTTTTCTTAAATTTATTGTCTTATATACTTTATTTAATCATAATATCCTCAAAATGTATGAATATATAATCACGCAAAAAGAATGTCTACATTTAAAGCGAATGAAAAACTTTGAACCTATGAGAGTAAAAAATAAGTTCAAATCGTTACAATAAATTTCCACAGTAAAATCCACAAAATAAATTTTGAACGGTAACCTGTGCTTGATTTACTGTTCCCTTATTTCAAAAAATTGGTAGTTGTTGTTGTCATGTCCCCTGAAGAGTACAAGAAAATCAAATATCGTGGTGGCCGAATAATATTGGCTATGTTGATTGCCATCTCGAAGTATAAATCCTCTTCCGAGCGATGGTCCAGGCAATGTATGGCTGTTGTAACAGCTGGGCAATCAAAGACATGATGAGGAGTAAGTTCGACATCAGGGCAGTTGCCACATGTTTGGTAATTTTTAACGCCATTAGCAGAAATTTTCATATTTTTGTGGTGCTTCATCCTTAATCTTGTGAGAACAGAGGTTTTTTTTCCCCCAATAATTAGTTCTGTAATTTGATATTTAGTTTTGATCTTAGAAGGAATTATAAGTTTAAATTTTGCCAAGGCGTTTTTGCATCCGCAAAGGAAGTAGGAATGTGAGTCTGATCCAGACTTCTGGCATTCACCGTCAAAGAATCTGCAATTTCATTAAATTCCAAATACACATGAGCAGGGATCCATTGCAGTATACACATTCAGCGCAAACAGTGGATTTGTTCTAAAAGAGATATAATGTTCAAGATCAAACTTGAAAAGCCCTTATTAAGAGCCTGTAAGGCAGACCTTGAGTCAGTAAAGTTAAATTAAAAAACCAACCAGTGTGATTGTTCAATGAAGGAAAATTGTTTAAAACAAATATTTTATTTTTGGTTTATAATGTGAAAACGTTATGTAGGAAATGGTTTTCCATGCGGAGTTTCTAGTAAGACAATAAAGACATAAAAATGCAATTTCCTCGTGTAAAATATTTCATAATATATTTAATTTACGGAATAAAAAATTTGAATGAGTAAAGATATCGCACAAAAAATAGAAACAAAGAATTATATGGGAAAAATTCTGTTTTAAACAATTTTTTGAAAAAACAACAACAATTAATTATTAAATACTTTCAGACTTTTTTTAAAACCACTTAAAAATATTATTATTAAAAACATTTTTTTAAAGAATTTCTGAAACGAAATTTAAAATTCTTTAACTTTTTATTGAGTATTTATTTATTTTTTTATGTTTCACTACGTTTTTTGTACAAATAAAACAGTAAGTAAAAATATTTAGTAATTTACAATACATCTGAAAATTCATTTCGAAAAAATTTTCTATGAAAAAAAAAGGATTAAAAATTAAATTAAATGTTTCATAAATATAACATTCTTCATTCACCAAATATGTTAAAAATAACAAAATATTCACATTTTGTTTTAAAGCTATTTCTTTAGTGACCTCGGTTTCTACAAAAATATCAGTTTTAACAATTCTCAAAAGTATCTTTATTTTCATGCGAATAGACAGACAATGCAGTTAAATAAAATTGACAATAAAAAAAGAAACTGAATAATTCATGATTGGTAACTTGTATTGCCACACCATTTCTACTCATTCGGACCAGGCATTTCAAGGTTTCAATTGCGATTTTGAACAGTATGTCTCAAATACTGTAATCAGCAGTATCTTCAACCGCTGAAGTAGGGGTACGAGGATTGTATTACTGATATAATACTTAAATTTCACTGCAGCGAAACTCTGTCATTAATGGCAATAAAACGCATTTCTACTTCCATAAAATCACTTAAAAGGACTTACCATGCATTGTGTAGAAGGGGCCATAGACCTTACGTTGTTTACGGATATCAAGTATAGAGGGTATATGTGTATTTTCAACTGTGAAAGTGTGGGCAAAAGTGATAATAGTAATTAGATTAAACTTATGATTTTGACAGAGGTGCATATGGAGTCGAGAAAGCTCTCTGCAATTCGCAATTCTTGTGTACAGAAGTGATAGAAAACAAAAAGGAAAAAAAAATTATGAGATCATGAGGTAGTATCGTATAATAATACATAATTTAAGGTTCAAAAATTTGATGATGTCTATGTAAACTTTGGGAGAATGGGGCGTATGTAAATGTAACTTTTGAACTTAATCTTATAAAAAGAAAGATTCAGGTTCCAATCTAGCTCCGTAGTGTTATTATTTGTTGGCAAAATATACACACGGGGATTTGATTAAGTAAAAACATATATTCAATTTGGATAAATAATTAAAATTAAATATGACAGATAAAAGTGAGAAAGAAATAATAACATTGACATTTTTTGTTGGGCCTTGAACTAAAAAAAAAGTGTCAGACTTAAAAATTAAAGGAATTTTCGATACAGTGCCATCAGAACTTTCCGTACCTATTATGGATATGGAAATGTTTAATCCAGGAGACAACCCAAATGATCTTGCGGGCCACTTTGGGAATGCATCCTAACTCCGTGGGCCGCATATAAAATGATATATCCCCATATTAGGTTTAGACTCACTATAGACATTTTTATGGAGTAAAAAATTGAAACATAATGAGTTATTATTATTGTGTTTCCTATTATTCTTACATGTAAACATAGATAATATAATAATAATGATACTGATAATAATAATGATACACACATTGTAAAGAAATATTAGTAAAAATGGAAAAAAATATATAAATATAAATGAAATAAAAAAATGAAATCATTAAAAAATATTTATTTTACTAGTGCGATATTTATTTCTCCACTCTTTCACTTATCTTTTGCAAATCGATCTCAATTTGAGCATTTGTACATCGTAATGGGTGTTGCAAGTTAGCGTCCGTTACGTTTGAGCTTGTTTTGTGTTAGGTCAATTTCATTTCCAAAAAAATGATTCAAATGTATAAGTTGAAACAAAAGCGCTAACAACTATTTGTGCTAGATTTCTCAAATTGGAAAATTTCTCTTTTGTGACTTAAGTGTTATAAATTTTTGATTCTGATGTTTCAAACATGTGTTTTAATTCAATATTGTATTGTAAATCAACCATTTGGAGATATTGTGAGGTCGACTCGATTTCAACATGAACGGGAGGGGAATATAGTTCAAAAAGTTTATTGTATTTGTCTAATTCTAAATTAGACAACTAATTTCGACAATTTCTGATTATATGAATGCACAAATAATGCATTTTTTAATACACTGTTTTTCACGACTTTAGTCATTATAAAATAAATACATTTTGTAAAAGGGTGATAAATCTCACGGATTTGTGGAAATCTTATACAATCGGCGGGCCATGGGTTGGCCACAATTGGTTTAATCTATAGACAAAAAAAAAATCCCCCTAGAGTTATTAGAGAGGATGGAAATGCTAGCTCCCACCCCCTCTGCAAATCTTTTGTTCAAGAACGAAGTAATGTGTCATTAATTACATTTGGTTAAGATAAAACTGGGCAACTGGACTTAAGAAATATATATATTTTTTATTTTATCTAACACAAAAATTATTGAAATGAAGAAAATAGCTTTTAATTAAATATATTAATTATTAATTTTAAGTCGTATTGTTTTATAATAATAAATATTTTTAATGCAAATTTTTTCACAATAATTCTTTTTCAGAAACAACAATCGAATCTTGAAGTTTAAAAATTCATCTCAGTTAACCTACGATATAAAAAAAATTAACACATATATTCATTAATTTTGTGATTAATTTGGTAACTGTAATTTAAAACGGTAAAATTAATAATTAATGCTTAACAATATAATTTATAAATTGCAAATAATCATTGTAATTTTAATATTTTCAGAAATTATTTCAATTACGACAGCAATTAGGATTTTCATGTATTTCACCAATAACTATTTAATAATATAAAATTAAAAATGTTTTATCCTTGATGAATTATTTTAGAAACATATCGAAGGCTTAAGTGAACAAAAATTAAAATGCCACAAAGTTTTGAAGAAAACTGTTTAAAAAAAACCTAATCTGTATTTGGAAAACCTACAAGCTCATAAAAAATTTATTTCACTTGAGCATATGCAGAATATTTATCAAAACATATTTATCTTCTATTTTGAAATTTATCTAGTTAAAAAGGCAATAAAAGAAAATTTAAAACTAAAGAAAATTGAAAATCGAATATCAATCGACTTCGATTCCGGCCAAGTATTAAATAACAAAATTATGAATGGGTTGCTCATTCTTTAAGTAAAAAGAGAGAGAGAGAGAGTCCCCCCCCCCAATGTAGTAAAATTTATTTTATTATTTCAGAATTTTGCCCCAAAGGTGGGTGAAGTAGCGTATTTGAAAAATTCTGGTGTTTCTTAAGAAAACAGTGCTTTGTATCTGAATATTTTGTAAAAACAACTGAAATTCCCCCCTCCCCTCCACGCAACCTAATTAGTAGTGCAAGGCACTCTATTACAATCTCATTTGGTTTTCACAGTAGTCTGTAACTCATATAATCAATAAGAATCAAACCTTCATTGCATGCTACGAAACCCACTGAGCCACGAGCAGAGCAACAAATAAAAAAATTTTTTGAATTTTGTTCAGCACGAGCCAATAAGAAATTTTGAAGTAAATCTTTTAAAAAATAAATTGTTTCTAAGAACAACATAAAGAAAACCATATAAAAAAAAAAAAAAAAAGAAAAGAAAATTGTATTATGAAAGTTATTGAGTGTTATGTTGTTTTATATTCAGGAATTTTAAAGAAAAAGAAATAGGGTAGTACAATAAAAAGTGTACGACTCAATTTAAAAAACATATTTAAAGCAGATTTATGCAAAAAAGAATTATTGATAATAAATTTTTAAAAAATATTATTATAATGGATTGTTTTACAATTAATATAATCTTGATTCATTAAAAATAAATATCAGAAATGAATGAAAAAAGAAAATAAATTTACTTTTACAAATTGTTACAAATTTTAGAAGATTTATCATGATATCGTATCTACCATTATTTTCCCAGCAAAAAAATATTGGTGAAGAAGATTACATTTTCAATATAATTTGTCAAGAAATTTTATTATTTTATTCCTTTCAGGTATTCTATTTTTATTTAAACAAAACAGATATAATGGGCCCATAAACAATTAGAAACGGACTAAAAATAACAAGAACAATAAAAACTAACGTATATAACATTATCTACTAAATATATGTGCCCGTTTTTTTTAAGGAAATTAATGTCATATGTTAATATGCTGAAGAATTTAAAAAAAAATCATTTGTTTTTGCACCAACAAAATAAATTTGGTCAAAAGGCTTTCCTTATTATATATAATTATGAATATACGACATGAACATCTAGCTAAAGCCGTATTTTTATTAATTTTTTTTGAAAATTCATAATAAATAAACACCATGTATCACTTCAAATAAATACCTCTTTTAAAATAAATATATACCACAATACTCGGCATACCACTTTCAAATAAAGCAGCTGATATATTAACGATAAAAAAAAAAATCATCAGCCAAATTAACAAAACCTCTGCTACACCGAATGAGAAATTCTTTTTTGTAAATATTTGTTGACCATGAGGACATCCAGACAGCTGACCACACAAACGTAAACAAAATTAGATACAAATAAAAACAAACAAAAAAAAGGCTACTTACTATTTCTTTCCTTAAACTATCCATGGCTAGGTCAAAACTGGAGCGACACTTTCTCAAAGGGTATCCCTCGAAAGTGTTACAAGTCTTTGCACCACCCACTTCATTATTATCGTTTGAATTACTTCCCGTCTCATCGGTGGGTGTACTGCAGTTGTCATCCTCAGTACGCTTTTGTTCTTGGGGTGCACCGAATTCTTGCATGCCTTCTTGAGGTACATCGCAAATACTCCATCGTTTCTGCATGTTAGCAGTCCTCTCCAAGCGTTTCAGGTAAAATTCCCTGCATTTCCGTGCAACTGTACCCCTGGCAGGGCTACACCTGGCAAATATAGGGGATGGCAAAGGTGAGGGTCCACTTATTTCACTGTCACTACTCATGGTGATACGAGTAAAATAGTGGAGAGGATACACAATATTAGATCGAAAAAATCGTTCGAATATTTTTGTTGTAACACTCTTGGTTAAATATCGAATCCTTCTTGTTATTGTTACCAATCCTCTGGATCACATTTTAAAAGATTATCCTCTGCACGGAAATTCTGTTCTTCAGTTTAAAGCAATCCAATCTTCGATCAACGACAAGTTGTCACAAGCCGAGGCAAAACAACGCAATGCGGCTTTTTGTTTACGTCCGACGTGAAAGGAGGCATTCATGTACTCGCCTGCAAGTTACAACACGCAGCGGTCAAAGCGATTGACGGGGAACTGAGCTATTATTCCGTCGATGCGAACGACTGCCAAACCGCGACCTGTCAGTGAAGAAAAGGGTTGCACCGCCAGGTAAAATCGCCAACTATCGATAAAGGTCGCCAAGAAATTACCTCTCGCATATAAAAGAAATGAAACCGTGCCTGTGGTTGTTGCTAGTGTGGTATTGTTTGCGAGTTGATATTCTACTTCAATTTGGCTACTTTTTTTTTTAAAGGGATTCCCTGCTGGTTGTTAGTCAGCCTTACCTGTAAAGATTAAAAAAAAAAGGGTCAAAAGTCTTGTATTGTTAACGAAATTGAAAGAAAGGAACAGTTTCATTATTTTAAAATTTTACTTTTATTCGTGCAATTTCAGAAAGGAATAGACGACGTATATATCACATTATTTATATATTTATATCAGATTAAAAATATTATAAATTGCAATAATTGTGTTAATGTTGTTTATATATTTTAAACACACGCACACACACACATGAATATATTATATATATATATATACATGCTACAGATAAGGGGGTTTATTTATATTTATTGTTTTGTTATGCTATTGTTTGGTTGGTTTATATAAATATATTGGTAAATAAATATATATATATATATAAACAAACAAAACCAAACAGTAACATAATAAATAAATAAACAATAAACAACACCCTTAACAATAGCATGTATATATATGTGTATGTGTTTAAAATATATAAACAACATTAACACGATTATTGTAATTTATAATATTTTTAATGTGATGTATGTATATAAATATATTAAATGTTAAATATTAAATATTTTAAATTAAAAATTAAATATTAAATATTTAATACATTAAAATTTTTAATATTTTAAACATTTTATCTAAATATTAAATATTTTAATGTATTAAATCTTTAAAATGCTTAAATATATTAAATGTTTTAAATAATGAATATTAAGTATTTTAAATATCATATATATATCACATTTAAATTATTATAACTTGCAATAATGGTATTAAAGTTGTTTATATATTTTAAACGCACACAATAAACAACACCCATAAGCACACAAAATAAATAAGCACACTCTTAACTGTAGCATACATATATATATATGCTATAGTTAAGGGTATTGTTTATTTATTGTTTGTCTTTGTTTTTATATATTATTATTTTTTCATATTTTGAATTTATTGCTGCTATTATTATTATTTTTATTGCTTTCAATTTTGTTTAATGTTTTTTTTTTATTATTATTATTATTATTATTATTATTATGGAATTTAATTTTTTTTTTCAGCTATGATTATGGAAATTAAATATAATGTAACTGATTGTATTTAATCACATAATATGTTGACTATTTTTCCCCTGGATTTATTCCGAAATGGAGTTTTGAAATTTTTTCTTTTTCTTTTTCACAATACTTTGCGAAGTAGAGTTCTGTCTGATTTACTGTAGGTGAGCAAATGGGTAGTAAAATCTGCTGTTTAATAAATTTAAAAGCATAAAATAAAATAGTTGTTGTTGTGTTTATTTTCTTATTGAACAAAAGGCGAAACATATTCCATTTTCTATCTTTTTATTGAAGATTAAATGTTTTATTTTTTATTGAAGATTAAATGTTTTATTTTTTTATTGAAGATTAAATGTTTTATTTTTTTATTTTGTGACGCTGACAGAATTTTATCTTTAAAATTTTAATAAACCAAATATAGTTTGAAGTTTTAAATTATTATATCAATTTATATTAAAAATATATATTTAAGTTAATCGGGGGTAATTGAGGTCTCAGTGTCCCAAAAATTGTCTATAAGGCATAAAAATTTATTTATTTTAATGATTTTTTTCAAAAATTGTTGCTTAAAAATAGATTTTTATGTACAGCATAAATTATTATCTTAAATTACATATTATAATATATAAATTGTTATTTAACTTATGAATTTTATAATACAACAAAACTGTAGCTGTTGTTGTATTACAAAATTTTTCTATAATTCTTACAAATAAAATTCAGTTACTTTATTTCTATGCGTCATTTCTTAAATACAATAAAAATATTTTTTTAAATAATTTTATAATTATAATAATTATTTTATAACTTACAATAATAATGTATTACTTTTTAAAATAATTTTATAACTTACAATAATTATTTTTATCTTATTATAAAAAGGGCATTATTAAATTATTTGCTATTAAAAAAATTAAAATAAAGCTATTTAAATTATTTGCTAAATTAAATTATTTGTTATTATTATCCGAATAATTATAAAGAGAATTATGCAAAAATATTTAATTGAAACGAATTTCATTAATATGATAATTTATTTGTATTCTAAAATTTTCACATTATTAAATAGGTATGACTTTTATACTAAAAGGAACAAATATAAATTAAATAATGACTATTTGCTCGACAAACTTATTGAAGATTTTATAATTGATAAACATTTTACAACAGGGGTTATCTTTTCGGAAAATTAGATTTTTTAAAAATAATAAATATATAAAATATTTTTAACTCTATATTGATTAAAAATAAAACTGATTAAAGATTCAACTTTCCACAACGATACAATAAATGCGGGAAACATTTTAAGCGGATTATAAAACAATGATCTGGAAATTGTTAGATCAACCGGTAATCCCACATGTTGTGCTTAAAATACTAACAGATTAATCTGACAGAAAATATATCCGTTAGAAATAAAATGGTTTCTCAATCAGGCGAAACGTTGATTATTTATAAACAACAAAAATTGTTTGATACACCCAAATCGAAATTATGTCTTCAAATTATTAATTTCATGTAAAATGTTTCCTAATAAATAAAGATGTAACATTCTTTTATAAATTTCGAGAAACACATAAAAATATTTATTTTTAAATCCCTTTTTTCAATTCCTTCGATCAGCTCACACTCTCCCTATATATATCTTGTTCAAATTTTCAACCGTTCAAAAAATACTTTTTATTCATCCACTCAAGTTCAAATATATATTTTTTTGAACTTGTAGTGGATGACACTGGATGTGAATACAGTTTTTTCAAATACTAATTCAGTAATTAAATTTAATTCATTAATTAAATTTTTTTTCAGATTTAAGTTGCATATATCTACCAATAGATGGCGCCCGATAAACTTTAAAAAAAATGGAAATTATTTATAAAAGACTGCACAGCAGAACACAATATAACGAAAAAAAGTAAGAATTGACTTTAATTTTTTTTTTTTTTTTTTTTTTACTTGTTATTTTTGTAAATAAACTGAAAAGGGCATTGTAGATTTAGGCGACTATGTTTTAAATGTACATATTTTTTTTTTTTATATATTCCTCAACTATTTCCTATAAATTTTGAGGAATAAAAATAAACAAATAAATAATAAATTAATAAGCGTACACTTTTTAAACATTAATACACTAAATGTGTTTTTTTAAACATAAAATCCAAAATTTAAACATATGAGGTATACCAAAAAATTATAATATCCCAATCTTGATGAATATCATTAACATATGAAATAAATGATTTCTGAAACAATTTTTTGATGAATTATTAGGAATAATAGGAATTGTCATAATAATGTTAATAATGCAATGAGGATGAATGATAATTATGAATGGAGAAAATGCAAAAAATATAGAATAGTAAATATATGTTATAATATTATAACATTTGGGCAGTGTTTCAGTAAGTTTAATTAATTTAAGTAGTGAATGGCTGAGTTGTATTTCAGCAAGTTTATTTAATGATGAATAATAATAATAATGAATGGAAAAAAAATTGCAAAAAAAAAAAAAAAAAAAATAAATAAAAAAAAAAAAAAAAATAGAGAGTAGTAAATGTTGCATAAATATCCTACTTTTATCCATAGAACAATACAAAATTCTATAATACGTAAAAGTAACATTCAGTTTTTGGGCATGATGTTCGAGTGGCTAGTGCTCTGGCTTTTAGTACCACATGTTTCGGGATCGAGGCCCGGCGGGGCCATATATGTTTGTAATGGCTCGGAATCCACTTTAAGCCGTAGGTTTCGGTCTGATATGATCGTAGAGCATTGTGGGGTAGTGTTACTCCCATTCGTAGCATATCTTCAAGCTGCACGTGGCCCCTGGTTATTGCTAAATGAGTAACAACGGTGCAGTCCTTGCTTATGCCCTGCAGATTAATGTCTCGGTATTGCCAGCTGCATTAGAACAACATTTAATTTTTGTTTTTTTCTATTCTAGAGGGATTAAAATAATTAGAAATGAATGACAGATACATATTATTATGAAGGTAAATGTATTAAAAATTAAATAAATGAAATTTATTCATTTGTAGCTGTAGCTGTAACCCGCATTTTGAAGCTCTTAAATAAAAAACAATGGCATCATTATCATGCCTACCACGAAATCATTATCCATTGATATTATATTGAATTAAAAATTACATCAATGGATTATTGACATTGAAGTTCTGCATCATGATTTTTTGGCTTGGAAAACATTTCTAGAATGTTCTGAAAAAACGCGCTATCTCGCCAAATCTGGACCGCCAACCGGTGAAAAACTCTTCTCTTCATCACATGTGAAGCAGAAATAGACGTGTAGCAAGCAGAACGTCCAAGTCGATTTCCGTAACCAAGACTTGTTTGACCTTCCACGCAGCGTAACGGGACTTTTGTGTTTTTCTTTTTTGGACCTCCTTGGTGTTTTACAAAGGTTCAGAACCATTTTTTTTCTCTTTCATAAAAGTTTTCTGACACGCCTAAGACATTGGACCGAACCCAGGTTTCGAATGCTCGTGTTTTTGTTATGCTGGTTCTCCTTGTGTGAAAGGATCAGAATCCTTGAACCTTGTACGCATAACGGAGGAAGCTTTATGTTGAAACATATCGCAGCCAATATATGGACATTATTAATTAATGCGGGGGTAATTTCCCAAAAGAATTAGGAAATAAATTCCGTACATAACACTAAAACTACATAGCCAAATTATTATATATATTAATTCTATCTTGTGATTTAAATAATTAAAAATAACTATAATAGTGTTCATTAATCCATATTGAAGAATAACATTTTTGAAAAAAATTGGAGAAAAAAACAACAGACATTTTTTTTAATCGTTCCGTTCTTGTGCGCTTTTATTATATTTCTGTTAGAAATCTTGCATATTTAATTAAATGAATAAACTTAATACAAATACACGAAAAGTCAATACTTAAAGTTTAATAATCCTTATATCCGTTTCATCAAACTGAAATAAACTACAATGTGTAAATAAAATAAAAATTATAACAATAATAAATAGAAATTAAAAATAAAAGAAATCCTCGGTAAAATAGATATACTATCATTATTGAGATGGAGACAATCGTATGTTTGGATTTATTACATTCATATCAGTTTGAATAAAAATCCCACAATTAATTTAAATTTAGTTACTAACAGTTTAAAATATAAATAATAATTTGTTGGGTCTTATCCTCAGTGTCTTGCAGTGCGTAGTGGACATCTCATGAGTAATAGAGGGAGAGAAGGTGTGCAGCTTCTGTTGTGATGGAGCATCCGTAGGCAGAAGTCTGACTTGGCTCCGTATCGCTGAAGGAGGAGGGCAGTATCTCCCGGGCTGACTTTTCAGGAAGAACTACGCCGCATTTGTGTATCATACGTCGGAGAACCCGGAAAACTCCCACCAGATAGTTCGACTAACGAGACAAGATGCTGAACATCACAAACTCCATCGAGACTCCTCGTTTATTGAAACAGTCGCTAGCGGATTGAACCTAACCATTTTGCCTCATTAGTCGGACTACCCGGTGAGAGTTTTCTCCCATATGATACGCAAATGCGGGGTAGTTTCCCCTAAAAGTCCTCCCGGAAGGCACTGCCCTCCTTCTTCAGCGACACGGAGTTAAATCAGACTTCTACATATGGGTGTTTCATCATAACAGTGCTCCATCACAAACCCTTTCCCTCCTTCCATGAGACCACACGGGTTCTTGGACTTGGTCTAGATGTTGCTGTCGACCAAGTGGGATAAAAAATAACAACTCATTAAATGCCCCATATTTATATCACAAATACTACTGTTCATAATGTCAATACTAATAATCCTAAATTTATTATGTGTCTTTATTTTATACATTTGTAAATAATATTTTAAGAAAGTGCTGATGGCATTCTTCTTAATGGTACAGATACATTAGTTTGATTATATTTAAAAAAAAAAAAAAAAGATTAAATAACACACAAAAAAAAAAAAAAAAATTCTAAGTATCTCTGTATTATAAATAAATTTGCCTATTTATACCTCAGAAGTTAAGAAAGATTTAAAGGAAAATTTCCGTGTTTTTAAAAAAAAAAAAAAATCCTTCGGCTTTAGTAAAAAACTTTTAAGGAACATTTAATTTAATTTACAAAGATTAAGAAAATAAATTTTAATAAAGCTCAAATAGATTTTATCAATTCAATAAGGATAAGATGCATTGATCAATTTAAGTTACTGCAATATATTCAGATTTAGGATTCACAACATCAAAAAACAAGCATTAAAGAAGGAAATAGACCTAATGTATCACTTTATTATCTTAACTAAAATAAATGAACTCAACCGTAACAACTGAGATAAATATTTAACTAGCAAATTTCTCGCACATATTTTTAAATTTTCTACAAAATAGAAACCTTGATTACAAAAGCATGATTAATGGGAATGTTAGAAGAGGTCATTGTAATTAATACACAATACATTTCAAAGCTTTGGTTTTCGTTAACAACGAACGGAAATATTCTTAAAATGCACGATAGTAGTATAAATGCGTATGAGTTAAAATTAAATTTATAGAATGATTTGTGCAACACATACCTGAGGCTTGTGTTTAATTTTAAAACTGTTTTTCTTATCCCACTTTGTCGACAGCAACAACTAGACCAAGTCCAAGAACCCGTGTGGTCCCATGGAAGTAGGGAAAAGGGTGGGGCAGTTTTTGTTGTGATGGAACACCCGTAGGTAGAAGTCTGACTTGGCTCCGTGAAGCTGTCTTTTTATGGGTTAATGTAGTTAGCCCTACTCTCAAAGCTCTACAGTCATATTAGACCGGGATTCTACTGTATAAAGTGGATTCCGAACCACTACATTTATCTATGGTACTATATGGATTCGAACCCAATAACTGTGGCGCCGAGCGCCCGAGTACTAACCACTCGGCCATCAAGCCCCAATTTTAAATCTTTCTTTATTTAGCATGATTGTTAAAACTCTTCCTGTTCGTGAAGATTTGTTATACTATATTCATTTTGTTGAATGCGCTATAGAAAAATTATTAAAATATCTACGGTTTTAAGTTTACAACATTGGTAACATTGAGTGCGCCTGCTTTGACGGATGGTGTTAGAAGTTCGGTCCTCTTTTTATCTGACAAAAGCTGAAGTTCTCAAATTTTTTGAAGTTGAGGAGCATTTAGAAACCTACGTATAATTGTAGGAGCACTATATTCAAATTTCTGAGAAATAAGCAACCACTAACATCATATAAAATTAATAACTAACATAAATTAACACATAAAATTAATAATTATCATAACATTGTATCACAATTTTACATCCAGATGTCAACTCCACAGACATATACTTACACACGAAATAATAATTGAATAATTGTTACCATTATACTACAATGCGATTTAATGATGAATTACTTGGAATACACAGCCAGTAACACAAGTTTTAGTAATTCATGTTTGGTAATCTTATAAAATGATATTATAAAATACAACTATTCTGATATTCTTTAAATAGCAAACATCTTTACTCCAGTTAGCTAAAATGTAATCTTACTGGTCTCATCGAAGAAATCTGTCAGAATGCTTATAAATTTGTCCTAATGTAATTGATCAGAGTGGATGGATTAACAATGGTGGATATCGAAGATTGGATTTTATAATCGGAGATCAATCATAGTATTTCTATATATAATTTAGTACTGCTGATAAAAAAATCTATTATTATACTTTTCTATATATTATAAAACCTATTTTATCCCTTCTACTTTTTTCTTTTCTGAATGATTCTTTTTTGAGACAGAGTTTTAATTCTAGTTAAAGCACCTCATCATAATATTGTGTCCAAAAAGTAAGATCAATTATTTATTTTTAAAAACTCTTTATTTATTCTTCCAAATTTATTTCATTGCCTTCAAAGTAACCACTGCGGCCTGGTGGCCAAGTGGCTAGCGCTCTGGCGTTTGGTATCCCACGCTTCAGGTTCGAATCCTGGCGGTGGTATGGATGTTTGTGAGTGGTTCGGAATCCACGTTAAACTGTAGGTCCCGGTCTGTTTAGCCTATAGTGTACACAAGATGACCGCAGAGCGACAAACCAAACTCAAAGTAACCAGTGGGCTCTTCGTCTTCAACGCGTTCTGTGCCTTCTTTGAACTGTTTATACCACTTCTAAACATCTCTTTCCGATACAGGAATGCTCACCGAATGCCTTCTGCAACATTCTATACGCTTCCGCAAACAAAATTTAATGCAAGTTCTTTGCTCAATTAATTGAAACATTTCAAAAATTGCCGAAGTCTCACAAAGCCAAGCGTAACTCAAACACTAATGAATATTTTGACGTCAAATTTCACACAGATACCAAGGGCAGTGCCAACAAACTAAAAAAAAATTTGAAATTCCATAAGCTCCGGGAGTTTTAAATTGAAAATTGGTCTTACTGTTTGGACACAGTAGTATGCCCTACTGTTCTTAACTGTATCTCTTTTTGTGTTACTGTCAATGCCTTCAGTGACTGTTTTTGCCTTTCTTTAGTGCATAAGGCAACTCGTCGACTAATGAGTACCGAGAGGTCGGAGACGGGCATAGGATAAAAAAAAGTTCTAGCTAAAACATTTTCCTTTTAGGCAGTTTCTTTGAAAATCTGACATAGCGATAATATTGCTAGATTTCAAATTAGACAGCATCTAATTTGATACAGCCTATCTAGTTTTATCTAAAAACGTATTTGTTTTATTTAAATGTTTTTTCTAGTTGTTTTAATGATCATAATCTATTAAATATATTAAACATATTTACTTACATATCATTTTTTTACTTTTATTTTAAGCTATTTTTGTAAACATATTCATACTTAATAATGCATTGTTAATTCTCATTTCTCAGAATTAATTTGGATTATCTAACAATAATTTCATTAATTGCGTCTTTATTCAAAACAACTCTCTTAATTAAGGTATTACAAAATTGCCTCACTTTATTGTTTTATTTGGTAATTACTGTTTAATCAATAATTATGTTTATTTCTCAATCCAACCACTTCCGCTTTTTATTGCTTATAGAATTTACCCCAAATCACTTTCACTTTGTCGAATAATTTGTGACAGGAAACTCATGTCATATTAAAATGTTTATCATTAACATTTTGTTGATTTTGATAACAAATAATAAAATTAATTTGTGTTTTAAATAGCTGTTTTTGTTGAAATTGTGATCCTGCATTCCTCCCCATTTGTAAGCTGTATAAAAAAAGAAAATAATGAACCTGTTCTAAGTATTGAAATTATGACTTCTAGCTATCTTCTGTTTAAGAAGGCTAATTATACCTTTCCAAAAAAAAGTAATATACCAGTGCACATGTAAATTTGATAGAAAACGAATCGCATCTTATCAAGACTTCGGATTATCGTCAAAGAAATCAGTACACATAGTAGTAGAACTCAGTTGCTGTAGTACAATAGTACAGTAGAACTCAGTATGGAATCACAGAAGATATACAAAACCACTGACGTGATAGTAGCAGCCTCTTCACACTTACCACCGAAAAAAATGACATATATTTTATACGCGTGATTATTATGGATATTACTCAACATTAAACACTCAGGTGTATTTTATGCCTAATTGTGCCGTTGGATATCTGTTGCCCCAATAATTCGATATCTATAGCAACAAGTTCATATCGCTGCGAATGCTTTTGAATCTATATCACAAAATCTATGATAGCAAGGATATGAAGAATTCTCTACATGGACAAACGATGACAGTTTCTCCTTACCATTTTCATATGAATCTCAATATCTCTCTCTGCTGCTGCTCCATAAGGATAGCTGGCACACACAATAGTCAACAATAGATCTCTAAAGTTATAGAACATGCTGCCCTGTCTTATCTTATACTTTAGTCCGATATATTCAAGCCGATTTTCAGCAAGACAATGTAAAACAAGGAGCACTAAACATCATTCGTATCTAAATGTACTAAATGTATTAAAATCATACTTTAATACAGCATTAATATAGTATTCATACTTTAATGAAGCATTAATACAGCGTTCAGACTTCCACATGTATCCCCATCAATCTTTATAGTTAAATATAACAGTAGTTAAGCCGTAATCAAAATAATAATTAAAAAATTTAATGCGATAAATACAAACACGCACACAGTAATTATAACAATTTTTTTTTCAAAACCAAACAATAAAAGTAAACTGAAACTGCCTGAGGCGATATCAAGAAATAAGGAAATCATTTAGAAGTGAAACCCGCATGGAAAAAGTGCTGACGCAGTAATTGATTAACCGAACGGGAAGCGTCGCCCTTATAAAACTTGCGGAAATGACCATTTTGTCAAGGATGAAAGAGATGCTAAAATGTTACCGCTAACTGCGTCAAAGAGCAACGGAAGCGTGAACCAGCATCATTTGCATCATTTAGATTCCCATTTCATTTAATGACCTCCCTTTTCAAATTTTTTTATTTCATGTAAAATACTGAACGTTTATTGAAATTACAGAAAGTTTTTGATATTCTATAAAAATAAATTTTCTCTTAAATATACATTTTTTTCTGTTTTGTTATTTTAGTCAATATTAAATATGAAGATTTTTTAATTTTAATATGGTTATAACTTTGACAAGGACCTGATCGACGAGTGTCTGGCGCTCGGTGCCACAGGCTTCGGATTCGAATCCCAGCGATGCTATAGATGCTTGTAGTGATTCGGATTCCTCTTTAAACCATAGGTCCTGGTCTAATACGATTGCTGAATGCTAGGCTGACAATCCTACCCTGTAAAAAGAAATCATCTCTTGATGACCAATTGGATAGCTCTCTGGCCTTTGGTACCACAGGTCTTTGGTACTTGAGGTTCGAATCCTGAAGGTGGCATGAATGTTTGTCAGTGATTCGGAATACACGTTAAACTGTAGGTTCCGGTCTAGCTAGTCCAAAGTGTTAAAAAAATGTCGGTAGAGTAACAAACCAAACTAAGCCAGTAGGCGGACGGCTTTGGCCTACCATGGGGCTGTAATGCCAGAGAGTTAGTTATAATTTTGGCAAGTGAAATTTTCAGAATATGTATTTTAAGCGACTGGCAATCGCTGCGTTATAATGGCTAATCAACTGAACATTTTAAAAAGTAAGTTTAAAATAAATATTCATGAAAAATTATAAAATATTTCCTTTCCTTTTCTTACTTGCCAATTCTTCCAACTCAAAAAACCCATAGAAGTCTTTTGCGACAATTTTGATAGTGAGATCTCTGCAATGCTTCTCGCCACCGAGGCTTTAAAGTCTCATTTGCAGGAAAAATTTGGGTTCCTTATTAATTCGCAGGCTGCAATTCGTGTATTGGTATATATAAAGTATTCCTCCTCTTGCAAAATAGTTCTTTGTAAAAAAACTATTAGTAAAAAAAAAACTATTTGTAAAAAACATTATTAGTTCATTGATGAAGACCATATTTAAAGGCATAAGGAAACTCCGGCATAGAAATATTTCAGCTGGGAAAAGTTGAGAATGTTTTTTACGAGATAAGAACAGGATTCCTCTTGGTTTACCAAGGAGGATCGGCGTTGCAAGTTTTCGTATGTCGACAAACATGATTACCTCCAGCAGCATCTCAATAAAATCGGTGCAACAACTTCAGCCTCATGCCCTCTGTGAGGGGATGATTTTATGAATGGACGACATATCTTTATTTGCTCCAAATTAAAAGATGTTTACGCTGGAGATGATTCTCATTTTAGTCTTTCGCACTTAAATTAGACAGTGTATGGCCGATTGGCCCAAGTTGGGCGTAGGGTTAAAAGAAATATTTTTCTGAACACAAAGAAAGAAATATACAGCTATGGACAATGGAAGGAAGAGCCTTTTTACAAAACAAGACAAAATGCGAGATGCATCATACATCGGTGAGTATTTGGGGAGGAAAAAGGAAACACTTACAAGATGGCTAAACTAATAATTATCTGTGATATCAAGAATTTGTTCTCCTTAGAAAATCTGATTCGAAAAAATCGTCAAAAAAATGTCATCACTGTTTTATGCGGCGTAGTTATTAAACGGATATATTTCGGTGTCCACTATTTTAAATTTATAAAATAATGCCTTTAAATAATTGTAACATCCAAAACGCTTTTTCAAACTGAAAAAGAAAACTGAGTTTTATGCAATGGATATAAAAACAGAACTCTGATTGGTATATGGTAAGTCAAAGAATGAGCTCGAATCGCCAGTGGATTACAGGCAGGAAATTACGACAATTATGGCTAGATGACAGATGTTTCATGCATGATCACTTTCTTGTAAACAAAAAGGAATAATGTTCTAATTCCACTTGGAAATGAAACTTTCAAAAAAGATAATTCCATTCTGTAAGTATAACAAATTTCAGTAAATAAGATTAAAAACTTTAGAAGAAGTAAAACATAAAATTTTATTAAACAGAGATGTAGAGCAATTAAAAAAAAAAATTGAATTCCTACTTATTTCCTTTATAAATTAGATTTCTTCATAAACAAGATTTTCTTACTATTTGAATTAAAGTATTACATATAAAGCAAATTTTAAAACGAATTTTTACAATTTTTTTTTTTATCCTATACCCGTCTCTGACCTCTCGGTCCTCAGCCGACGAGCAGACCAATACTGTAAAGAATAACAAAAACAATCCCTAAAGGCATTGACAGTAACACAAAAAGGAATACAGTAAAGAACAGTAGGGCAAATGATGAGGTGTTCTCCAGTCATGGGCACGCTATAATCGCAAAGGAGGCAGATATCTGTAGCAGCCAGTCCTATTTTATACAGGTGACTCTGCAAGTAGCCATGTTCCGTGACAAGTCTAAAACAGGCCACGCCGAGGCAAGGTACTGCGAATTCTTATTGACTTATTCAATAGGGAATTCCACTTTTTCTTTATAAAGGTTGGATTTAATAGAGAAATATATATATCGCCTAATATAATGCAAAGGCAAAGGAGGATCAGGTTGCATCGTTTGTGATCCATTCTCGGCCAATATATCAGCCTACTCATTTCCATATATCCCGCAATTCCTTGGAATCCCTTGCAGAGCAATGGATTTACAGATGTTCAACAGTCTTTCTATCTTTACTGTGCATTTTTACAAAAGTGATCGAATTCAAAATTTATCGATTCCGTTCTTATTAGAGCATTAAGCAAACACGCGCAAATAGAACAGTAACGAAAAAAGAAAAATCTTTTTTTATTACAGGGAAATTCACATGTTTTTTATGCTCCAGGTGAAGATGAAGAAGTATTGTTTTAGTTTATTCAGCTTTGGTACTTGTGTGTTGTAAATAAAACGAACCATCAAATGTACCTAGTTTTTTTTGCCCGCTGACACGAATAATATAATTGAAGAATGTTATTTTTTTATTTAAGATTGATCTATACTCTTCCTTTTTATATAGCTTTTAGATCCTTAATATTACTTTTGGAACTGAAAATCGAAATAAAGTTTCATATGATAAATTATTTTACGTGAAAGGGAATTGTGTTTCCACATTGATTTTTTTTCAGAAAAGTAAAAATAAGTATTAATATTACAAAAAAAGTCTCTGCCAAAGTGAGACACTTTCACTTCTCTCCCATTTTATTGTACATGCTCACTAAATAATTTAATTTTTAAAATTGTTTTACATTCATGAAATCAAAGATAATTTTTGAAAATTGTTTTTCATCAAATCAACGATAATTTTTGAAAATTGTTTTACATTCATGAAGTCAAAGATTATTTTTGAAAATTGTTTTACATTCATCAAATCAAAGATAATTTTTGAAAATTGTTTTACATTCATCAAATCAAAGAAGCTCACCAAACGATTTAATTTTTTAAAATTGTTTTACATTCTTTAAATCAAAGAAAGGAAAACGGTTATAATGCGTAGCAAGAAGCGAATAGCTGTGATCTCTCTTAGACATACAAAATATGTTTCTCAACCATGAATTTATTAAATGGATGCTCAACATTGGAGACATTAGAATTTAAAACTTTTTAGATGTTTTATGAGATTCTCCTTTAACACAAAGATATTCTATCGCTATCATCTCTTGATCATTTGTCACCATTGCTGATTATACACTCATGCCCATAAATTAAGGATAATTCAGAATTACACAGAAATTGAACTCTAAAATGAAAATTTCACCTGTAGAATTATCACACACATCTTGAAGAAGAATATGCAAATTACAGGAAACCACCAGATGGCGCGGATAGTACGTCACAATGACGAGAGTGTAAGAGAGGGATATATAAGGAATGGTGGCAAAGAAGTAAAATTGTTCACAAGCGCTTTAAAAGCCTTTCAGTGCAATAACCGCATAGTTATGGCACAAAGGAAGCATTTGGATGATTTTTTACGTGGTAGAATTATCGGACGACTGGAATGTGGACGTACCCAGCTGGAAGTATTCGAGGAACTTGGAATCGCCCAGAGTGTCATCTCCAGGCCTTGGCAACAATTCCAAGATGATGCTAATGTGAGTAGATGTTACAGCACAGGTCGCCCCCGAGTTACAACGCCGAATGAGGACCGGTATTTAGCAGTTACTGCCAAAAGAAACAGATGGAGCACAGCATCAGACCTGTCACATCAGCTCTCTTCTGCTACCGGTACGACAGTTTCAAGGCAGACCGTGTATACACGCTTAGGGCACATTCGTCTATATGCTCGTAGGCCTGTCAGATGTGTTCCACTTACCGCAACTCACTGTCGCCTGCGATTAACCTGGAGTAGAGAGCATGCATTGTGGACACCGCAACAGTGTTCTTGTGTGATGTTTTCCGACGAGTCCAGGTTTAGTTTGCAGTCTGATTCTCGCCGGACTTTCATATGGCGAGCGCCTGGTACCCGTTACCACCAAGAGAACACCATTGAGCGACACCGTTACGGTGGTGCAGGATGGCTCGTTTGGGGAGGAATTATTCTTGGTTCCAGAACTGACCTGCATATTCAGAGTGTAATGATGACATTCCACATCTATCGGGATGTCATTCTGGAACAACATGTACGTTTGTTTCGGGGCGCCATGGGTGCTGAATTTCTGTTTATGGATGACAACGCCCGTCCTCACCGTGCAAACATTGTAGACGAATGCCTTCAATTCCAGGATATCACCCATATGGATTGGCCAGCATACTCACCGGACTTGAATCCAATAGAGCATGTGTGGGATATGCTTGGCCGACGAATTGCAGCCCGTCAACCCCCTCCCACCTGTCAACCGGAACTTCGGAGGGCATTGCTTGATGAGTGGTGTAATATTCCCCAAGATTGTTTTTTGAAATTTGCTCCAGGGAGTAAAAATCGCAATTTTTATTAATTATGTGTAGCATCTTTTTTGCTCTTTACCTTTTGTTTAATAAATAGACTTTACAAATAAGTCAAATTTGTTTTGCTTCTGTCTCTTTCTTTGCCTGAACTTCATTATCCTTAATTTATGGACATGAGTATAAAATAAATGTTGAACATAATAAAGCAGCCAATGTTCACTCCAGCGAAGCAGTGAATCAAATTTATGAAGGATTTTTGCTTTACACCAGCAACGATGAGGAAAATCACGCTAAAAATTTCTTCATTATGAATGATTAATTAATTCGCTTTGAAGGATTTCAAATTACATAATGTACGTAAAATATAAAAGTAAGTGTTTTAAAGTAAGATCTTTGAAAATTTTCAATCTTCTAATGCACAAAAATGATAAATAAAATTTAACTATTATATTTATAATAAAACTAATTCCATATTAAATTTATCCAAATTCTTTTATTTAATTGTTTTTTTTTCTGTTTTAATATATTTGATAATGTTTTTTTTTTCTTCTAATGCAGCTGGCAAATACTTAGACCGTGATCTGTGCAATAAAGATAATTATGCCTTGAGTTTATAAAATGCATATAATAATCAACTTTTTTAACTAAACATATCTAGGCTACATTATTTGTTATATATATTTGTGTGTATACTTTTCATTATAATTCCTAACAATAATCCTCAGATTCAAAATAGGAAAAAAAATTAGAAGTATCGAATATAAAATTAGTTAAACAAATGAATTAGCATTTTTGTCTAATTAATTCAAATGAATTGTTTGAAATTATTTATTATGAAATAGCACACTTTTTTAATGACGACAAAATAATATATGCCACAAAATAATAATGATAATTATGCCTTGACTTTATAAAATGAATGTAATAATAATCAATTTTGTTAAGTAAACATATCTATATTACATTATTTTATGTGATACTTGTGAGTATAGTATTTTTTATTATAATTCCTAACAATAGTACTCAGATACAAAATAGGAAATAAAATTAGAAGTATCGAATGCAAAATTAGTTAAATAAGGTAATTGACATTTTTATAAAAAGTCTAAACAATTGCTTGATTGTCCCTGAAAATTATCTGTTATAAAATAGAACAGTCTTTCAATGACGACAAAATTGATTTTTGTGATTTGAAAAAATCTGAAGCGTATATAACAACAATACTTATAATCAAATATAACTTATTACAAAAATGAAATAAAGTCCCAAATTATTTAGTTTTATGAGGTCGCACATTTAAACTTAAACAACTGGAAAATTACCAAGGAAAAATTACTTATTGGAAAAAAATACATATTTCTTCAATAACAAGCTAACTGAACTTGCAATTTTGAAAAAAAGAAACCACATTTTTTTTCCATTACTCTCTTCCCCCACCCACATCCTTTTGTTTTCATTTTTTTTCCCTTCAGCGGTTACTTACCGCTTGAATAGACATCTCCGAATTAGTCATCGCACGTTACAAATGATGCAATGAAATACGAATCATAACAAAAATTGCACCAAGACTCGATTCGATTTTTACTCGCTCCAATTCGTTCAAGACTCGATCATTTCTTTATAATTGTTGCTACTCATTTTTACCTGCTTTAACACCAAAACGAAATGGGTGTCATTAGATTCGGATAATCGAGTTCAACGGAATTCAGAAAGAAATTCTCTAAGGGAACAGCACATTAAATCACTTTTACTTAGAATATTACCATCCCTGATATCATTAAAGAAACCTGCAATTATTAATTTAGAGGTTGAAGATCTAGTTCAGCACTTTCGTTTCCAGATTAAAGCCTACTTAGGCGACCATTTTTATGGAAGTTTAAGAGCATCATTTAAAACTAATCGTTTGAAGAACTTGCATTAAAAAAGCATTTATATGGCAATGCCTATTTGCTGCTTGCAGAAAACTTTTTATCTATTTATTTACTTATTTAAATAATTTTAGTATAATTTATTTTTACATTATAATGTTTTGTAAATTATTAACAACAATAATAAAAAAAAATAACTATCAACCTTGATGTAGATGCTAAGGAAGATTAAGATTCTTAGAAAAACATTCCTTCATAAAACAATTGAAGGCATTTTTTAATTTCGTAATTTTTTCATTGAGATTTAGTAAGTTCTTCGCAGTGGGAGAAGTATTAAAAAAAAAAACAATATGAAATACAATTTCTGTTTATGCTATTGAAGGAGTTTTTTTATTTCGTCATTTTTTACTTAGATTTAGTAATTTCTTCGCAGTGGGAGAAGTATAAAAAGAAACAATAAAAAAATAAAATTTTTGTTTATGCTATTGATGGGATTTGTTTTATTTCGTCATTTTTTTATTGAGATTTAGTAATTTCTTCGCAGTGGAAGAAGTACAGAAAAACAATAATAAATACAATTTCTGTTTATGCTATTGAAAGGATATTTTTTTTTTCGTCATTTTTTTTATTGAGGTTTAGTAATTTCTTCGCAGTGGAAGAAGTATAGAAAAAACAATAATGAATACAATTTCTGTTTATGCTATTGAAAGGATATTTTTTTATTTCGTCATTTTTTTAATTGAGGTTTAGTAATTTCTTCGCAGTGTGAGAAGTACCAAAATAAAAATAAATAAAATTTCTGTTTATGCTATTGAAGGGATTTTTTTAAATTGAGGTTTTAATTTTTCAGTGTGAGAAGTACCAAAATAAAAATAAATAAAATTTTTTTATTGAGGATTTTTTTTTTAGTCATTTTTAATGAGGTTTACTTCGCAGTGGAAGAAGTACCAAAATAAAAATAAATTCAATTTCTGTTTATGCTATTAAAGGGACTTTTTTTGTCAATTTTTTTATTGAGATTTAGTAATTTCTTCGCAGTAGAACTACCAAAATAAAAATAAATTAAATTTCAGTTTATTCTTTTTTAGAAATAAAAAATCAACTTAAGAGTTTGTTAATATGGTGATATAGAGAGTTTTATAAATAAAATATAATTAAGGTTCACAATGACATCACAATCAAATCGCAGAAAACCAGATTCAAATCACAAATACTACTTTTGGTCAATATACTTTTTTCTTATGAAATAGAACAGAAAAAATTAAAACAAAACATTACTTAATCAATCTTTGCAAAATTGTCGCCATGCCATTGGCAATCTTTAATTAAATTTTCTACAGCGCTTCAAAGAATTTATCAAAACTCTAATTGTATAATCTAAGAATATATATATATTTATTGGAAAAGAAGAGCAGCCTGTCAAAAAGAAAACTTGTAGAACAATTGATGCATCGAAATCACAAATTCTAAATTATTTTTTTGGGTAAGTTTAAATGTGATTTATAATTTATTACATAAATATCGATTTATTTAAATTAGTTTAGTAACAGGTATCTTGATTAAAACGTAATTCTAAATAAACGTCTGTTAAAAATCTGTATTTTAAAACAGAAGTTACTTTAGCAACAACAAGCAGCATAAAGAAAATTAAGGATTGATGCCTTGTAACATATTTCAAGTATACAAAACTAAAGTAAAATAAAAAGAAATAGTTTTTACTTTTAAATTCCATGGAGGTAATTGAAATGGACAGCTCGATGCAATTTATCATTTAGACAAGTATTTAGATCAACTTAGAAGTAACTTCAAATCAATCTACGTATTCTACGTAGCATTTTTTATAGTAATAATACAAAATCGTTAGCACAAAACATCTTGTTCAATTCCTTCTATTAGCTCACACTCTCCCTATATATATCTTGTTCAAATTTTCAATCGTTCATAAAATACTTTTTATTCATCCACTCAAGTTCAAATACATTTTTTTTTTTTTTTTGAACTTGTAGTGGATGACACTTGATGTTGATACAGTTTTTCCAAATATTAATTCATTCATTAAATTTAATTAATCAATTTTAGTTTTTTTTAGATTTAATTTGCATGTATCTACCAATAGATGGCGCCAGATAAACTTAAAAAAATGAATGAAAATTATTTATAAAGGACTTTCTGCAATATAGTGAAAAAAAAATAGGAATTGACTTTAAATTTTTTTTTTTTTTTTTATATTAGTTGTTTTTTATTGTAACCCAACAATGGCTTGGCAGGCAGTAGAATTAATTTCAAGAGATGGATCTTAGTTGTTTGCATAAAAAATTTAAAAATTTAGATGTTATATAAAAAAAATTACTGATAATTTTCAAATGTGTAGAATAGAAGTAATGATACATATTTCTTTTTATTGATAATTCTGATGATTTAAAAAACTTTTTCTTAGTTTGGTTTCACTTATGTAATGAAATAAGTTAAAAGTATTTATTTTAAAAATCATTTGTTAAGGTTAATTAAAAAATAAGTTTTTCTTTTCTTTATTTTTGGTTCAAATTTAGAATACTGCATCCTTGAGGTAGTCGCCAATCTTGCAATCCGAAATATTTCGCCAATTTCTTTAATTTAATTTTTGTAATCAAATGTTAACTTTCATCTAGTTTGATTGACAAAAATTCTGTTAAAATAGCATTATGTCTATAGGTTGTACTAGTTATTCAAAATAAAACAGTTTTTCATTCATAACTTTTTTTTTATAAATAAGATTAAGATTTATTTTAACATTGAAAACATTTTTATTACTCTGTTCACATTATTAAAATAAAATAATCTCCTTTTCAATTTTCTAATTTTATAGTAATCTGTTGGGGAAATATAAATATAATTTTAAAACAATTGTACAAAAAATAATTTCATGCATGAGAAAACATTGGAGATAAAAAAAAATTTATGTAATTTAAAATTATTTAATAGCTACTACGTTTATTTTTGCAACACGTTTTCAATACCATACTGCTTTAAGCATAAATTTCTGATAAAAAAAACAAAGTAGAAGGAAAGTCAGAAATAAACCACAGAAAAAAAAAACATGATCCGTTCTTCGACCTCTAAAAAAACAAAATAATGAGCCACTTGTAATCTCAATCCAAACAATACACATGTTTTGATTTAAGTCTTTTATTACAATCATATCCATCTATGTTTATTTTCTATTTTATCGATTTGAAACAAGTAAGAAGACAGATGGAACAATAGCGTAAATTTAGCTTGAATAATCTATGGCTTATGCTTAGCTTAGTACAGGGACAATAGCGTATGTTTGTAAGAATTTTGTTGATGAGCCATAATGGTTTCCAGTTGCATACGAAGTAATTATTTTCTAATTCGTAGAATTACGAGTTAACAACAAAAATGTAAATAATCCTGCAAACAAATCATATACATTGATGATTTTTTTAAATATATATTATATATAATACATATTAAACAAATATATAATATATATTAAACAAATATATTTTATAAATTTGTAAGAAATTTGTTGATGTACCATAATGATTTGTGGCATACGAAGCAATTATTTTCTAATTCGCAGAGTTACAATTTAACAACAAAAATGCAAATAATTCTGTAAATAAATGATATACTTTGATAATTTTTTTTTAATATATATTATATATAATATATATTAGACAAATATTTTGTGATGATTTGATTTAATATGATTTGATGACTGCTTGAAAGGTAATGTTATTTCAGTTATTGATTTTTTTATTTTTTAATATTTAATATAATGTGTTTCATATTATATTATTTTTTTATGAGTTACTTTAATTATTTTTAATTTAGTTACTGTTTTTTTTTATTTCAATTGATTTTGTACGATGAAGTGTTTTTTAAACATTTGATTGATTCTTTGCTGATGTAATTACTACAATTGAAGAAGATGAGAGAATAAATCGCAGTGTTATTGAATAATATAATTATTATTTATATATTGTACATCACTTGGAATTTTTCTGAATTTTAAGTTTGTAATCGTCGTTGATATTCGATTCTAACAAAACTTTCGAGAAAAAATTGGTTATTGTAATCTGACAATAATGGCTAATTTTTGTTAATTAGTAATAAATTCTTCTTCTGTTCTTCTTCTTCAAGGCGATCTACCTATTGGAAGATTCCGAAACATGAGATGTTTTCTTTTTACGGGGTAAGGTTGTCAGCCCAACACTCTACAGACATATTAGACCGGGACCTACGGTTTAAAGTGGATTCCAATTAGTAATAAATTAGAAAACTTTAGAATATTTTCCTAGTAGTAGAAATTACACAACTCGTATCCCAGTAATTATATTCTTACCTAGTATGCAGTTAGGCGTAGGTTCGTATCCGCTGAAGACGTCCGTTGCAGTCACTGCTTTCAGAAACAAGGAAACTCGATGGTGATTGTGACATTGAGTGTAAAGAGAATCATATAAATAATAACATTATATTGTGATTTTTTTCCGAATTTGTCATATTACACGCAATGTGCGAAGCAGTTACCTGCCCCCAGTAAAAGACCCTTCAGCGCCAATCAATATATTAGTTATTTTTGCTTGTTATATATATATATTAGTATAGTTATATATATGTGTTTTGTATGTTATATATATATATATATATATATATATATTATTTTTTATCTCTTCTTTCTTCATACTTTCTCCTCCCATAATTTTTAATAAATGCCCACGAAGTGCACCGATGCACAAAAAAATAGTATTTCAGTATTTATTTTTCTATTGGACAAAGGCCTGACCATCTTTCATGTTGTTTTCAAGTCTAAAATTTGCTTCTTTTTAGATTGCCTTTGTAATAAATTGAATCATAGAATAAATTTCTTTTAAAATTTAAAAATTACTGAAAGAATCCCATTCTTCTTTTCTTGTGTAAACAACAACTCAGTAATTATTCCATACATCATAGGATTTACTTTAAATCAACACCCTTCTTCTTATTATCACAACTTGCAAAAGAACGATAGAATTTGCACGAAGTTAATAGTATCCTAAGGTGACGGATGCAGTTTGATTATACATCGAGCACCTCTTGTCGCCTCTTTCAACCCCCAGAACTTTTATTACTGGATCCATTTTCTTGCTCACGCATTTCTCCAAAGTGAAATTACGAGTTGAAAGAAAGTTGAGAAAAAAAAAAGAAACCTTTTGCCTCTTCTCACAATTACAGTCCTTGTTTTCTACAACAATTATGGAAATAAATCCTACCCCATCTGGAAGAAAGAACTTGAAAGTAAATTAGTGTGTGAATAATGTTGCACGTTTCCTCGCTGGGTTTCCTGATAAAAAGTGATATTTTCGAGGGGTGACTTGCTAGGGCCCTTGACCTTGAAGTTCACACCCCTCAGGTCAATGGAATTTCATATTTAAAGCAAAACTATCTTGTTGTGCTTTTCAAGTTCACGTATTTTCCTCTTCTTTGTGCTTGTTGATGATTTTAAAAAAAGGCATTGCTGTTAAGAGTCAGGCCTTTCAAATATGCAGGATGATTATAATTAAAGTCCCACTTTCAAAATGCTGTAAAAAAAAGAACCACTCGTCAGAATGAGTTCAAATTTGAAATGAAGATACTTGAAGAAGGGGAAACCGTAGGGCATCATAAAAATAAAGTTCCAAAGTGTATCAATAGATTGCGCTGTAGGTAGCATACTATGCAAATTAAAAGACACGCATGCGCACAACGCTTTGCGTCGTACCTTTGATTGACAGCTCGGAGTATAAATCCTCTTCCGAGGAATGGTCCAGAAAATGCATGGCAACTGCAACAGCTGGGCAGTCAAAGACATGATGAGGAGTAAAAGTGACATCAGGACAGTTGTCTGATTTTTGGTAATTTTTTAGCGCAATCAGCTGAAAGTTTCATATTTTTGTTGTTTGTTTTATGTTTTGTTTTTTCATTTCATGTTTCATCCTTTAACTTGTAAGAGCTGTTCTTCTGCTAACATTTAGTTCTGTAATTTGGTATTTAGTTTTAATTTTAGAATGAATTAAAAGTTTATATATTGCAAAGGCATTTGCAAATCTAAACTATCTGCAAGGGAAGTAGGAATGACAGTCTGATCCAGACTTCTCGCATTTTTCGTCGAAGAATCTGCAATTTCATTACATAGCAAATCCACATGGGCAGGAATCCATTGTAGGATACACGTTATACAGGGCATGAATTTTCAAACAGATATGCACATTTAAACATATGTGTGTTTATGACTTGACTTCAATTGAAGGGGTATATGAGGATGCGAAGCAACAAGGACTATAATCCCCTAATCACTATAGGAACAGTTCGTTTTTCCCTATTTAATACGATCATGTTAGACCAGGACCTACGGTTAAAAGTGGATTCCGAACCACTACAAACATCCATGCACCGCCCGGACTCGAACACGAAACACGTGATATCGAGCGCCAGAGAGCTAGCCACTTGGCCATTCAAGCCCCCATATGTGTGTACGTCTTCATTAAATACATATGACGGTGTATGCGTATGTTATTAATAATATTTTGATAGTGGTATATATATATATATATATAACACGAAACACGTGATATATAACAACAATATATAACACGAAACACGTGATATCGAGCACCAGAGAGCTAGCCACTTGGCCATTCAGGCCCCCATATGTGTGTACGTCTTCATTAAATACATATGACGGTGTATGCGTATGTTATTAATAATATTTTGATAGTGGTATATATATATATATATATATATATACAATATTAAGCACATTTTTTGAATTTGCGCAATATACATCAATAAGTTTATTTATTTGATGACATAAATTTTCTTAAAAATATTTCGTTTGCTTTATTAGCAAAGTGGACAGTTAAAAGCATTGAAAAGAAAGGCTTATGAAAATCAACACATCTATCTAAAAAGCCACATATTGTTGGCAGTTTTTATGTCAGGAACATTGAACCCAAACTAAAAAAAAAACTTCATACATTATTTTTTTTTTTCGCTATTTCATCTTCTTATTAATATTCCCTAAGACTTTGAGAAGAAGCTACGATGTTCACTAAGAAACACTAAAGGAATATTAATAATTGAACTAAAATAAGTCTGATTTATGAATAGGAAATTTCATTGCGTTTGCGTAACGAACTAATTTGGAATGAAAATAAATCACAAGGAACGCTAATTAAAAATGAGCCCACTTTTTTTTCCTTTATTTTCTTTATGTAGTTCTTCTGGTAGAGAGGTCACACACTACTATGAATACTAAAAAAGAATCCTACAAATTGCTTACTTTCATTTAGCTTATTTGTTTTTCAATTTATTTCTTTTAGTTCAAGAGAAAGTCTTGTTTGGTCCTGTTTATAATATAAATTAATATTTTTTTAATATTCATTCATTAATAAGTTTTTTTCGGGATTTTTTAGAGGAGAAAATGATTATCAGTAAAAAAACGTAAATGGTAACAAATGACATTTTTCAAACTAAACATTAAGTTTTTTTTTAAATCATCCATTTGAATAAATTATTTGTAAAATTTATCATATTTAAATATATAGACAATAATATGCATAATTCACAATAATATTTTCGATTTTTCAAGTTATTATTATTATTTTTTTTTTTAATAAATAATAATAATAATAATAATAATAACTTGATTATTATTTATTATTATTTTAATTAATTATTATTTTTTATTTTTATTTTATTATTATTTTTTAAATATTCATACTCAAATAAGTTTTTTTCGGCATTTTTTAGATGTAAAATTGAACATTTTTATCACTAAAAAATTTAAAGGGTAATAAAATGACATTTTTTAAACTAAACATTGAGTTTTTTAAACAATCCATTCAAATAAATTATTTGCAAAATTTATCATAATCATAATATGCATAATCCACAATAATATTTTCGATTTTTAAAATCATTATTAGTTTTTCTATATTCATTCACAAAAACGTCTTTTGGGCGGATTTTTAGATGTATAATTGAACATTATTTTCACTAAAAAATGTAAATGATAACAAATGACGTTTTTCAAACTAAACATTAAATTTTTTTAAATCATCCATTCAAATAAATTATTTGAAATTTATCATATAGAAAATAATATTTATAGAAAATAAGTTTGCATAATTCACAATAATATTTTCGATTTTTAAAATCATTATTAGTTTTTCTATATTCATTCACAAAAACGTTTTTTTTTTTGGTTTTTTAGATGTATAATTGAACATTATTTTCACTAAAAAATGTAAATATCAAATGACGTTTTTCAAACTATAAGTTTTTTTAAATCATCCATTCAAATAAATTATTTTTAAAAATTATCATATTTATATAGAAAATAATATGCATATAGAAATTTATATTTATATAGAAAATAATATTTATATAGAAAATAATATGCATAATTCACAATAATATTTTCGATTTTTAAAATCATTATTAGTTTTTCTATATTCATTCACAAAAACGTTTTTTTGGTTTTTTTTAGATGTATAATTGAACATTATTTTCACTAAAAAATGTAAATGATAACAAATGACGTTTTTCAAACTAAACATTAAGTTTTTTTTAAATCATCCATTCAAATAAATTATTTGTAAAAATTATCATATTTATATAGAAAATAATATGCATATAGAAATTTATATTTATATAGAAAATAATATTTATATAGAAAATAATATGCATAATTCACAATAATATTTTCGATTTTTCAAGTTATTATTAATATTTTTTTAATAATCATTCACGAATAACTTTTTTTCGGGGTTTTTTAGGTGTAAAATTGGACATTATTTTCACTAAAAAATGTAAATGATAACAAATGACATTTTTCAAACTAAACAGTAAGTTTTTTTAAATCATCCAATCAAATAAATTATTTGTAAAAATTATCATAATTATTATATGCATAATTCACAATAATATTTTTAATTTTTAAATTTATTATTATTATTTTAAAATTCATTCACAAATAATTTTTCTTGGTGGTTTTTTTAGATATAAAATTTAACATTATTATTACTGAAAAATGTAAATGGTAAAAAGATATTTTTCAAACTAAACATTAAGTTTTTTTAAATCATTATCAAATAAATTATTTTCAAACTTTTTCATAATTAAATATACAGACTAAAATATGCATAATTCACAATACTATTTTCGAATTTTTTAAGTTGCAATCTTTAGAAAAACATTACATTAACATTTGTTGTCTATTGTAAAGATATTTTATTTGCACATATTTTTTTCATTAACTATTATTTTTCTTTTTTTATATTTATTTAGTTTTGCACAAAATTTTTGTAAATCTTAAATTAAAATGAAATGAAAAAGGAAAAAAAAAATTTAATGAAATGCGCGAACATAAACAAGTAAAAAAGATTCTTTTAAGAGAAATTCGATCTTTTTTGAAAAACATAACATTAATGCTCTGGTTAATTCCATTTCAATAAGTCTGGTTTAGAAATTTATTTTTAAAAATCACTTTTGCATAACAAGTTATGGTGAAGTGAATTGGAAGAATAAATATTTTAAAATATCAAGAATTTTAAACTATGCTTCTTAACAAGTTTTTATATACAATAAATTCATGTTTATATTATTTTCAGAAAGTACTTGTTTAAAGAAAAAGTAAAATAACTATTCATTATTTTTGTATAAACAAACCTGAGGAAAAAATTTTATTTGTGTCACAGTGAAAATTAAAAATGAAACTTTTAACCTACATTTTAACGCATCTAACCTCATTTTTACGCTTTTTTATTAGGATATAAATTAAGTTTCTTCAGATTAAATATAGTTATTAAAGGAATCTAAGATTTTTTAATAATTTGAACTATATCTAAAGGTATATCTCTACAATCAGATAGTTCCCTCTTGTTGAGTTGGCTCCTTATTGTTATACATAAATTATTGTATAAAACAGCATTAAATTTATCTAGATTAGTTTTGACATAAATATGTAAATTGTTAAAAATAAACTTTTAGAAATTTTTTTTAATAATTTATTTATTTATTTTTTTGCAGCAACAACAATGTGTAGTAAGACTTTAGTCGTAACACTTCTTCATTAAGTAAAAGAATAAAAATAGTTGTTTTGCAATCTTTCCATCAAATAATTTGCAATAATTGCAATTTAATCGTCGGCAGAACAAAAAGAAAAAAATTTTACAGTTGGCTGTTGTATATGCTACTGCGACCAAAAATAAGACCAGTTTTCAATTTAAATTTCCCGGGCATATGGCATTTCAATTTTTTTAGGTTGCTGGCAATGTCCTTGAAATTTTGTGAAAATTTACATCAAAATATTCATTAGTGTTTGAGTTACGTTTGGCTTTGGGAGACGTTAAAACTGATTCCGACGATTTTTGAAATGTCTCTTCAATCGACTCAAAACGGCCGGAGTGGTCTTTTGAATTTAGGGAATAGCCAGAAGTATCACGATGCTAAATTAGGCGAATACAGTGGTTGTGGAACGATATGGGTTTCATTTTTGGCGAAAAAGTCACGAAGAATCAATGCAGTGTGAGCTGGCGCATTCCGGTGTTTCCGGTACCAATCGAGATTTGACGCGTTTGAGGCCCAAAATGGAATTGCCCGATTCTTTTGAAATTCCAACATCATCAGCAAGGTCTCTAATTATAAATCGACGGTTTGCAAGTACCAAATCTTTAATTTTTTGGACGTGGCTTCGACGGTTGAAGTTGATGGTCGACCAGAGGTCTGTTCATCTTCAACGCGTTCTCTGTCTTCTTTGAACTGTTTATACCACTTCTAAACATTTCTTTCCGATATAGGAATGCTCATTTGCTTTCTGCAAATTCTATATGTTTTCACAAACAAAATTTAATGCAAGTTCCTTTCTCAATTAATTCAGGCATTTCAAAAATCGCCGGAATCAGTTTTAGCTTCTCACAAAGCCAAGTGTAATTCAAACACTAAGGAATATTTTGATGTCAAATTTCATACAGATGTCAAAGACAGTACCAACCTAAAAAAAAAAAAAGTGAATTTTAAATTAAAAATTGGTCTTACTTTTTGGACACAGTAGTATCAAATTTAAAATTTCTGCTTGAAAATATTTGTATCTTGGATATATAATACGTCGATCCAAATGAATTATATATATTGATCCTTATAATAATTGATCAAAATAAACTTGCTTATTTAAATGCGTTGTAAAGACCACACCTGTTTTTTTTATTACATTTTTTTAAATGGAACATGTTTTATGCAATCCAATATAATACATACTGATTTCTTGAAAACAGTTATCTTTGGCTAATGTTTTATATTGATAGCTAACAGAATTGAGACTAATAACATATATCGAAGCTACATTTAGGAATCGGGTTAGTGTAAAAGCTTATATGTCTAATTTATAATAAATTGTAGTGGGCATATTGGACAACCAGTTTGTAACTGGATGTGGTTGGTTGAGATATTTGAGGCACAGATTGGAGAACTCACAGCTTTGTTTACATACGCATAAACACCACACACATCCAATTAGAGACATATAATTAATAACATATTAACACAATGTTTAACACATTTAAAGATATATAATTATAGATTTGTGGAAGGATTAAACTTCTAAGCCGAAAACCTGATATTCATGTACGCACGGGATGTGCGAAATATACTTCCTCTCTGGATGAGAGTCTGTATTCCAACTAATACGCAAGGTGCGATAAATATATTTTCCTCTCTTGGTGAGAGACTATAGATCAATTAAACGTTTCTCACCTGGATCACAGATTGAGCTCTGCTTTATCTCGGGTGAGAGTCTCGAGGCCTACCGACTATTTCTCCTGAATACCACCGAGTGCTCTTTCCAGGATGTAAGTGTAATTTGGTTTGTTGCTCTACGGTCATTTTGTGCACACTTTAGGCTAATTAGACAGGGACTACAGTTTAAAGTGGATTCCGAACCATGCCACCACCAGGATTCGACCTGAAGTCTGTGGTACCAACGGCCAGAGCGCTAGACAATTGTCCATCAGACCGCCCAGTATGTAGGAGTAAGCACTGTTGCAAAATTAGATATGTAAAATTTTCTTAAAAGATAATTGATGCAATATATTTTTTCTCAGGCGTTATGTTCAATACTGAAACGTTTATTTTTACATTTATATTTTTTTATTTAAGTACAGCCGAATCAAGTTCCATGCCTCAATCTTTTATCAATACCTGAAAATATTTTCAGACAAATTAAAAAAAAAATCATAAAAGTAAAAACGTAATGTCTAGGTGCCGGAAAACTACGACAGATTACAATCTATAAAACCCGGATTTAAGTTCAAATATCTCCTCGGAATTTTACTTTCACTTATATGCTTCATTCAGATACTCTTCACTCATGTTCTTCTTCCATCATTATGCTAATTTTGTCGTCCTTTTAATTAGAACATTCCACTCAGATTAAAAGACAACATATAAAAACTATCATCCATACTTTATAAAAAAAAGATTTAATATCCAAACTTAGAAGAATAAAATAAAAAAAAAATTAAGATGAAAAGCATTATTGCAAGAACTCTCACAATATATATTAAATGTACGAAAAAGAGGAATGACATAGTAATTGAATTTGACCAGGGTGGCGTAACATTAGCCGGCCTATTGCATTGTGGGAAGGCAGGAGGAAGACATTTTATAGATTCTTTCCTTCTATTTTTCGTTATTGTTTGGGGAAATAAAATGAAAGGGCCAGTGCATCCGAAAGGGTCGACTGCAGGAACAAAATAAATAATAAAAAAAGAGGATTGTAGTAATAAAAAAGTTTCTTTTTTGTTAGAGTCGCTGGGTTTGTGTGAAAGACGAAACTGCCGAAAGTCAAAGAACTGTTCCAAAGGTCACCATGTTCTTTAAGGTGAATACTTTGGTGCACTTTCCTTCTACGAGTGTCGTTTCATGTTTAACTATCCATTTGATGTTTGTTTGGAAGGTAAAAAAAAAAGTTTATTATGAGTCATTAAGAATATGATTACTTATGGGGATTATTATTTTCGTTTTTAAATAGCTACTTATGGGTTTAAATGTTCAGAGAATTCAGTTTTGGTATTTTGGTATTTGGAAATAATAAGACTGAAAATATCTTTCCGGTGATTGTTATTTTTGAATGAAAAGATAGTTATGCACGTTTTGTTTCATTTTAAAAGAAAAATGTGTTTCAATTTTAAAGCTAAAAACTCATGAAATAATTTAAATTTTTTTGAAATTTTAGAAAATTAAATTTTTTATAACAAAATTCCATTCTGAATTTTTCAGTAATTTTTAAGTTTTTGCCTCTTTTCTTTCCAGTTTTTTTCCTTTTTCAGTTATTTTTTCCAAAATTCTTTGCCAAAATTTTTTAAATTTCCATATTTTTCACATCCTAACAATAACATTTTGATGGAAAAAAACAACTAAAGAAATGGTCAAGTGCCTAAATATTAAGTGATATTAATAAGATTTTTAAATGTTTTAAAATCCTTGACTAAAAAAAAATCCTGGAATAAAAAATAAAAAAATTAAAAATAAATTATTTAGAAACCCACGTGAAAAATTAAACAGAAATTACACCAGACTTTTAACAAAAGGGTAGAAATTAATTGTGTTTATAGAAAAACTTTTGTTCACCTTAATGAATAATTTAAATTTGTTTGAGAAAATTTCAGAATGTGGAATGCATGGCATTAAATCTTAATTACTGTAATCATATTAAAGCATGTGCATTAAAATATTCACGTAAATAAGTGTTTTTCATTTTTTTTCCTGTGTTCTTCCAGTTTTTTTCCTTTTTTGGATGGTTTTTTTTTCCAAAATTTCTTTTCAAATTTTTAAAAATTTCCATTATTTTTCACATCCAAACAATAAAATTTTGATGGATAAAAAAAGAAATATCTAAATGCATGCATGTTAAGAAATATTAATTTTTAAATTTACGGTATTTAAGAAGACTTTCAAATGTTGTTTTAAAATCATTGCATTTACGAAAGAAAAAAAATGAAGAATTATTTACAAACATACGTGAGAAATATTAATTTAAATTACACTAGGTACTAATAAATAGGTAAAAATTAATTCTACTTATGGAAAACATTTTTATTCGCGTTAATGGATAATTTAAATTTATTTGATTTATCTTTTTAAAATTTATTTAAATTTTAGAATATGGAACGTGTGAAATTAAATCATAATTACTGTATTCATACTAAAATATGTGTATTAAGATATTTACTTAAATGTAATAAAAATATCAAAAGAAATTATTTTATGAACAGTCTTTTATATTTTGATTTATAATTAAAGAAATTTTTAAAGGTAATCAATTTAAAACGGGGGAAAATTGAATACGCCCCAATTGCACTCAGTGTTAATATACTCTCTCCGATCGTCCCACTGCCCCCTAAATGATAGTACCACCCACTTTGAGTACTAGTGACTTGGATGGACAAATTTCTATCCAAAATGTTTATATCATGGCTTAAAATGTGGCGGTTAGAGGGCAACGTGGTGGAATTCTATAAAGATAATAGAGAGTTTTTGCATAACGTTTTTTTATCGTCAGATATTTTTCTTCCTAGCGCGCATGCTCATAGGAATAGATCAGTAGTGCAGCATTATACGCATGCGCAATAGGCGCAATGTTTCCTATGAGTATGCGCGCTAGGGAGAAAAAAAATATCGGACGATAAAAAAACGTTATGCAAAAACTCTCTATTATTATATTTTGAATACCTTTAGTAGAAGTAATCGTGCTCTAACCTACGCATTGGCAAGAGTGCTCCTTGTGGCGCTTAGGAGCAACGGTCAGTAGGAATCGAGACTTTCACCCGAGAGGAAGTACAGTGCAATCAAGTGCTTCAGTTGAGAAACGTTTAGTTTACAGTCTCTTATCCCGAGAGGAATTATCTTTTGCGCGCTCTATCGGTTTTCTGCTTAGAAGTGAAATCTTTCCATGAATCTATAGATATATGTCTTTAAATATGCTACATACGTTCTGTTGTTAATTGTAGGTGTGTGGTGTTTGTGCGTGTGCAAATAAAGCTGTGAGTTTTCCAACCTGTGCCTCCAATATCTCAATTTAACCACATTCAGTTATGATACAGTTGCCCGACTGCACACTACAAAAATTAAAAATTCTCCTTCAAGTCGCAGCTTAAAGTAGGACATTTATAGAGATATGGTTTAATTATTGTTGACTATACAAATATTTATTCAAGATATTCTTAAATGACTTTTCACTGTTTGTTAATTGAAAAATGATGAACTGCGTATATTAAATACTAAATGATGAACTGCATTTATTAACTATTAAATGATGAACTGCATTTATTAACTATTAAATGACAAACTACATTTATTAACTGAACACAAATAAATGATGAACTGAATTTGTTAACTGTTTAATTTACAAACTACATTTATTAACCAATAAATGATGAACTACATTTATTAACTATTAAATGAACTACATTTATTAACTATTAAATGAACTACATTTATTAACTATTAAATGACAAACTACATTTATTAACTATTAAATGACAAACTACATTTATTAACTATTAAATGATGAACAGCATTTATTAAGTATTAAATGACGAACCACATTTCTTAACAACGAATAGACTTTTAAATTTTATAATTATATTTCTAATACTTTAAAAAAAAATTTGGTGAAAGTTTAAGTAATTAAAATTCTATCCATTCACATATTGTAGTTTACTAAGAAGATGTATGAAAATTCCAAATTTAAGCCATCATGCTTGCTTTTTTTTTTGTTTCGCACAATATAATTAGTGAGATTTAAAAAAAAATAAATACCTTGAAATACTTTATCGCTGAATCAAAATACAGTCAAGAGCATCCTGAAAAATAAATAAATAATAAAAAAAAATTATCAATAAAAAGCTGTTCCATTTGAATTATATGAATTACAAATTAAATAGCCCTTATTTTTTTTCCTGTGTTTTATTTCTGCTTATAAATGAGATATTTAAGGAAATAATGAGAATATATTTTTACTACATCGATAAATGCCTTTATGTCTATGGAATAGCATTGATTACCGGGAATCATTTTGTAATACAGACTAAAAACAATACAAAAACACAATGTTTTTCACAGTTCTGAACTAAAGAAACGTGCCTATTTGTTCGAAGTACAGCATTAAAGAATCTAATAAGTTGTTATTTTGAAGTCAGTAAGATATTAAAAACACATGAATTGCTGTGATTATAATAACTATAAAATTCAATACAAAATATATTAAGATGCTGACAATTCAATAAGCCAATGCTGGACAAGTGTTCATGACCTTTCAATTGGATTTAATGAAATTTCATGATCGCTGAACAATTCTAGTACAATGGAAATACATTGCTCAACGAAAAAAAAATATTTTTATTCCTATTAAATTGAAATTTAGTGTTAGTTGCCTTGTGCAGCAGTATTTAAATTGTTTTCCATGAATCTTGGAGTTTCATAAGTCTCTTCCAAGTATTACTCTAATTTGCTGTTTATGTAATAGTATAATAAAATAATTTACTTAACACAAATTAAATGAATACAATCAACAGACCTGAACACAAATAAATCTAAATAAGTAACAATAGTTAATTTTACTGGACACCTTGCATTACTTTGAAATTTTTTAATTAATAGAACTGAACACAAATAAATCTAAATAAGTAACGATAACTAATTTTACTGGACTCCTTGATTTATTTTGAACATTTTAATTAACAGAACTGAACACAAATAAATATAAATAAGCAACGATAGCTAATTTTACTGAACTTCTGGAGTTATTTTGAAAAAAATTTTTAAGGCACAATTATTTTTTAAATAGTGAATTTAGTAATGTTTACAATAATTGAATTTAATTTATAAGCATCTAGATTGGTCAATAATAGAAATATTGAAATGAAAATATTCCTTTATACACATCTTACTTATTTAGTTTCTTTGTTATGTGGACAGATTGCATTAAATAAAACAACACCCATAAAAATTCATTTCCAAAGTTTGAAGACGGTTTGTCTGTAGTCTTGAAGCAATTTATTTGAGATTCTTAAGAAAACGCCGAGAAGATTATAATCATTGAGAAGCTCCCATGTTATCAGCGAGTATTTTATCACAAAATGTAAAAATTAAACTACCAACAATATTTTCAATTTAATCACACTCTATTGTAATTTATAATAATATAATTTGCCATCATAAAAATTCGTTTCCAAAAGTTTGAAGACAACTTGTCTGTAGTTTTAAAACAGCTACGGAATTTATTTTATACTAAAAAATCGCTAAGAATATAATCATTTGGAAGCTTCCACATTTTAAAAGTGTATTTTATTACAAAAGCAAAATTAAACTAACGACAATATTTTTAATTTATTCACACTACTACTGTAATATTATAATAATATACTTTGCCATCATAAAACGTCTTTTCCAAAGTTTGAAGACAGCTTATCTGTGGTCTTAAATAGTTGCTGAATTTATTTGAGATACCCAAGAAAATACTAACAAGAGTATAACCATTGAGAAGCTTCCATCTTGTCAGCATGTATTTTATTACAAAAGGCAAAAATTAAACAACATCAACAATATTTCTAATTTATACACAATAATTAATAATTCGTTTCCAAAGTTTGAAGGCCACTTGTCTGTAGTCTTGAAACAGCTGCTGAATTTATTTGAGGTTCCCAAGAAAAAGCTGAGAAGATTATAATCATTGAGAAGCTTTCATGTTTTCAGCGTGTATTTCATTACAAAATTCAAAAATTAAACAATCAACAATATATTTAATTTATTCACACTACTACTGTACTATTATAATAACATAACTTGCCATCATAAAAGTTCGTTTCCAAAGTTTGAGGGCTGCTTGTCTGTAGTCTTAAAACTGTCGGTGAGTTTATTTGAGATACCCAAGTAAACGCTGAGAAGACTATAATCATTGAGACGCTTCCATGTTTTCAGCGTGTTTTTTATTACCAAATTTAAAATTAAACTATCAACAATATTTTTAATTTATTCTTACTACTACATGCAATGCTTATTTATAGAACAAATAGCAAACTTCTAAAAAAACGTCTGCTATTACTAAAGTTTAATAAAGTGCATTTTATACGTAAACATACACATTTCGAAATTCTTTACAAGTAGATAAAAATATCCTCGCAGTTGAACACAATAACTATTGTTGTTTCCATGAGTAAACAAGTCGTTTAAATAAAGATGTTAATAATTTTCTCACACTTATGCTGTTGATACGCAAGACAATCAGATGACCATGAAATTAATGCTTTTCCATGTAAATTAAGTAGCGTAAATGCATGCCTTTTATTGAATATAGTAGTATGTGAAAAGATAAAAACCGCTTATCTACAGTTCCGCTTTGTAAATATATTGTGCATATTCACATCATATTTATAGAGAATTCATGTAAAAAATAAGTTAATCATTATAATTCAGGCACTCAAAGAATAATGCGGCTCAGATTCACGACCAAAAAAAAAACCCGCGCGAAATTTGGATAGTATAAACTGATATTTAACATATTGAAAATTGAGAAATTTGCATTTGTTTTAAGCAAAAATACGTTAAAGATAAATTCACCAAATAAATCAATTAAAAAGTTTTTAGCTGATTACTTAGGTTTCTTATGAATGAGTTATTTCCTTATGAATTATTATTTCGTTATGAATGAAATTTTTAAAAAATATTCTATCAGTAACTGATTATATAATATTAATAAATATATATATATAGATAGATATAGATATAATCTCAATCTTGAATAACAACTGGATAGAGGAAAATATTCTTATGAAAGGTATTTTCATTGTATTAAATGTGCCGTTTTCTTTGAAAGTGGTATAAGTTCATTTTTGTGAAAAAGATTGTTATAACAATGATGACAATGAATGCAATTTGCTATGAGCTTTTTATTTATAAACAATTCCCCAAAAATCCTTCAAAATGTTTACCATTTTGTCAATATAAATTTACGTGGCTGGGGTGCGACAGTAGAGCCATCTTCTCATGGTGCACCCTGGTAACGTCTAGGCGACTAAAGTGACCACATGCTTGGAATTTCGTGTGTTACGATGGAATGCGAGTCTGTACCAACCTAAGAAAGTTGAGATTCAACATGCCCTTGCCAGACGACGTTAAGATTTGCAGTGGGCATGACTGTTTGGCAAGCCATCTGCAACACATTGGCATTTTCGATATTTCAAATTGCCATGGCGGAAAGACGAGATCATGGACAGACACCATATAAGCAGGATGTTAAGATTTGCAGTGGGAATGACTGTTTGGCAAGCCATCTGCAACACATTGGCATTTTAGATATTTCAAATTACCATGGCGGAAAGATGAGATCATGGACAGACACCTATAAGCAGGATGTTAAGATTTGCAGTGGGCATGACTGAAATAAAAAGCCATCTGCAACACATTGGCATTTTCGATATTTCAAATTACCATGGCGGAAAGACGAGATCATGGACAGACACCATATAAGCAGGATGTTAAGATTTGCAGTGGGAATGACTGTTTCAAGCCACTGCAACACATTGGCATTTTCGATATTTCAAATTACCATGGCGGAAAGACGAGATCATGGACAGACACTATAAGCAGGATGTTAAGATTTGCAGTGGGCATGACTGTTTGGCAAGCCATCTGCAACACATTGGCATTTTCGATATTTCAAATTACCATGGCGGAAAGACGAGATCATGGACAGACACCATATAAGCAGGATGTTAAGATTTGCAGTGGGCATGACTGTTTGGCAAGCCATCTGCAACACATTGGCATTTTTGATATTTCAAATTACCATGGCGGAAAGACGAGATCATGGACAGACACCATATAAGCAGGATGTCCGAACTTGTGTGCGGACTCCGAGGTAAAAATATATTGGAACGCTAGAAGTTTGTTGATGAGACATTTTTTCTTGTATGTGTTTTACGGTGTTTTGTTCTCGTAAAAGTTTGTCATTTTCTCTTGTCATTGGAAATAAATAAAAAAAAATGACACAATTAATGAAATTACAAAAAAAATTACTTTGTAAGTGTGTAAGTCCACTTTCCATAAAGGCATAATATTAAGTTCGAAAATTATACTACATGATTTTTCTGCTGCGTTTTTATAAATGTGGCAACATTGTTAATTATATAAAAATTTTCGTTCATTCACTGAAATTGTGTTGTTTGTTTCTGAATCATCGTTAGAGGAGGACTCCATAGCTAGAGTTGAAAAAGGTATTAATACCATGTTCTGCTTGTTTTATACAATGTTGTATAAAACTTCATTTGATGAAAATTCGGAGTTTAAAACACTAGATTTTTTCCCCCAGATGAGGAAGACCACACAATTTGAAAATATTATACTAACACTTTTATATCATCAGGCCAGGCCCATCACATCTGAAAAATTCAACGATAGGATGGATCCTTTACCTTATATTCCTCCAATACATCATGACAATTTTCAAAAACTTTCTCATAATGATGAAATTTAAAAAGGTCTCATATTAATCTAAAGTTGTATTTAATGTAATTTAAAATGCATTATCTTAAAAAATACTGAAATAAAGCCTTTTTAATTTTTTTTTTTTTCCCATTTAATAAATATTTCATAAAAAAATTTTATTTTATTCAATTGAAATACCATAATTAATCTTTCATAAATGTATGATTTTCACATTTTGTTGACTTTGAAAGTGCTGTAAGTCTATTTGAGGTCATCAAAAGTAAAAATTCTTTTAACTAATACTTTAAAAGCTATCACATTATACACTTCAAACAATTTAATATTTAAAAAACAATTAAAGTTGTAATTAAAATGGTATTACGTGAAGAGATATTGAAATAAAGTCTTTTCATTTTGCTTTATATCACATTTAATAAAAATTTCATAAAAAAATAAATATTTTATTCAATTGAAATACCATAATTAATATTTCATAAATCTATGATTTTTGCATATTGTTGACTTTGAAAGTGGTTTAAGTCCATTTGAGGTCATCAAAAGTAAAAATTTCTGTTAACTAATACTTTATAAACGATCACATTATAAAGTGAAATCCATTTAATATTTAAAAAACATAAAATGAGAGTATTAACATATACCAATATTTCTGAAACCATTCAAATACAAACCTTTAAATATCTCCCCATGATATAAAACAGAGTTACACCACTTTCAAAGAAAACTGTTTAAATAAAAACTTGCAGAAAAGTTAGAAGTAATTTCATTGCTTAGAATAACCTAATTTTTAGTTTTGACTTTGAAGGTAAGGAATTTTTAAAACACCGATGAAAGAATATTTAACATTGGAAAAATGTTTCCTTTTTTATAATTTAAAAGCAAAACAGTTATTTTATTTTTAAACTATTAAACTGTCTTTTGTAGAGAAAGGTAAAATATGTAATTAAGGATAATTTGATCTTTATTTCATTTTCTCTAGAATTACTTAAAATGTTAAAAAAAAAAAAAAGTTTCTCTTAGTAAATGGACTTTATTTAAATTAGTTTGTTAAATTCTGAATCTGAAAAATAAGCAGTTATAATAACCTTAAAAAGGTTGTTTTAAAAGTAAAAATATATAAGTTAAAATATAATATTTATATAAATTTATATATTTGCTATTTATTATTCTATAGCAAAATAATAAATACATTTTAAATATTAAATTAAATAATAAATTTTAATAAATTAAATTAATAAATATAATATAAGTAATAAATTTTAATATAAGTAATAAATTTTAATGTAATTAATTAATATATTTTAATAAATTTATTAAATTTTAATAAATCTTAAATTTTAAAATATGCAAACATTTTAATTTGTTTGCTTTTATGGGGTTGATGTTGTTTTTTAGGGAGAAAAACTTATCGTAATTTTACAGTTCAATATAAATTATTATTTTTATTGAGTTTATTGTTAGAATAAACAGTCTAATTTTTGTATAAAATTTTTTTTTAGTGTTGAAGTGCATTTTCTCAAGATGATGATAAAACAGAATACTTTTTATCAAAAAACAATATAACATTTTTTTTTTCACATTAAGGGAGCTTGTGTTTCTTTAATGTGTGTTACAAATACACCTTGTTGATCGATTAAAACCGGGAAGGAACTGCATTTGTGGGGTATTTTTAAAGGTACTTGAATTAAAAATAAATCGAATATTTTTATTAAAGAATAGTAGAGCAAAATCTTGTGAATATTTTTATGATTTTTTTATACTGTAGCATTTTTTTCTCACCGAAAGTGTTTTGGTATTTCAGAGGAGAGAGGAATGCATATTCTTTGACAAGTACATAATAACAATCCATCACTCAAATTCCACAGCAGACAAGCAGTGTTGTGGGTATATTACATGCAATTAGTGTTTGGGAATATGGCCTATACCATGAGATGTTCCATTGGGATTGGTGATCGACCAGTGACTGAATAGGCTGGAGGTTCCGCCTGTTTTTCAAAGTGAATCCCTAGTGGTTTCGAGTATCAAAACGTGTGATAATTAAAATCTGCAGCAGACCAGACAATTAGATTCGACGTAGACTCGATAATTCTGAAAAATTGAACTGAACTGTACTTGTGATTTAATCGTGCACTTGAGATCAAGTAATTAATTATTTTTAATTTATCATTTCTTTGTATAATAACGCAGAGTTCTGTATTTTTGTATATATATATATATATATATATATATATATATATGTATAGTGCTTTCAAATAAAAATTAAAGTGTTCCCATGAACCTGAAAGTGGCTCTCATCTTGATGCCTTTATAGGTCTAATATAGGCTGAGACGTTACAATACATTGCTGGATTTCGTGTTTCAATAATGAGTTCTGTCAACAAACCATGGATGGACAACAGTGAGAAGGGATGTATTCCAGGATGACTTTTAAGGGTACCTATGCCACTCGTGACATCGAATCTCTGTCAACCTGCGCACTTTACAAACAGGCCCTAAATAGGGCATATTTCAGCAAAAAAAAAATTTATGTCAAAAATAATACTTTTGAGTTACTAGTATACGGTGAAATTACTGTTCCAGTTTTGTATACATTTATTGCATTACTTTTAAATTTTGTATCTTAACAGTGTCTATAATCGTTATGTAAATAAGAACTGAGATATATATCCATTACATTTTGAATTCCTATACTTTTCATTTGACATTTCATTGATCAAATATAAATTCAATATTGTCGCAAATAAACTGAATTTGTAAGATTCTAATGTTAGTATAAAAATCCATAAACTTGTTAAATAATAGATTGAACACTAGCCTAGTTTTTTCCAGTATGGTTGACTATCTCCTTTTATAGGTCTATTGCATTTTTTATTGTCCAACATGGTTTATATATATTGAGTAAACTGTATAAGAATGCGGTTTGTACTACATTTTATTTTATGATTGATGTCAATAAACTGTACTTTTTCGCAATTTGGTTTTATTGATGTGAGCTGTTATAAAAATAGATGATTCAGCGTGTTTTGGATAAATTCCTGTCTCTGAACACGTGCACTGGAAAAGCTGTATTAAATTCAATAAACAATGAAAGAAATTAAAAAAAATTGAAATTTATAAATCGGCTTTCTGTTTCGAAATACGACTAGGAATCTCATGTTCCTCATAATGTACCCCCAACAGCTTCTGATAGACAGGGAGGGCTATTTTTCAATTCCTTCTATTAGCTCACACTCATCATATATATATCTTGTTCAAGTTTTCAATCGTTCATAAAATACTTTTTATTCATCCACTCAAGTTTAAAAAAATGTATTTGAACTTGTAGTCGATGACACTTGATGTTAATACAGTTTTTCAAATATTAATTCATTAATTAAATTTAATTAATTAATTTTAGTTTTTTTTTAGATTTAAGTTGCATATGTCTACCAATAGATGGCGCCAGATAAACTTAAAAAATGAATGAAAATTATTTGTAAAGGACTTTCTGCGATATAGTGAAAAAAAAGTAGGAATTGACTTAAATTTTTTTTTTTATATGTATTACTGGTTATAAAGAGGGACTGCGAGATGCTATATACGCCGTCACAATTGCCATTGAGTACCTTGTTTTTGTAAGCAGCGAGTGCTAATATATGTAGCTTCAAATTCAATTCTTCAGTAATTCAAATCTCTTGTTAGCCAACTTGCGTACATTACTACTGGACAGCGAATAAGGTTAAAAGTGATATTTAATTTTGCATACATTGGAGGCTTCGGGTTCTACTTATGTCTCAAACAGTCCACCGACGAATAGAACGAAAAGATGCCTTTTTGGGAAGATTTTCATGAGTAACTACTCGTGTTTACGGGTCGTATTAAAGAAAAATAACTGGAAAAACTTTCACTAAACAGTCTAAATATTTGTATATTTTATAACAATTTAATTCATCATTTTTGAAGCAGTAATTGCAACGGAGGCCCCCAGCGGATTCGTATAAGTGTTTATAATCATAATGTTTATGTCTCATAATCGACATCCGGTCTCCTCATTCCTGAAGTAGCGGTCTGATGGCCGAATAGTTATGGCCTTTGGTTAAACTGTATAAGTAATGGCTATGGCATGGATGTTAGTTAGTGGTTCGGAATACACATTAAGCTGTACGGTCTAACTCTAGGTCTCGGTCCCTACCTGATCCTTCCTATATACTGCCTGTGTAAATTACTACTGAGCCTTCCTGTGTACTCTCTGGATACATTGCTACTGATCCTTCCTACATATTGTCTCTTCACATTATTACTGATCCTTCCTGCGTACTGTATGTGCAAATTACTACTGAACCTTCCAGCGTACCGTCTATGCACATTACTACTGAGCTTTCCTGCGTATTCTCTGGACACAGTGCTACTGATCCTTCCTACATATTGTCTCTTCACATTATTACTGATCCTTCCTGCGTACTGTATGTGCAAATTACTACTGAACCTTCCAGCGTACCGTCTATGCATTACTACTACGAAGCTTTCCTGCGTATTCTCTGGACACAGTGCTACTGATCCTTCCTACATACTGTCTATACACATTACTGATTCTTCCTGCGTACTGTATGTGCAAATTACTACTGAACCTTCCAGCGTACCGTCTATGCACATTACTATTGAATTTTTCTGTGTTATGTCTGTGCACATTACTACTGAACCTTTCTGCGTACTGTTTGTGCACATTACTATTGATTCTTTCTGCGTACTGTATGTGCAAATTACTACTGAATTTTACTGTTTACCATCAATGCACATTGCTACTGATTTTGCCTGCGTACTGTCTGTACAAATTACTACTGAGTCGACAGGTTTGGAAAAGAATAATTTTGATGATGAAAAATGCTCACAAATATTTTAATTGAAAGTGAAAGATATTGTCGAAGGTCATTTCCTTCAGTTAATAAGTAAAAAAAAATATCTTCTTCAAAATAACACATGAGAAATAATTAAAAAGCTATATTAAAAAGCAAACGAAAGAAGTTAGGCATTATAAATAAGTAAAAACCACTTTTTAGTTGTCATATTATTAGATGAACCATTATTGCTAATGTCAGTTTCAGAATATTATCATGTTAATAAGCGAAGCCGGTTAATTAAAAGTTTATTTTCAATTCAATTATCTACCTGTCATGTTTTGCATTTATAGTAATATTTTAAGTTAAAACGTCCATTTCTGATTTTTTTTTTGCTCAATTTTTTAGTCAGTACTTTCAGATATGAAATTATTTTATCAATAACATAGAACAGTAATCCATCGTTACTGAAACTATGCATCAATAATTTTTAAAAGATAATAAGTTTTATTTTGACATGCTCTTTTTTCTATTTAAAAAAGTAATTTGATTTGTAGATGAATGAGAGTTGCATTTTAAAAATCTTTTTCAATGAATAAAAAAGGATTTATTTTTTACTTCATATGCTAATTTGAATTACAATATCTATTTTTTTTTTTTTAAATTGAATCATTAAACTTTCTTTGAATTAAATACTGATAAAATTGAAATGGAATTTGCTTTTCATAATAGTGGCATTTTTAAATTATTTACTTGGTAGAAAATTCGTTTTCAATGTAAATATTAAACACTCTACTTTCCTTTTGCGTATAAAATATGACATGTATAAATTTGAAAAAATAAGTAATAAATAAATAATATAATAAAATTAATAAATAAATAGAAAATAAATAAATAAATAAAAAATAAATGAAATAAATAAATAGACATATATATATATATATATATATATATATAAATATAATAAAAAATAATAATTTAATGTAATTAAATTAATATAAATAATAATTTATGGTAATTATAATTACAATAAAAAATAAAATATAAAATGAAACATTATTTTTAAAATTTTAGTACATTTATATTAATTAAATGATATATATTCTATTATCGATTCAAAGGTAAAACAGCTGGCTCATATGATTATATTAATGATAGTCTCGGCAGGGTTTTAGATTTTTCCTTTATATGATACGCAAATGTGGGGCAGTTACATTGAAAAATTTATTTTGTTAAAATTTATATTGTTACTAAATTCTACGAAAACACATAGCAAATTGTTTACTTTTAATTAACAAGTAATTTTAAAATTATTTATTCTTTATTCTGTTTAATTTATATGATTTACGATGAAAAAATGAATTAATTATTTTAAACAATGCCAAATGCGCACTGTAAAAGACAAAAGGCAAACTTGGCGACATTGATCGCAGAGACAAGAAAAACAACTTGCACGAATCAATTGTTGTTTGACATGTACTTGTTCTATTGGCAATTCATTTATGCATAATTTACTGTTGTGTTTGCATTCATTGTGTACGAATTAAATTAAATCTATTTGTTGTTTTTAAATAAACTATGTTTTATTTGTTTTAAACATTGACATTCAAATAAATCTAATTAATCCAGGAGATCGGATGCACGTTGGTGTTAGAAGTAGGATGTTCTTACTTGTAGTGAAGAACAAATTGTAAAAGGTGTTTTAACAAAACTTTGTTTTTACACACACATATAGTATATATGTGTGTGTGGGTGTGTTTGTTTTGTTGTTTCTTATCCCACTTAGTAGGCAACAACATCTAGACCAAGTCCAAGGAGCCTTTGGTCTCATGGAAGGAGGGGGCAACTTCTGTTGCGATGGTGCACCTGTAGTGTGACTTGGTAGATGTCTGACTTGGCTCCGTGACTTTGACTTTTATGGAATAGGGTTGTCATCCCTACGTCCAACGCTCTACAGTCATATCAGACCGGTACCTATGGTTTAAAATGGATTACAAACCACTATAATCATTCGTCACAATCTGATCTTCATTAAAGTAAGAAAATTACATTTCTAACACCACCGTGCAAATGAACTCTTGGGTAAACTAGATTTATTGAATGCATTATATATTTCGATTTTTTTTTAAATTTTTATGTCTGAAATTTAAAGCTCAAAAATAATTTTGAGGAAGAAGCTTGTTCAATTTAATGCATTTTCTGTTAACAACTGCAGTTACTTTATTAAGCATAGTTAAAAAATTAAATATTTTGATAATAAATTCTGGTCTTAATCAGTTTTGATATTTTGTTAGCCAACGAAGTACAGACACATGTGCGAGATAAATAACGAAGTAATGCCTGTAAATACACACATTAGTGGCAAACGTGGTCTCATATTTGCAATAAATTAAGAAATAGAGGATAAAATTAGAGTGTATAACTTTTTGTATTGAGTTAGATCCAGATCATGTTCCATGTCTTCATTTTCCAAAAATTTGAAAGTTTTATTTTAATTGTACATCGAATCAGTTTTTCATATAAATATATATATTTTGCTGAATAATATTGTTAGCAAAGCAAATTGCTTTCTGCGAATACCTTTGCATTACTTTAACTGTGAATTCATTATGTTGTTGAGACAATACCGTGTATCAAGTGAATCAGTCCACCTCCTCCATCAACTGTGAATGAAAATATTTTTCTTAAGTTAAAGTGTATGCTTTTTGTATGTTGTTGAATCCAGATCAGGTTCCATGTCTACATTTTTCCAACATTCGAAAATGTTTTATAATTGTCTATCGAATGAGTTTTTAAAAAATATATACTGATGAGCAGCATTTTTAGCAAAGCAAACGGTTCTCCGCGAATTCCTTTGCATTACTTTAACTGTGAATTCATTAAGTTGTTGAGGCAATCCCGTGCATCAAGTGAATCAGTCCACCTCCTCCATCAACTGTGAATGAAAATATTTTTCTTAAGTTAAAGTGTATGCTTTTTGTATGTTGTTGAATCCAGATCAGGTTCCATGTCTACATTTTTCCAACATTCGAAAATGTTTTATAATTGTCTATCGAATGAGTTTTTAAAAAATATATACTGATGAGCAGCATTTTTAGCAAAGCAAACGGTTCTCCGCGAATTCCTTTGCATTACTTTAACTGGGAATTCATTATGTTGTCGAGGCAATCCCGTGCATCAAGTGAATCAGTCCACCTCCACCACCAACTGTGAATGAAAATATTTTTCTTAAGTTAAAATAATGCTTTTTGTTGTTGTTGAATCCAGATCAGGTTCCATGTCCATTTTCCAACATTCGAAAATGTTTTTATAATGAAAATAGTTTTTTCTGATGAGCAGCATTTTTAGCAAAGCAAACGGTTCTCCGCGAATTCCTTTGCATTACTTTAACTGGGAATTCATTAGGCAATGCATCAAATAATGAAGCCCACCTCCTCCATCAATGTGAATGAAAAATATTTTTCTTTTGTATGCTTTTTGTATTGAGCTTGAATCAATCAGGTTCCATGATCACATTTTTCCAACAATTCGAAAATTTTTAATTGTCCATCGAATGATTTTTTTAAAAATATTTTTTGATGAGAGGATTTTTAGCAAAAAACGGTTCTCTTTGAATTTCTTTAGATTACTTTAACTGGGAATTCATTATGTTGTTGAGGTATTCCCGTTCCATTAAGTGAAGAAATAAAGTCCACCAAGTTCACCTCCTCCATCAACTGTGAATGAAAATATTTTTCTAAAATTAAAGTGTATTCCTTTTTGTATTGAGCTAGATTCAGATGATGCTCCATATCAATCTTTCCAACAGTTTTATGGATAACTTTTTGCAACAATTTGAAATTTTTTTAACTGTCCATCGAATGAGGTTTTTTTTAAAAATATTTTTTTTGATGAAGAGGATTTTTAGCAAAGCAAACGGCTCTCTTTGAATTTCTTTAGATTACTTTAACTGGGAATTCATTATGTTGTTGAGGTATTCCCGTTCCATTAAGTGAAGGAATAAAGTACACCAAGTTCAGACACATATACTAGAATAACTAAGAAAGTAATGCTTCGAAATTCACACATTGTTGGCAAAAATTATCTCACATTTGCAATAAATCAAGAAACATTGGCGTATACTTTTTGTATAGAGTTAAATTCAGATCATGTTCCATATCTTCATTTTTCCAAAATTTGAAAGTTTTTTTTTTTAATTGTCCGTCTAATGAGTTTTTAATCTATATATATTTTAATGAAGAGAATTTTTAGCAAAGCAAATGGCTCTCTACGAATTCCTTTACATTACTTTAATTGGGAATTCATTATGTTGTTGAGGTATTCCCGTGCATCGAGTGAATCAACAAAGTCCACCTCCTCCACCAACTGTGAATGAAACATTCGCGGAAGTTAGCTAGCTGTCCAACCCACACGTCCACAGTGTTAGTTTAAAAAAATAGAGTTCATGGTCACTGCGCAAGACCTTGCTGGAGACCTTACATTTTATTTTATCATCAGCCCACCTACTGTTCTTCCTGTATAAACTGAACTTATTCTTTTTATGTTTTAATTGCGTTCCATACTTCTTCTGATTAGTTCTCTTAAAAACACTTCAAGGTGATTTCCAATTCATGAATATTTTAATCTTGAAACCTCTCAGGTGAATTTTTCCTTATATATTTTTACAACAGGTTTATTCAAAATCAGAAAACTTTTTTTAATTGTTTACATTAAAGTCTTGTAGTCACAAATGTATTCATGCCATTGAATAGAAGTTAAATAGCTTTGCGTCGGATTAATTAAAGTATTAACGTTTCATCACTGAATTAAATTTTTGACATCGTGGGAAAGAAATTTTCCCATGATAAACATGTATGAATGTATGAATTTTTCCTATTTTTAAATTTAAATAAATCAATTTTAAAACTTCATTTTAAAAATCAGAATTTCAGAATTTTAGCATATTGTCCTAACATAATATTAAAAAATTCTATATGTTTATGGAGACAGTGTTTGAAAAAAAAAGAAATAAGGCAATGTTTTTAAAATGTGCTATAAAATTAATGGAAATGATAATAGATTTTTTTTTATCAATAGAAAATTTTAATATGTAAATGTTCGACGTGGAATATTACTTCACAACATTTATATTCCATGATTTTTTTTCCACATAAATTATTTTTATAAAATTACAACAATACTTAATTTAGTATTAATAACTACTAGAAGTTAATTAATATTAGAATTAATTAGTTACTTAGACAGTATTAATTAATTATTCAAAATAGAATCTCAGAAACCTTCCATTTAATTCGAAGGGGCTCATTTACACTTTTATTTATTTATTTATTTTTCTATAAAAAAAAAATTTTTTCAAATATATTATTCAAAATCATTTCTACTGCCAGCTAAGTGTTTTATTTATCTATTTTTTAATTTTTGCTTCTTTTTGGTATGGCACCTCTGTTTAGAGTCAGTTTTATTTTAAAGGGTGAGGTAAGTATTGGTACTTAACAGGTACCTATTCGATTAAAAAGTCACTATATTCTAAAATTTTTTGAAGACGATATAATTTTGAGCTTTAAAATGAGAGTAAAAAAACCCACGTCTCTTTTAAAATATGCAAAGATAAAAATAAAGAAATTATAGATTCAGACATTGAAAAAGACACTATTACTAAGCAATCAGAAGGGATGATTCAATAGGCATTGTTCTCCGCTACACGAAGCAGTAACAACATGCTTTACTGCTGGACATGTTATTTTTGAAAAACTTACCAAATAGCACTCCATATAAAAGAAGTTCTAAGCAAAAACACAAAAGTTATCAATTCTTTATTTTGTTCATTATTAAAACATGTAAATGGGAATTTATTTTAAATAAATTTTTATTTATAATTCTGTGAATTCGTTATTTTGTTCGTTGAAACCGATTTTGTCTTGGATCTCAGTACATTTTTGGATGTCCTAAGAGCTCCACTTAGTCCGAGTTTAAAAAAGTTTGTTTGGACTGTGTCAACAAAGCAGTTGATGATAGATACGATTATTAGAGACTGGATTGTAGTTTCTTTTGAAAATATAAATTATTTTTGTGAATCTTCTTTAAAAAATTTGTAAAACCCCTATTGTGATGGAGCACCCGTAGGTAGAAGTCTGACTTGGCTTCGAGTCGCTGAAGAAGGAGGGGGTGCCTTCCCGGAGGACTTTCATGGGGGGAACAGCCATGCCGTTGCTTACCATATAAGCGAAGACAAGTGGCAAAGTCAGTTTTACGCCACATTCATTCTTCTGACTAAAAAAATATAGGTGAAATAAATACACCGGATTCGCCAGATATACGGATAGTCTTTAATATAAAACATAAAAAAGAAATCAAGAATAGCCTTATCCATAATTGAAGCATGTCAGATTTATTTATCAATATATTTTTAATTTGTGATTTGCTAGTTCATTATATTTACAAGCTATTGTTAAGTATTTTCTAATGGTTTTTTGTTTAACATAAATTCTATATAATAATCCTATTTCATAATTCTATATAATAATTTTATAAGGGCTTACGGTTTCCTATAAATCTCATAATTCTATTTAATAAATCTACTACAATGAGAATCCTTGCTTCCAAAATCAATGAATGCCATAATGAAAAAAATATTTGTCAATATTTGCCAATCTATATACATTACTTTGAAAAGAGAAATAATTGTTTACATTACAAATTCATTTTAGTTGAATGGATGCAAATAAAACCACAGTTATTTTGTGAAATTACCCAAATTTTCATAAAAATGTCTCATAACATTATGCAAATAGAGCTCATATTAAAAAAGATTAATACAAATCATTATTATTGATTTTTTTAAAACCGCAGTTATTTTAAGAAAAGCTAAAACACACTATTAATTTCCATATAATCTATCCTCCACACTGCTAATTACTTGGTGAGGGATAGAAAGCAAGGCTATTTGCTTTCTTTTCTTATTGCTTTCTTTAGCGGAAAGCAATAAGTTACCACACTTTGAGAATTTTCACACCAGTTACTAATTGTACTTCTGTCACCCAATTATTTCCTTAAGGCCTTATGATCTTGCCAAAGATGCATTATAGTGTTTCCCATAAATAAACCGAACATGTCTTCCATCTTATTGGAAGTCATGAGCAATCAGGTAATCGTGTCACGTTGCATGAATTTTTCTATGAGAACTAGCTGACACTATAGATTTTTACTAATTAGTTTGTTTTCTTTGTTTTTCTAAAAAAAGATATTCTGGTTCTTTAATGGAATACGTCAATGGAATTAATTTGATTTTATTGCAGTCATTTAATGAGCAGAGATAGCAGGATTTATAATGTTCTCAAGAATATTTATTTCTTGTAAACACTATCATTAGGATACTACAATTGATTCCATGTGAATTTTTTCTGATTTCTGGGACAACTTAACCCTTGCATATTTTTGGCAATCTCCTAAAACACAATAAATTTATAAAACAAATAGGTATCAATGCTAATTACTCGATATATATAAGAATCAAAACTCGTGTATTAGAGTAATAAACAAATAAAAATATAATGTAGTTAGTAACCTTGTACCTAAGCTGGCTCATTAATGCTTAGTTTATAGTTTTATAGTTTATAGATTTATAGTTTTTATTAAATTGAAAATAGTTTTTCTATTTAAATATTTTATATTAAAGCAGAATCATATTTCATCAATGTCTGAAAATATTTATGAAAATATTTTTAACTTAAAGGTTAACCTATTATTAAAGAATTTTTTTAAAAATAAAACTGATTTATGACTAGGTGAGCAGCAATAAATTAGTAAATCTATCTATCTATCTATATATATATATATATATAGATAGATAGATAGATAGATTTACTAAATTATTGCTATATTATTGCAATATATACTAAAGATATATTGATAATATAAAGATATATAGATTTACTAAATTATTGCAATATATATATATATATATATATATTGTATATATACTATTTAAACATATACTCTATCTATATATATTATCTAAGCATCTCTCAAGTATACTTTCTCAAAGATATGTGTAAATATTTCTTGAATGTAATAAACTCTCTAGTATAATTTAAAAGGTTTTAAAAAACAAAATAAATAAGTTCCGCTTTAAAGAAAGTCATATCAATCTACCAATGTAATAAATAAACCATCTCCGATTTTGTTAGAGTTTTTTTTTTAATATTTCATAAGTGATCATTTAGTGTCATTGATGATCTTTATCCCAGAAATATTTGTTTTCATCCATGTGTTCATGTCAGTATCGATACATCTGTCATCAGTCGAACAAAATATATAAAAACAAATAAAGAAAAATACACTTTCTAGCCAAAAGTGGTCGAGAAAGTATGCTTTTGCAATAGAGAATTCATGATAATTTTCCAGTTAATAAAATTATTCCAATAAAGATAAAATAATTTTTTTTTTCGATTTATCGCTTTCGAGTTTTTTCAAGTATAACTTCACTTTTAGAAAATAACGAAGATGTATTTGCATGATCATTTTGTAGAAAAAAGAGTCATTAATATTTTCTCTAACTTCAATTATAGGAGTCTCCTTAAATTTAGGATATTTTTTAGTTAAAGAAAATGAAACATATTTTATTTTCTTTATTTTAAGGTATATGCTATTTTAACTTGTTTGGGTCAAATTTTTATGAGCATGAAAGGCAGGTGAGGGGCAGGTGGCAGGTGGGAGGGGATAAAATACCGTCTAGAAGTATTTTCATAAGTAACTGTCCTGAACTGGTTCGTAATTTAAAAAAAATAAGGCTTTTTCATACCAGAAAAACCACACTAGGCAGTCGGATTTTAATGCTGGACTATCATACAATCACCATAATCGCAAAGAAATCGTTCCGAAAACAGTCACTGTAATGCTTGTCCATATAGATTTACTCCTGTGTCTTTTTGTAAGCTGTGCATTCTATTGTAGGATCATAATTCGGATAAATAATCAGAAACTGTGATAATTAGACCACAAATAGGGCACTAACTGATCTTTGCGACTGCAATGTAGGGGGAGTACAGAACATCGATCATTTTACTTTTAACTGCACCAGACTTACACATCATAGAAAAATTTTAAAGAATGAACTAACGCTCCAAAGTATCAAATGGTCACCAAACTTTTGCCGATTTGTTAATAAGAAAGCACGCTTTTACAGCGTTTTGTAATTTTGTAATTCTTATTTTTATGTTGTTGAAATCCCTTCTTTATTTTATTTCTCTTTGGTAATGCCATGTATACTGCAGCAGTTTTCCCCACGAAAAGAGATATAGCACTTCTGTTTCCCGGGGAAAGGAACACATATTCTTTAACAAGTGCATAATAACACCCAGTAACACCTAAATTTGACAACAGCAGTATTATGGATATTTATACTACATGCAATTAGTGTTTGGTTCTAATGAGAACAACCTGTCACTCAAATCTGACAGAAGATAATCAGTGTAGTGCCTAATGATTAATCCTGAAATTAGCTATGGTCTGTTCGACCTTCACGGGTCGAAACACTTACAGATGGGATATGGAATACGTCTGAATGGAATCTGAAGTGACTGAACAGGACGGAGATTCTGCCTGTTTACAAAGGGAGCCTCTTGTGGTTTCGTGTATCACATCATGTGATGATTAAGGTCTGCCGCAGACCAGGTACATTAAATTCTTAGTAGACTCTAGAACTCTGAAAATCTCCGTCCTTGGAGTGAACTGCATTTCTGAATCTAATTTATATTTTTATTTTCCATTTGCAAATGGAGTTCTGTATCTATATATAGCTTGCAAATAATAATTAAATTGCAAATAATAATTAAAGTGTTCATACGAACTTAAAAGTGGCCCTCTTCTTGAAGCAGTTATAGGCCTAGCATAGATTGAGACGCTACAATACATTTAAATTGATCGTTTATTTAATGTTTTTATTATTTTAACATTGATTTGTTTGTTACTTACTTCTGTAAGCCTCGTGTGATATTATTGTAAGCCGTTTGAAGACGTAATTGAAGTTTACAAAATAAGCCTTGCTGTCTTACACGAGGATATCTTGTAAACTTCAGTAAAAAAAGAGGTGATTGGAAATACATAGAATCCGTTATTTTTTGGCACAATTAAACACATTTCTAACGAAAAAAAAGTTATTTTTCTTTAAACTTCTCCAAAAATAGAATAAGATCACGAAGCATACCAAAGTGAGGGGTTTTGTTCTTCTTTTTTTTTATTTTTGGACAGTTATCCATCCTACTGTTGACTTCACACTTCACTTATACCATGTTCCAGCGTCATAACTTACTTTCTTCCGCTCACCCAAAAGACTATGAGAAGGGGTTGTTCACCTTGCTGTTTATTTTTAAGAATCCATCATCTCACGGGGCGAACGAGAGTCTTCTCGAAATATTTGTCCATGAATCACCAAAGCGTGCATTTCACAATTGAACGACATAAACGCTTGGTTTCGGATCGGCCTTTTTTGTGTGCTGGAAGGAAGTGATGTGTCAATCAAACCACATGTCATTTGTAGAAAACCACTTCCTTCCCTGGCCACTTCCTAGGTGTGTTCGGACAACAAGTTCCAAGAAAAAGACATAACATTACCTTTAAAAATAGGAAGAGGACAGTAGAGAACTTCATGGTGTGGTATGGTTTATAGGTTTCCTTTAGCTTTTTTTTATTTACAGAAAGTTGTCAGAGACAGTTAAAAATACTTTGGTACAGCTTTTAAAATTTCGCCATCGATTTTGTTGAAATAAAACATTGAATTTTAGAAACAGTTATTACGAGATATCCTATAACTTTGTTAAAAATTCTTTGGTAAAGTTCATAAAATTTACCCATTAATTTCTTCTTTTGGTTTTATTGAAACAGAATGTTGAATTTTATGCAGATATTTTAGAACGTTGCTAATGAGCCGAAATAAGATGTGCTTAAAAAAAGAATTAAAAAATGTCACCTTAAAATTTAAAATTTCACCATCAATTTCTTAATTAAAGCTTAAAATTTCATCATCAATTTCTTTTTTCGGTTTTGTTGAAATAGAATGCTAAATTTTAAAAATAGTTATTAGAAGATATCCTATAACTTTGTTAAAGAGTCGAAACAAGATGTGCTTAAAAGCACATCTTGTTTGTTGGTAAAGTTTTTAAACTTTCCCTATTAATTTAATTTTTTGGTTTTGTTGAAACATAACGTTGAATTTTCGAAATAGTTATTGCAAGATGTCCTATAACTTTGTTAATGATTCGAAACAAGATGTGTTTAAAAAGAGAGAGTTAAAAATTAAAGTTAAAATTCTTTGGTAAAGTTTTTAAATTTCTAAATTAATTTGAGTTTTTTTTTTGTTTTGTTGAAACAGAACGTTGAATTTTAGAAATAGTTACTGCAAGATATCTTATAACTTCGTTAATGAGTCAAAACGAGATGTGAATATATAAAGAAGAATGTTTTATGTAAGAGAACGACGATTTATAATTCTTTAATGAAGTGTAAAATATTTCTTCTTAGTAATTTTCTAGTTTGAAAATCATTCAATAATCATTCAAAACCATCTGACTAATTAGAGAACAAAAAAATTTTAAAATATTTTGATCAATTTATGTCTTGTCAAGTGAATCTGCAAAATTAATCACCTTGTGAGTCTTAATTTATGATTGTGTCTCTTGAGAACACACACATAATTACACACAGACAGTTAACAGTCATTGATTTACTTGTGACATACCTTTTATATGTTAATTTTACTTTAAAAACACATTTATGTTTCGATATGCTTTCAGATTTTGATAAAAAACATTGAAAATGAAGTAGCTTACTGCTTTAGATTAATTAAGAAAAAATAAATAATAAGAAAAAATTATTTTTGCAGTAGTAAACTAACCTAGCTGTAAGATTTTTGATATTTTACTTTAAAACAAGAGTCTCAGTTTTTTTGCTATCAAGATATTAGATATTGACCATTTTTTAGCCATAAGTATTCTGTAATACTGCCGAAAATATAATACAATACTAGCCATTAAAATTGCTACACAAAGAAGACGACATGCTACAGACTTGAAATTTAAGCGACAGGAAGAAGGTGTTGTTATATGCAAATGATTAGCCTTTCAGCGCATTCAGACAAATAAGACGCCTGTAGCGACAACTGCAATGCGTTTAAATGAGGAAATTGTTCAGCCGGTTTCTCATATAAAAATTGCATTTAAACGTTGTTGTCTGGTGAAAAGTTGTTGTGATGCATCGTTTAAGAAGCATAAATGCGTACCAGCACGTTTCTGACTTTGATAAAGGTCAAATTGAAGCGCATCGGAGTTCGGTTTAACGTATCGCAGTTTTGCTGCTGGCGTCGGTCGTGATCCAATGACTGTTAGCAGAATATGGAATCGATGGGTTCAGGACGGTAATACGGAATGCTGTGATGGATCTCAAAGGCCCCCTATTACTAGCAGCCGTAAATACAGACATGTTACTCGCATGGCCTTAATGTATCGTGCTGCCACGTCGCGAGCCCTGAATCAAGAATTGGGGTCATTTGCAAGCAACAAGTGTCTGCACAAACTAGCTTTGACGCTGCATCACAGACAGAGGTCTTCAGTGGCGTGATCAACGATGAACCTGGGTGAACGAATGCAAAGACGTCATTTTTTCAGATGAATCCAGGTTCTGCTTACAGCATCAAAATGGTCGCATCCGTGTTTGAAGGCATCGTAGTGAACGCACATTGGCTATTAGATACACGTATCGGTCTCCTCTTGTTCGCATTGACGAACTTTAAACAGTCATTTTCCATGGCTCCACCCTTTATTCGAGTCCACCCTTCTGCGAAACTCTACGTTTTAGCAGCATTATGCATAACCGCATGTTGCGTGTATTTATGGACCTTCCTTGATACAGAAAATGTTCGGCTGTTGTCCTGGCCTGCGTGTTAACCAGATCTCTCGCCAATAGAAAACGTCTGGTCCATGGTTGCCGAGCGACTGTCTCGTCACAAACGCCAGTTACTACGGCTGATGATCTGTGACATCATGTTGAAGCTGCATGGGCATCTGTACCTGTACATGCCATCCAATCTCTATTTGACTCAATACCCAGGAGTATAAGAGCTGTTATTACTGCTAGAGGTGGTTGTTCTGGGTACTGATTTCTCCGGATATATGCACCCAAATTCCCTAGCAGTGAATTAATAACTTTAATCACTTGTTATTTCCAATATAATATATTTGTCTAATAAATATCATTTTGTTAACTACATTTCTTCCTGGTGTAGCAATTTTAATGGCCAGTAGTGTACATTCTATTTTAAAATTGTGTGAAGCAAAATAGCTTTTATTGCTGCTAAATATTGTATAAAAATGAGAAATTTTCTGTGGATGAACATATATTTTTAACAAACATTTTGTAGATATGAAAAATAGAAATTTTAACTTCTTTGGATTAACATTTATAAGTAAACTGGCATCCATTTAAGTAATGAAAATTAAATAATAATAAATAGAATCTATCTGACTGATCAGTTTTGTGACTGTTACTACTAAATCTGCTCACATTTTAAAATGCATACTGAATCAATGTAATGTCACACATCAAACTACTTTTTTACTTTTACAAAACTGAATTACTTTTTTGTAATAAGTATTTGTATTACTGCATTACTTGTTCTATGTACACAGTATATAAATGAATTAATAGTAGGATAAACAATTGTCCAGAATACTTTTGGTGAAGCCCGCCGTCATATTAGTCAGTGGTACATAAGGCCCAACTTCTGCCCTCATGTATATACCATGTTCTAGATCTTTAATAGTAGGTTTGTTTCACTTTAAGACGTCAATCATGATATCATGAGATATAATATGTACATAAGGATAGCCTGGATCATACTGTCATGCAGTCACCCTAGATCATACCGCGAATTAGAATTCTGGAACGTCGATAGATGCTGGTAATGTATTGATGGTTTGTTTTGTTGCTCTACCGTCATTTTGTGCACACTTTAGTGTAATTAGACAGGGACCTTCAGTTAAACGTGGATTCCGAAACAGTAGCAAACATCCATGTCACTGCCAGAATTCGAACCTGTGATACCAAAGGTAAGAGCGCTAGCCAGTTGGCCATCAGGCCGCATGTGTTGGTGGAAATAAAACAAAAATTTAGTAAAGCAAGAGAAAGAATGGTTGTAAAAACAAAGAATTTTTAGCTTTATATATTTTTATTGAGAATGGTTAATTTCATAATATAACGTTTCCCAAATTGTGGACAAAGAATTAAAAAACAATAGCTTGCTCAAAAAACAAATTCTTAAAAAATAGACCTATTCTTTCATACTTTCTTATTTAGAAGAAACAGCCAATAAACATATATTTATTGAAAATCTTTATTCAAAACAGTTAAGATAAAATGCAACAGAATACACATCTTTATTATTTAGAGTAAGAATTTCTTTTTGTACCATTTTTTTTAAGCTTTCTATGTATTTTATGATGTAGAAAATATACAGTTCTTCATAAATATCACTATGATGCAAAAATACGAAATCTTTCGTATTGCCCCACACTTAACTATTAAAATATTTCTACTATTAAAATAGGGCATTGTGCATTTAAAGTAAAACCATACCTAACAAATATGTTGAAATGGGCGACAAATCATTCAATAAAAAGACTCAAACGGATATTTCAAACATGATAATAGCAGAAGGGAAAGGCTTTCACCTTGACAATGAAGTTTTGCCGGTACATAGCATTCCATACGCATTTGCCTTTTGTTGGATTTCGAGAATGCTGCTTCATAACAGAAAGGCTTTCGCAGAAAGTTGATAGTTGTGGTTTAAACATCCGATTTCATAGCAACATTTAATTTCCATATTTTCGATTTTCCTCTTTATCATAAAAATATATTTTGATTATTTATTACTCTCAATACAAATTCAGAAATAACTAAAATAGTGTAATAGATTTTATTTAAAAATAACATCCTTTTTTTCTATTGAGCAAAGAAATACTATTTTTTATTTTAGAGTTTATTGAATATGAAGCTTGTATTAAACAATTTTGATATGGAAATTAAAAATGCAATTAATCAGAAAATATATAATGTTATTTGAAATATATGATAAATAATTCTCTAATGTGAAAGAAAGTTTATCTTGAAAAAATTTATTAAAGATATTATAAAATGGTCAAAACCCTTTATATTCGCAGTCGAAATTAATAATTAATAAATTAAAATTATTTCCCAATCGAAATCTAAGGCCATTAAGGCCTACTCTCACAAGATTAAGGAGGAAGCACCACAAAAATATGAAAATTTCTGTTGATGGCGTAAAAAAATACTCCTCCTCATGTCTTTGATTGCCCAGCTGTTGCAACCGCCATGCATGGTCTGCATCATCCCTGGTAAGAAGATTTATATTTCGAGCTGACAATCAACACAACCAATATTATTCGGGAGCACCATGATATTTGATTTTCTTGTACTCTTCAGGGAATACGACAATAACAACAACAGCAACCCCATGTAATCATTCAAGTGTATAGTTTGTAGTGTAGCCTGCTTTGGAGGTGCAACGCTACAGGTTATGTTCTACCATGTCACCAGCTTAAATTTGAATTTCACATTAATGAAATACAGTTATAAAGGAAACAAGTACCAGGCATTAAAAAGTAACCATATTGATTTATTAATAGATTTCTATGTATTATGTTGTCTGAAATTTAAATACATTACTCTTACAAGCATCAAAAATATCTCTACAATCAGCAATATATTTCTAGTCTAACCTCTTTCTTTTTTTCTATGAATATTACAATAAATACGCCATAATTCTAAATACGCCCTGACTTCAAAAAGTTTGGTAACCCCTACATTAATATAAAAAAATCTGTATCAGGTACTTAAAAATATGTTATGCAGTATTAATTTATGATTAAAAAATGAGTTCATACAGAAAAACAATGCTAACGGAACGGAAATGACGACAGTCCGTGATATTCGCTCAAGTGAGATTTCCTGCCACACGCTGAATTATGCTTATATAGTTTTTGAATTCTATTGTCGAGTAATAACCATGGCAACATTTTGTACTCAATTTTAGGTGATCATTTTCTTTGATACCTGGCAACTCAACAAAATACATGAATTTCGCTTGAATTCGCATGAATTGTGCCAATGTTCAATGAATATTGTTCTGTTCACTTACATTATGGCAGCTATATAAGTATTCTAAAAGATTCTTTTATGGAGTTATGTAATAAATATCAATAAAACAAATCAATTAATTATGCTTATAAGATTTTTGTATTCTATTGTTAAATAATCAACCATGAATGGCATGAAACCTTCTGAATATCATTCTCAATTTTCATGGCAAATATATAAATATTCTAGAAGGTCATTTTCTTTGAAACCTGGCAACTCAACAAAATACATGAATTTCGTCTGAATTCGCATGAATTATGCCAATGTTCAATGAATATCATTCTATTCACTTATATCATGGCAAATATATAAATATTCTAAAAGATTCTTTTATTGAGTTATGTAATAAGTATTAATAAAACAAATCGTTTTAAGAACAACTTGCAGCTATTAACAGTAATAATAGAAGCGAATTCAAGAACAAACAGATGATTTTATTTCACTTTTATGGAACATTCTAAACGTTATTGATGAAACGGTAAAAGCATTGTTGTTGTTAAAATAAGAAGTATGTTAAAAATAAAGAAGTACAACAGACAATTGTATCAATAAAAAACGTCACTTTCACTGGAATCAACCTATTTTAGGCTTCTGATGTTGTACGATCATATATCGCAGAGGGCAGAAATTCCCTTTACGTAACTTTGTGAAAAATTATACCTTCAGTTTCCTTAAAGAGCATGTCAAGAATTGAGAAAAATAAATGAACGCTTTTTATGTAGTTTGACAGAAGTAATTTCATAACATCTTAAAGATTAAGTTTTGTAAGAATGTTATGTCTTCTCCTAGAAGTTTATATTGTGAAACTCGAGAACTGTGTTAAACTTATTTGTCAAAGAAAATTGAAGCATTTGTGGTCTCTGTTCACTTTAAAAATAGTTCCAGAACTATATCAGATAAAATGATGCAAGAGATAAAAAATGAATCAAGTGACGTATTAGAATTTTTTTTCCAAAGTTAATTATTTCAGTTTGTTAAAAAATGATATCTATACAATATATAGAAATATTTTATTGAAACCAATCATATTTTGTATTTTAGGTAATTAACAGTATTTTTAGATCCGTAATTTTATGTTAATTGTATGATAATTTGGCAGATGCATGTTTAATTAATACTCTAAAATTACATTTAGATTCATGTTTTCCATTTAAACTATTAAAATATTAATTATTTATGTATTGGGTTGGCAACTAAGTGTTTGTGGATTTTACATGAGAAGGAAAATTTAAAAGTTTTGCTTAAAAATTTAACTTTATTCAATTAGGTATTGTTCGTTTTTGTCGATGACCCTTTGCCATCTTTCTGGCAGTGTCATAATTTCAAGTTCGTAAAACTTCCGATTTTTGCCAACAAAAACTGAATTAAATGCCACTCAAAATTTTGCCATTTGAGGAGTTCGAACGAAGTAAACGATAAACTGAAGACGAAAGGTCAGGGCTATATTGTGGATGTGACAACACATCCCAACCTAGTTCCAATAATTTTTGGCGAGTGACCAAAGATATCAAAATGTGTGCCGCTTTGCATTATCATCCTGGAAAACAACATCCTTATGATTTACCAATTCTGGCCACTTTTCTTGAGCTGTATCGCTCAGTTTGCCGAGTTGTTGAACGTAAACTTTTAAATTAACCGTTTGGTTTCTTGATAAAAGTTCAAAGTGCAGAATTACGTTATAATCCCACCAAACTGACAGCATAATCTTTTTTGGTGTCGAATTGGTTGGTTCATCTTGCATCACCCACGATGTTTTCCGATTAACGTTGTTACAAACTTTTCTTCGCCAGTCATCAGTCATTTCAGAAATGGACCCATTTCATTGCGTTTCAAAAGCGAATCGCAGATGCTAAAACGTTGTGTCATAATAATTTCCTTAAGTTGATGAGGGATCCATAAATCGAGCTTCTTGATATAGATAAGCTGTTTTAATTTTTTTGAAATGCATGTATGGGATACATTGAGCATCTCTACAATTTCACGTGTTGTGCCATGACTATCCGAGTCGATAATGGCCTTGACATGGGTCTCATCAACTTCAAGTGGACTGCCAAATCGTTGCGCATTTTTCAGTGAAAAATCACCAGAATGAAATTTTTGACACTGCCTTTCTTTCAAGGCTTCATTCCCATATACGGCACATAACTTCTTGTGTGCTTGCGATGCGTTCTTGCTTTTTTAGAAATAATGCAATAAAATATGTCTGAAATGCGCTTCTTGTTTATCTATTTTTAAATTGGGATAAAAACGAAACTAAAGGACTAAGAAATATAAATTTTTTACTAAATTAAATACGGAAGTCCAAACAACAAGAAAACAATATAGGTTAGGTGCTTTGAAAATGCTGACAATACAAAAGAATGCACTAAGACCATCTATCGACAAAATCTGCAATCACTTAATTGCCAAGCCAATATAATACGTCTAGGGAAAGAAAATATTCAAAATAAAAAAGCTAATTATTTGCAACATTATGCAATCTATTAAGTAAAAATATTTAACTAATTGATAATTGCTCAATTTGTTTTTTATATGTCCCTCGTATATTTCAATGGTTTTTAAAATTTATTTTTGGAAAAAGTTTGTGAAATACGTGGATTAAATAAATTTTATTTGTCGAAATTAATTAAGTTAAATTTTATCGTCTTACATACACACACAATAAACTACATTAAAATTTGATTTAAAGTCAATGGTTAAAACACGAATAAATCAATGCCGTTAGAGAAGCGAGTTATAGTTCATTTGGCCCAATAAAAATAGTGACTTTAAGCGCCTGGTACGAGTTTTCTTACAAAATGTGGGAGAGACATTTGGAATACATTAACACATTTCTCATCTACTCGGAAGGTTTGTTCAAGATTGATTATCTAAAACACTAGTTTTCTTTCAAGTAATTTGTTTATTATGTTAAAAATAATTTTAAAGAATCAATTATAAAAAAGAACTATTCATAAAAAGAATTTTACATTATCTTAGTAAATTTTGTAAAGCTTTGGATTTGGGGTTTGTATTTTAGAACTATTAATAAAACTTGTTTTTTTTTAATTAATTCCCTTTTTTTTGCCAAAATATTTCAAGTAATTGAAATTTCAATACTTAAACTTGTAAACAATTTGGTCTGAAAGAAATTAAAATTATGTAAAATTATTTAAAACTAACAAATAAAATATTTATATCATTTATTTATTTATTTATTTACAAATTTTGCAATTTTAAAAGCTAAAATGCCATTTAAAAAAATATTCTTAAAAAGAATTCGCTGAAAACTCACCTCTTTAGTAGATCTATGAACATCCAAAAGTAAAATGCACATTACAATAATGAGGAAAGTTTTTATTTCGTATTATAAATAAACTATTATTTTGATTCAAGAATCTTATTTCAAATTTACCCATATCCAATAATTCTTCAAATATAAATCAATAAATATTCTTTTAAATGTATGCCTATAATATAGTGCTATTCAATTTAAAAAAAAACATACTTTTTAAATTATTACTTTGCTGTAATTTGTAATGATTACTAGCTGTTTGCCCGGGTATTTATTTTTTCTATATTTTGTCATGCATGAAAATGAATAACAGAAGAGTGTAGTGTAAATTTGAAATAATTTTATTGAAAATATATATAAATATATGAAGAGTATACGAATTATAAAATAAAACATTTTTTTCAAATTTATTATAATATTTATGTAACACAAAATCTGATTATAAAAAACAATTTTTAATTTCACCTCCAAGTACAAGAATAAATAAAATCTTGAAAGAATCCATCTTTAAGCCGGTCACATAAATTTCTCTATGAAAGAAACATGGCGATTTGGCGGCGATGGCGCCGAAACGATTCGGAGACATTGGCGGCACACTGTGGCTCCTTAATCGTGATCTCAAGTCTTATTGTAAATTGCAATTAAAAGGAAGATTCATAGGAATGAGTGGTATTTGTGGGATAAAAAAAGTTTCACTCATAGAATAGTGATTTAAAAAAGCGCGTCCCCTATTCTAAAGGTACTAAAAGTATTTTTAAGTATAAACATACTCATGTATGATTTGTAATTCATAGAGTTTTTTTATACTTTTTTTTCTCGAAGTTCAATAAAAATAGTCCAATAAGATGCATTAGAACTTGGAAAATATATTTTCAAAAATTACTTTCTACATAACGAAGACAGAAGATTTAAAAGAGCTTATTGTCTTATTGCCTTATTAGAAAAAAATGTCTAGAACTAGAACATGGTATTCATTTTGATGTGTCTAAAGATGCATAGACAAAGCCATTGTTGATATGTTAAAAAAATATACTTTCTTTCACATGTTACAAACTTTGTTCATTCATGCGTCTGTCTTTTGTACTTTAAAAATATTTTTTTTCAACGCATGTCAAGACTTTTCAACCACCCTTTGCTTTCAAATAATACGATTCATTTAAAAACTTAACCATAAACAATGTGAAACAAAAAAGATGAAGTTTATTTTACAAATGATCAATATCTATTTTCGTCACACATATGATGACAAGACATTATGAAGAACCCTGCGGAGCAAGATTTAAAGTATCATGGCAGTATCTAAAACAGCAGATATATTGCGTTAAAATTTTCATAGAATTTCTATGTATCATGTTGATTTTTATAGCTCTATTTGCGAATGCTCTGATCTTCCTTTTGTACTTTTTTTGAGACAAAGTGATATCATCGATATAAAAGAATTTAGCACAAAGAGCCCTCTCTCTATAGTATAAAGTTGTTGCCATCCTTCTTCAGGTTTCGGTGTTATTATTATGTTTTATTTATATGACTTTATATACAATTTTCAGTTGTATAGGTTAATAATTCTTATATTTTCAGAGATGGGTCTGGAAACAAGTTTGGTTAATAATCTCATCTCTTATATCCTTTTTTTGCTGGGACTGTGCCTTTCAAAATGCCATTGATGTTTAAACGATTTCTGGTTAACATATTTATTTCGTCTGATAAACAATCGAGTTTCGTTGATAACAATTCGAGACAAATCAAGAGCTTTTGAAGTATGTATTGCTTTTCTTGTTCAATCAAAAGCAAACCCCAATGTTACTTAAAGAAACTTACAGTGACAATGTCCAACGTTAGACAACTTGTATGCGTTAGTGTAGGCAATCCAAAAATGAAGATTTTGCCCAGATCAACTGAAATGATCATGAGATCTGAAACCAGGTAAAACAGGTAATACCACTCACTACCGTCAACACATAACCAATTCGAACCACGCATTAATCGAAAAGCCACCAGAAGGGCGGCAGTCAATCTCCCCATCACACACAGCTAAGTTGTCAGAGACACCATTTCTGTACTTCTGTTCTGGGAACACTTTCCTACTCACCAGATTTGGCCCCTTCCGACTGCCACTTGTTTTCATTGATGTCTCGCACACTATGAAACAATTATGAAAACATCGAAAAATAAGCTTCATGACAGACCTCTTCAAGAGATGTACGGTTTTTCTAGGAGGACATCCACAGATAGATGAGGAAAATGTGTAAATAGCAATGGCGCATACTTTAAATAAACCATTTATTTTACTTTTATGCCAAATTAAGCGTGTTTCTAAGCAACAAATAATTATTAATCGTCATACCTGGCATTTCTGGTAGGTATGAAGAACTTCATCTGGACTAGTGCTATTTTATAGGACTACGATTAAAAATTTCTACATATGAGTATCCATTGCCATATCTCCTGTATCTCGTAACTATTGTTGTCACCTATGAATACTTCACATCATGTGTGGATTCATTATATATTTTTTTAAGAAATTCAACATGAATGTTTATTACAGAATGATAGAGTACGTTATGCTAAATATTCCTTACTTTACTTCTCCAATATAAACGTGAAATTCTTTTTTATATTCTTATATTAAATAAGATGTATATTAAACGTTAAGTATTAGGTATATTATAATTATATTTAAAAAATTATGTGTTATTAATTTACGTGTATTATTATTTTTTACGTATTATATTTAAGAAACGCATATTATTTTAAATTCAAATTCGTGTTGTTTATTTTAACAAAAACTAAAATTTTTGCCAAACTGAATAATTTATTGTTTATTCATTAGATTAAATAACTAATAGTTAAATAATATCCAGCATAATTTCGAAATAAAATAATAATTAATTTTAAGTCCCTGCAATGAATATTTCTGATTAATTTATAATATCCCTTATCAAAAAAAAAAAAAAAAAAAAAAAAAAAAAAAAAAAATAACATACCCAATTAAAGGGACCTACAAAATATTAAAATAAATAAACTAACAAATAAAGAGAATTTTAATAAAAAGAATTTTAAACTAACAAATAAAACAATTTTATCAACAGTATTTGGAAAAAAAAATCACTTTTACTGATCATAAAAATTTTCATCTTCCAAATTCCAAGAGGAATTTAAAATTTAAATTAATATACTCTTAATTTAAAAATCATTTAGTTGAAAGATTATGCTTGTTTTCAAATGGTAAGAACTTTAACTGAAGGTTTGTCTGTTAAAAAATCGGATATATAACAGATTCATCGTTACTAGGGAATGCCATGAGGAGCAAGATACACATCTTACCACTGTAATTTTGTAATTTGGAACTAATATTAAAATGCCACTGTATAACTAAAGAAAATCTGAAAGTGTTATACATTAATAAATTATAATTTTATTAGATAAACAAATAAATGTTTTTCTTTATTAAATAACAAAACAAGGAGATACGCATACTATTTAGGAGTCAATTAAATTACTAAAACATCGTAATTGTTAAATGGTTCTCAAATGAAATATTCTTTTGGATTATGACAAATAATGTTATTAACTCATGATAACTTAATACACTTAGTAGAATAACTTAATCTTAAATTAAGTTATTAAGCATCTTAATTTAATGATTTAACGCATCATATATTATTTTCATTCTTTTAGACAGAGCGGAAGTCGAGAGCAAGAACTCGGAAGTCGGAATCAGGAGTCGGTTTAAAATCCATCTCCCGTATCTTTTATAAAAATAACTTTTCTTTTTGTAAACATTCTAGGAATTCATATTAAAATTAAATGTTAAGGAGGTAATTCATTTGTATGTTTCAGTTATACAACCAGTAGCAAAAAAAAAAATATTTTTTAACAGAATACCAAGTAATTTGGTTTCAACATTGAGGCTTTAGGATTTATTTTTTCAACATTGAGGCTTATAAAAACCTATCTTGATCAACAATTAATGATCTTATAGAGCTATACTATTAATAAGAAAAAAAATTAAGATTTAATGTATTTCAGATAAAGCATTTTTGAGCTTAAAATGTATAGTTTTATTTTACATGTCTTAAGCTGTTCTATAATACTTTCGTCATCATCATCGGCGCAACAGTCCCTTGGTGGGCCAAGACCGTCCGCCTAGGGGATTCCAAACCACGACCGCTGGGAATCGAACCCGAAACTTGTGGTACCGAGCGTCAGATCGCTAGCCACTCGGACATCAGGCACCAGACAGTTTAACATAAGTCATTGAATTTATTTTACTAATTCTTCTAAATCCATTAGTAAAAATTATAGTGCATAAAATTACAGAAAAGAGTAAGGAATGGGAAGTCGGTATAAAAAATTCCACTCAGGAATCAGGAGTCGGAAATTTTTTGGCCGACTTCCCACTCTACTTTTAGGTATTAGTTCGTTGCGTAATTATTTCCTCCTACTCATATCTAATATTTTAAAAGCTGAGTCACATGCTTGAGCATTTGCAATTTCCCGCCACATTCCAAAGAGCAGACGGTAATCTGGGAGTATTATTTTTTTTCCAATTGTCTTTCTTTTTTAGAAGGAAAAGATATGCATTTCAAGCTGTCTGCTAATGTGAATAAAAAAAGAAAGACTTTAAGTGAAAAAGGTTTCTTTTTTGTTGTGTGTTGGCATTTTGTTTTGAATAGGGAAAAACCAAAAACGTGTCTCAAATCGAAAATAGTTGGATGTCGAAATAGATAAGGTAAAATCCGCTTCTGAGTTAGAACCCAACAAGTGTAAAGCGGTATAATTGCTTTTCGTGATGTTCAGTTTCAATTGAAGGGAAATTTTGAGAAAAAGAATTCAGAGTGAAATTTGCTTTTTTTTTTTTTTAATAAGTGCTAACGATTACTTATACAGGAAATATGCATTGTAATAAATAAAGAATAAACCTGTGAATCCGATGTATTCTTCTAAAAAGGAAAATATATTACAGTACATTTGCTTGTTTCTTAAGTAAACACCGTGTAGCATTTTTTTCTCACAGAAAGAGTTTTGGTATTTCATTTCCAGGAGAGAGGAACAAGTAGTGTATAATAACAACCCATCACTCAAATTTGACAGCAGACAAGCAGTATTATGGGTAGTTATATTACATGCAATTAGTGTTTTGTACTAATGTGGACAACCTGCCACTGAAATCTGATAGCACATATTCGGTATCACGTATAATGAGACCAATGTTTGTGCGACCTTCACAGGTCGAAACAACTACAGATTAAATATGAACTACACCATAAATTGTTCCATCGCGATGGGTAATAGACCACAAGTTGAGAAATGTCTACTCCAATGAGAAGTGAAGGAAGTGGACCCCCCCAACTTGACAGATTGTCTTAAAAGGAGGTTTTTGGTGAAGAACAGAGAGAGTTCTGCGACGAGGTGACCAGAAGTGTTGTTTTCCTATTTTCTGTGAATAAGCCGGAGTTCTCGCCAGTTTTATAAAGTGAACCCTTTGTGGTTACGTGTATTCCCGCCATGGGATAATTAAGTTCTTCCGCAGACCAGGCAATTAGATTAAACTCGACAATTCTGAAAATCTTCGACTTTGGAGCGAACTGCACTTGTGATTTAATTGTACACTTGTGATAAAATTTGTATTTCTTTATATAATAATCCAGAGTTCATTATTTATATATATCTATCGAAATTAAAATGTTCCGTGAACCTGAAAGTGACCCTCTTCTTGAAGCCGTTGTTGGTTTAATATAGGCCGAGACGTTGCAACCGTTTTGAAATATACTGCATGATCGCTGTTCAACACGTGTGCGCTAAGTACTTTCATCTATCGGCTGTCCACAGGCACAATTGAGGAAGATCCCGCTTGGCTCAACGTTTATATATGCATACTTAAAATGCTTCAAACTATTCAAAATCCCTTTAGTTGTGATATATGTGACGTTTTTCGTTCTTAAATGGCAGAGGCGTGAAAGCGATTGCAATTCATCGGAAGATTAGTGAAATGTATGGCGAATAGGCTATGGGCGATGGAATTGTAAAAAAAAAAAAAAATGGTGTAGAGCATTTAATAATAACGATTTTAATATATTGCGTCATATAATCCAAAACAAAAAGGCTTAGAACGTTCAGCAGATGGATCGTTTTGCCTCTCGACGATGCTCGTTCACACGTGGTAGATCGAACTCAAGATCTCATCGCTTCGTTTGGCTGGTGACAGCTTGGTCCTCCTACGTAATGCCCTGAGGTAGCCTCAAGCATTTATCATTTGTTGTTATAGTTAAAGAAGAGCCTTGGCGGCAAGATGATGAGGATGTCAAAACTAACGAGCTACAGTGGTTAACTCAGGCGGTAGATTTCCATGAGGATGGAATTCTGAAACTGTTTGTCGGATGGGATAAGTACCTTAATATAGATGGAAATTATATACCAAAGAAGATTATATGTCCAGTCTTTCTTCTAACCATAAACTGTGAATAAAACCAGCGAACATTTCTTGGTTTGTTATTATATCAAAGCGATACTTTAAAAACATTGTATTTTAAAAATAATAATTAAAGGAAAATAATTCTTGAAATCTGTTTCACAATGTACTTCATGGGGATACTTATATGCGGGGTTAATATTTGAAATTCAAATAAAAGTATTCGTCAATAGATTATATACTCACCACATTATTTTAAAATAATACACTTCAAATCGGAGACTCTGTCCTTATAGAGGACGGAACTTTCTTAGGTCGCGCTTTTCTTAGAGCTTGATAGAAGAGTGACTAGTTCTTTGGCGCTTGGTACCTCAGGTTTCTGGTTCAAGTTCCGGCAGTACCACGGATGATTGTAGTGTTTCAGAATCCAGTTTAAAGTATAGGTACCGGTCTAATATGACTGTAGGACGTTCGGCTGATAACCCTAAATTAAAAAGAAAACAACCTCATGTTTCGGAATCTGCCAATAGGCAGAAGACCTTGACCTACTATAGGGTTGTCGTGCCATTGAAGAAAAATTTTTTTCTTATAGGCGAAAAATTAAATCATTTATTAAATTAAATTAGCTAAAAAAAATCACTGTTTTTCTAGTATACATTTTTTATGGACACCAGATATATAGTATAGTATACATTTTGTATGTGCATATGAAAATGTAAATAATGAAAATCTTTTACTAATCCAAATTTAAAGGACTTAGAAGCCGATATTATTACACAAATAAGAACTAAAATATATATTTTATAATAAAATTGCTTTATTATTCATTTGTTTTTCATTCACCTCTTATTTTATGTTTATATTTAATTTCTTAGCAAATCTAATGCATTATAGTTATACATACAGATTATTTTGGCATCAGGTTTACATTCTTCTAGATACAGTAGGATATATCTAAACATCGCAGAATCATATTACCCAAATTGCATATGCTTTCCCGAACAAGTATTCTACACGGAAAACACCAGAAATGGAAGAATACCATATAAATAAATATACTGTTATTAATCAATGTACATTAACAAATGTAAACTGATCAATAGTAACAAAGGTGCACTGCATGAACTGTATTAAGGTGCACCGCATTCATACAAAATACCCTAGACGCTGCAGCAGGACATGCACACTGTAACTTGCATACTCGTTCTTGGATTGTCCTGCAACAGACCTAATCAAGTCTCTTCCATGTCCAGAGTCCATAACACAGAATTTCATTTTTGGTATATAGATAACTTTAATGGTAACAAATAACTCAAAACTAAACTAAAATTTTATAATTTCGTATAATTAAAAAGAAATTTAGGACTATAATATGTTTGGTACAAACTTAGAAAATCATTGCATATTTTTAAACACGTCTAATGCTGACTTTTAGAATAAAAATAGCAAATTGCATATTTACATTAAATTACATGATTTTTGTCGATTTTTTAATGAAAATTATTCAAATAAAGGAAGGGTACATTTAATTTTTGGATATATAAAAATTGTAAAGAATTGAAAACAAGGTTGGTTGATGAACTTATAACACTTTACTACTGACTTTTTCTGTAGTGTATTTTTGAACATGTCCAGTAAAATTTCTATTACAAATACATGCATAAATTATTTAAGAGATCAAGTAAAGAACCAGATGCAGCAATATATTCTTCCCCAAAAATTGCAAGGATATGTTGGGGGTTTTCTTTGCTTAAAAAGAAAAGATCTAGAACATTGTTTTCTTTTTTATATCAAGTTCACCTGCGCGTATGGCGTCACTTTACCAAAACTTCCGGGTCAATAATCAGCAGCTGCTGCCCACTGCTCAGCACACGTCTAGGTCATCATATCTTTTAATTGTTTACTGAACAACTATAAAAAAAATATTTTATTTTTAACAAAAGAGAAATAAAAAAAGGTTCTTTTCTACAATCGTTATCCATTAATTTTGTTCCAAATTTTTTTATTTATATTTAATTGTACACACAAGAAAATTTTAGCTTTGTGAAAAAATGCCTGATAAATAGATAGTTAATGATTAGTCAGTTAATACGTGTAGAAGTACACGCATTAAGAATATCTAAATTTAATACTATTTTAAGGAATATATAATACATATGTATATATATTTCAAATATTTGGCTACAAGCAAGTCATTTAAAAACTACTTGTGAACATTTGAATCATAAAGAATCAGTATGGAAAGGAAATCATTTCATAAAGAAATACATATTAATTTAAATCCGTAAGAGAATTTATTAAATAACAACATTTAATAAGTATATGAATTTCATATCTTTTTATCTAAGAATATGTGAAGAACAGTAAACCAAAAATAATAGATTTTACAAAAGGATTTAAATAATGAAAGAAAATTACCTGAAAAATTTCTGAAAAAATAATCTGAAAAAAGTTTTCAAAGAAAATTATCTGATTTTAAATAAATTAGATTGGCTACCGCTCTTGTATATGTGACAACAGCTATCGAAATACAATAACAGCGTCATCTATAAATAGAACGAAATTCTTCAGTAATGGCTAAGAACTCTTTGGTGTGATTAAATGTAATACCTTTCATTTTATTTTTGTAATCAATTTTGAAGTTTGCCCTTATGTAATTCAATGAATAATAATGGTTACATAACTTGGGCCCATCATAATTAGCTTTATTTCTGACTTTCACATATTTAGATAGAGAATTGTTAGTATGCTGAACAAATATCTAATTATACTGCTTTTTATTGTCTGAGGCCTTATAATCCTGTGACGTCTTTAGCTACAATAAATTTATCTAGGATTTCCTAATTCATAATTATATATATATATACTTTTTTGCATTTACATGGAAGGTGTCTGTATATTTATTGTTTCTTTTCTAATTTTGTCTAGGGCTTTCTTAGTTGATCAATTAAATGTTTTTCTGGTATTGGTGCATAGGTCAAATCTTCATTTACCTCAAACTGGGATATTTAGTAATGAAATCAGACTGTTTAATCACAATAAATAAACTGAAAGTGACAAATTTAAGAAGGCAAGATAAGTGGAACTTTTAAAACTGAACAGGTATGCTATAATTATGAGATTTAATTCACCAAAATGTTTCAGGCATTTTATATATCATAGATTTCATTATGATTCATTTCATAACGATAAAAATTTGTACCTCCGAATTTTATGTCTGTTATAAGAATTTGTTTTAAAAATATATCATATAACTTGTCAAATTAATAATTTTTGTCTTTATTAAGTTTTTTTTATAGAATTTCAAGTGAGCTTTAATGTTGGAAAATAAAGATTCGTTTTTAAATTCCAATTATTTTTTTCTGATTTGTTTAAGTTTCAATACTTTTGGTGTTATAATATTTCAGTCCTAACCATCAAGAAATTCTACTATCAAATGTGACCAACATACACTGAAGTGACAAAAGTCATGGGAATAGCAATATGCAAATTTTCAGATGGCAGTAGCATCACGTAGAACAGGTATAAATGCGCAGTGCTTTCGCAGAACTTTCATTTCTGTTCAAGTTATTCATGTGAAGAGGTTTTGACGTGATGATGACCGCACGACGGGAATTAACAGATTTTGAACGTGGAATGTTAGTTGGAGCTAGACGCATGGGTCATGCCATTTCGGAAATCGTTAGGGAATTCAACATTCCCAGATCCACTGCGTCAAGAGTGTGCCGAGAGTATGAAATTTCAGGCATAACATCCCACCATGGACAGCGCAGTGGTCGACCGCCTGCACTTAACGACCGAGACCGGCGACGTCTGCAAAGAGTCGTAAAGTCTAACAGACAAGCAACACTGCGTCAAATAATAAATAATATGCGTATCAACGTGGGACGTACAAGGGACTTGTCTGTTAGAACTGTGCGGAGAAATTTGGCTTTCTTGGGCTATTCCAGCAGAAGACCGACTCGAGTGCCTTTACTGACAGAACGACATCGCTTGCAGCGACTCTCGTGGGCACGTGAGCATATCGGTTGGTCCCTAGATGAATGGAAAACCGTGGCCTGGTCCGATGAGTCACGATTTCAGTTGGTAAGAGCTGATGGTAGGGTTCGAGTGTGGCGCAGACCCCACGAAGCCATGGACCCAAACTGTCAGCAAGGCACTGTTCATGCTGGTGGTGGCTCCGTAATGGTGTGGGCTGTTTTTTCATGGCATGGACTTGGCCCTCTGGTGCGACTGGGCCGAACATTGACTGGAAATGCTTATGTTCAGCTACTTGGAGATCACTTGCAGCCATTCATGGACTTCATGTACCCAAACAACGATGGGATTTTTATGGATGACAATGCGCCATGTCACCGGGCCACAACTGTTCGCGATTGGTTTGAAGAACATTCTGGACAATTCCAACGAATGATCTGGCCACCTAGATCGCCCGACATGAATCCCATCGAGCATTTATGGGACATCATCGAGAGGTCTGTTCGTGCCCAAAATCCTGCACCATCAACGCTTTCACAATTATGGACGTCTATCGAGACAGCATGGCTCAATATTCCTGCAGAAGACTTCCAACAACTTGTTGAGTCCATGCCACGTCGAGTTGCTGCACTTCGCCGGGCGAAAGGAGGGCCGACACGATATTAAGAGGTATCCCATGACTTTTGTCACTTCAGTGTATGTTTTTAAAAATTGCTTCAATTTGTTGCAAATAAAATGTTCAATTTATTCCATTTTTTTCAATATTAAGAACGAAAAATATTTGAAAAATTATTGATTTAACCAATTAATCGTAGTCAAATAGTCATTCAAATAATGCAATAATACAATAAAATACAATTATTATCATACAATTATTTTCTCAATTATTACCATAATAAAAGTTTAAAAAAAAGAAGATAAATAATCTCAAAATCAAAGCATATTTCACAAAAATTCCATTGATTTTTAGGTTTAATCCCCGTTTATTGAATGGATATAACTTAATAAAACATGCTTTTAAAATTGTTGAGAATTAAAAAAATAACTTAAAATGAATTTTAAAAAGTGAGGAATCCCATAATTTAACTACAACAATTAAAAATATTTTTCTGAAAAACTAAGATATATTTTTTTAGTGTTAATTTTAGCTTAGCGGGAATTCTTTATAGAATTTCAAATGAGCTTCAATGTTTGAAAATAAATGAACTTTTAATTATTTTCTTTTTAATTTCAATTATTTTTCTGGTTTGTTTATGTTTCAATACTCATGGTATGCTTATAACAGTTCACTCCTAACCACCGATAAATTCTGTTATCAGATGAGACCAACATATTTTTTTTAAATTGCTGCAATGTGCGACAAACGAAATGTTCAATTTGCTCCATTTTTCTAATATTACGAATGAAAACGATTTACGAATTATTGATTTAATCAATTAATCGTATTCAAATAAGTTTTTAAATAGCGCAATAATACAATAAAATACAATTATTTTAGCACAATTATTTTCATAATTATTACTATAATAAGAGTTAATAGTTTAAAAAAGAAGTTAAATAGCACCAAAATCAACGCATGTTTCACAAAAATTCCAACACGCAATGATTTTTTGCTTTAATCCCAGTTGATTGAATGGATATAACTTTAATAAAAAATACATTTAAAATTATTGAGAATTAAAGAAATAACAAAAATAAATTTTAAAAAGTGATGAAATAAATCCCATAATTCAACTACAACAATGAAAAAATATTTTAACAGAAAAACTAAGATATATTTTTTTTAGTTTTAATTTTAACTTAGCATAAATATTTACTTTGACGATTTACCAACGATAGAAGCTAACAAAATAAAAGCAAACAACTTCTGAGCCATAAAATCTGACTATCTGAAAGTTTCGTATTCGTACTGTAACTTTGTTACAATCATCAAATAATAAATATTTATTTCAAACATAAAATTAGACATCAAGACGTCAGTTCTTTATTCGAAACTTGTCAAAGCTTCCCCAAACTCTTTATGAATGACATCCTAATTTATGGCAATCTCACAGCTATTAAACCATTCACACTTCCCTGAGTCTCATTAAAATGTCACGTTTGATAATCCTCAAGGTCTGTTGACCCATTGTAGTGACGATTTAGTTATTAGGACAGATAGACTTGAAGAGCCATCACAGCGCTCGTATGATGGAACCTAGTTATTATTCCATCAGACAAATGAGATCATCGTTTATTTTCCCTTTTAAGAAGACGACTTTCCAAATGAGGAAGAACAATTCTTTTTTGGAACGATGGAATCATCAATTAACTTAATTAATTGTTAAAACGTGTTATATGTTTCATTGGAAGGACTCATTCTTTTGACGCACTTTTAGATAAAGCAACGTTCATGTATTGTTGTTCATTTTTTCCTATTTATTGCAATAAAAGCAGAAATAGTGTTCAACATTTGAGTTAATATGGTTAACCTTTTGATCTTCCAAGGATAATATCACTTCTACCAAGAGACTGCTTGAAATTCTTCAACTTAAAAGAAGGTTATTTTCAAAAAATGATTTTAGTTGTAGTTGATTTCGGTTGAAACAGGAAGATTTTGCATTGTAGAAAGATTTGCTTCCTTATTTTTAAAGCAAGTTTCATTTCCTTCCAAATTGATTAATGTTTTGACCACTAGAAAGGTAACGCTTCAAATGCAAATAATATTTTGATGTTCTCATTAATGCATTAGAGCTTTAAAAATTTAATTAATAATTTTTGAATCTTTTTACAGAATGACTGACATTCGAACGAAGCTATTCACAAATTCTGAAATTTAAAAATTAATATCGATTATTCAATGATTAATATCATTAATATCGATTATTCAAAGATTAATATTATTAATATCGATTATTCAAAGATTTTAAAATTTAATATGTAGTTTATTCTAAATAAATAAGAGAAAATTATTTTATTTTAGAAAGAAAATCAACTTATCACTGATAATGTATAAAGAGAATGGCAAGTTTCATTTCCATTCAAATGATTAATGTTTTGATTCGTGGAAAAAGATAACGCTTCAAATGTAAATAATATTTTGATGTTCTCAGTAAAGTATCACAAGACTTTAAAAATTAAATTAATCATTGCTAAATGTTTTCCTGCAAAACATCTGAATTTTGAGCGAATCTATTCGAAAAGTCAGAAAATTCAAATTCAATAATTCAGAGATTCTGAAATTTAAAATGTAGTTTATTCTAAATATATAACAGAAAATTATTTTATTTTAGAAATAAATTCAATTTATCTCTGATATATATATGTGGTATATGTTTATATATATTACTGTAGCCAACGTCCGTACCATGCTGAATATACCGGTTCTCGTTAGATCACCGAAGTCAAGCATCATTGGGCGCGGTCAGTACTTGGGAGGGTGACCACCTGGGAACACCGCGTGCCGTTGGCAAATTTGGGACCTGAATGGCCGAGTGTCTAGCGCTCTGGCGCTCGGTGCCACAGGTTTCGGGTTCGAATCCCGGCGGTGCCATGGATGTTTGTAGTGGTTCGGAATCCACTTTAAGCCGTAGGTCCCGGTCTTCTATGACTGTAAGAGCGTCACGGAGCAAAAGTCAGGCTTCTACCTACGGGTGCTCCATCACAACAGAAGCTGCTTCCTTCCCCTTCAATCATGTGTCCATATGGGCTCGTGGGCTTGGCCAGCCAAGTGGGATAAGAAACAACAACAACAACATATTACTGTGTCCAAAAGCTAAGACCAATTATTTTTTTTCAAAGACTCTTTATTTATTCTTCCACATTTATTTCATCGCCTTCAAAGTAATCACCTCCGGACATAATGCTCTTATACCAATTTTTTTTCCAATCCTCAATGCATGCTAAAAAGTCACGTTGAATCTCTTCAATCTACTCAAAACAGTGTCCAAAGAGTGGTCTTTTGAGTTTAGGGAATAGCCAAAAGTCGCACGGTGTGAATACGGTGGTTGTGGAACGATATGTGTTTAGTTTTGGCGAAAAAGTCACAGAGAATCAATGCAGTGTGAGCTGGCGCATTCAGTGTTCCCGGTACCAATCGAGATTTGACGAGTTTGAATCCAAAAAGGGAATTGACCGTTCCTTTTGAAATTCCATCACATCCGCAAGGTCTCTAATTGTAAATCGAAGGTTTGCAAGCACCAAATTTTTAAATTTTTAGACGTGAGTTTCGTCAGTTGAGGTGGATGGTCGACCAGAGGGCTCTTCGCCTTCAACGCATTCTCTGCCTTCTTTGAACTGTTTATACCACTTCTAAACATTTTTTTCCGATATAGGAACTCTCACCGAATGCCTTCTGCAACATTCTATTCATTTACGGAAACAAAATTGAATGCTAGTTCTTTGCTCAATTAATTCAGATATTTCACAAATCGCCGGAATCAGTTTTAGCCAAGTGTAACTTAAACAATTTTGACGTCAAATTTCACATGTATGTCGAGGACAGTGCCAGCAACCTAAAAAGGAAAAAAAAATGAAATTCCATAAGCCCCGGTAATTTTAACTGAAAATTGGTTTTACTTTTTGGACACAGTAGTATTTATATTGTTGTAAAATAATAATAACGACAGTCATTCGAAAGAAGCTATTCGAAAATTCTGAGATTTAAAATGTAGTTTGTTCTAAATAAATAAGATAAAATTATTTTATTTTAGAAACAAATTCCATTTATCTTGGATAATGTGTAAAGAGAATGGAAACATAAACGTGTTTATCGTATATTTCTGAATATAAGCAGATCTGAAGGCAGAGAGTGCGTTTTTTCTTCAAAAATTTACCAAAGTTCAAATCCCGTATATAAACCGAAATGAAAAATCTTCCTGTAACGTTCATTATTTATGGTGTCCGTTTTGGTACTTTCTGTTAGGTTCACTTGGTAGACAGCAACATCTAGAACATGTCCAAGAACCCGTGTGGTATCATGGAAGGAGGGAAATAGAGGGGTAGCTTCTGTTGTGATGGAGCACCCGCAGGTAGAAATTTGACTTGGCTCTGTGTAGCTGAAAAAGGAAGGCAGTGCCTTCCGGGAGGACTATTGGGGCTAATTACCCCGCATTTCCATAACGTATGGGAGAAAACACGGAAAACTTCCACCAGTTAGTCCGACTGACGAGGCAAGATGCTGAACATCACAAACACGATCGAATCTCCTTGTTGTTTGAAACAGTGTCTACAACAAAGCCGCCGGCGGACTGAACTTCAGCCCTTATGGCCAATTAGTTAGCGCCCTGGCGTTCGTTACCACAGGCTTCAGGTTCGAATCCTGGCGGTAGAATGAATGATTGTCAGTGTTTCGGATTCCACTTTAAATTGTAGGTCCCTGTCTACTTAGCCCAAAGTCTGCATAAAATGACCGTTTAGCTATCAACCAAACCAATCAGCCCTAATGCATTGCCACTGAACCACGAATCGGGCAAGACTATGTTTGATATCTACTTCCCTAGCATCTGGCATGACTTCCACTTGACAATTCTACATTTGGTTCGTGGAGATTTATAATGCGTATTTGTTATACTGTAATTTTACTTAACTTTAACACAACCCTTCTACTAACTTAGTTGTTCTAAGTTTATATTATATACGCTATTTTTCATATTAATGTAAATTATTTTTTAATTTACATTAGCAAATAATAAAAATAAAGTTTTCCACACTTCGGTAAAGGCGCAGAACACGGAACAATGAATATCATTTTTTTTTATCATTGGAAATGGGACAAAACTGATTATGATAAGATTTTACGTTGTCCAGCTTCAGTAAATATGATATATTTTACTTTGAAAAGTTTTATCCAAAAATTGTAATGCAAAACTGGATTTCAAAACATTTTCAAGTGTTAAAAGCATAACATATACAAACTTATCACAGTTGATCATTTCATTCTAATCTGTTGTGAATTTCATATGTAGTGATCCCATCTGCAAATCGTTCAGTGTAACACTTTTCAAAAGTACCGTTATGTAAAAATAATTAATAAAACCATACTATAAATAAAAAATACTTAAAATTCGCCACACGAAACATTCCGATGAAATAAATGGAAATAAAATAATTATTAAATGAATAATATATCCATCAGCCTTCACGGCTACTTAAAAAAAAGTATTTAATATATTTAAAAAACAAAACAAAAATGTAATATAAATACATTAAACATTTTTTATTATTATACCACTTGGTAGACAACAATATCTAGACCAAGTCCCAAGTAACTCTGGGCGGACAGCTTCTGTTGGCATGGAGAACCAGTAGGTAAAAGTCTAACTTGGCTCCGTGACGCTGAAGGAGAGCAGTGCCTTTGGGAAGGACTACACCACACCACATCACTATAACTAGAGCTGAGTTGCCGCTATACAGTTTGGGAATGATGTGAGTGAGAAGTTTGGCTAGGTTCCAAGACGCTATACAGTCATATGAAACCGAAACCTTCAGCTTAAAGTGGATTCCGAACCACTACAAACATCCATGGCACCAACGAGACTCGAACCCGAAATCTGTGGCACCTATTAGCTAAACACCAGTGGCCTGGCCATTCAGGTCCCAATGGAGGACTACATCTCATTTACATATCGCATGGAAGAAAACCCAGCAAACTCCCACAAGGTAATCTGAGGATGAGATGAGGAACAAGATACTGAACATCCCAAATGCCATTGAGCCTCCTCGATTTTTTAAACAGGGTCTAAAACAAAGCAGCCAGTGGATTGAACCATCGCCCTAATGCTCACCACCGAGCCATGAGTCGGGCATTAAATACTTTAATGCTCTTGCAAGATTTCTAAGATTTGCCATGGATTTCAAGAAACTGATCTTTACTAAATGCATACTTAATCTTAAAATCAAACAATAAATAGCTACTTCATTGCACATTACGCAAAATTCAACTAAAAAGAAATGTTTTATTTTATAAATTTACAAAACTCCTACATATTTTAGGCTTCAGGTTCGAATCCTGGCGATAGCATGGATGTTTGTGAGGTCCGGAATCCACGTTAGACTGTAGGTCCCGGTCTGTTTAGCATTCGTGCGCACAAGATGACCGTTAAGCGACAAACCAAACAAATCTATAAATTTAATCATAATCTTTAAGTCATTAAAATTTAACTCTGCTGAGTTTTCATCAATACTGAAACGATATTTCTTATTTAATTAGGCAAAAACTGTCCAGGAAAATATCTGTACATAAGGCATTCCAACAAAATAAATGGAAGTAAAATAATTCAATTCCTTTCACATCTCTCATTCGAAATAAAAGAAAAAAAGGATTGGAATGTTACCAGTCAGGAAGCATCTTCAGTGAGAAATCTACTTTCTTCAACCTTTTGTCAGGCGTCGGAACCAAAGTAGGCCAGGGGTGTTCCGACAAGAAAGCAAGGTCACTTGGGGCTCAACAAATGCCTCAACTCCTCCTAATCACTTTTCTTTTCTTTTCTCTTCGGGTTTTCTCCGAGCCCGTTCCGCATTCATCGGAAGAAAGCCTTTTATTAAAATGTAAGGAATTGGCCAAAAAAGACAGGGCGCAGTGTGGCGTGAAATCTGAAATTATAACTTATTTGCGAAATCTCTGGTACGGTGTTTATTATGTGGGGTAGGCTTTTCATTCCAATCATCGTTTTCACCACCACTGAGTTCATACTCGTGAACTATTTTATCACGGAGGAACAATCACGGCTTATGGAAGGTTTTGAAACGAAAAATGTTGATGGAAATAATTGATTGTTTTATTTAAAGATAATTTTGCAGAAGGGTTTCTAATTATTGTATTCGGACTTACTGTTTTGTATTGTTAGCAAATTGGAGTAATCAATTAAATATCGATAACTTCATTATTCAAAAAATTGCCAACGAGATTGTTTCAATGGCACTTTCCCTCTATAATTTGTACGATCGCAAAATAATTTAACGATTGATATCAAGTGCCTCCATAACATCAACTGTTTCAACTGATTAAATTATTAGCATATATAAGTGAACTAACTGGTTGTTAAACATTAAGAAATTTCATAGCAATTTATTTCCAATCCTTAACATCACATCACATCGATTTATTTCCAATCCTTCATAACATCACATCGATTTATTTCCAATACTTCGTAATTACATGACTTCATATCATCAAGTAAAACTAAAGAAATTTCTTATGTTGTATGTCTTAAAAAGTAGCTGACGGTGATCTCTATTTCAACAGAATAAATTATTAGCAGATATAAATGATTTAAATGGTTGTAAAACAATAGAAAATTTACAATCGATTATTTCCAATGATTCATAACACCAAGTGCCTTCATAACATCAAATAAATCTAAAGAAAATTTTTATGCCGCATGTCTTCAAAAGTAGATGATTGTGATCTCTATTTCAACAGATTAAATTATTAACACATATAAGTGAACTAACTTGTTGTTAAACATTAGAAAATTTAAAGTCGATTTATTTCCAATTCTTCATAACATCAAGTAAAACTAAAGAAAATGTTTATGTTTTACGAAATCTTTCGTACGGTGTTTATTATGTGGGGTAGGCTTTTCATTCCAGTCATCGTTATTTTCACTTTTTTCATCACTATTTTATCACGGAGTAACAATCACGGCTTATGGAAGGCTTTGAAACGAAAAATGTTGATGGAAATAATTGATTGTTTTATTTAAAGATAATTTTGCAGAAGGGTTTCTAATGATTGTATTTGGACTTATTTTGTATTGTTATCAAATAGGAGTAATCAATTAAATCTCGGTATCTTTATTACTCAAATGTACCTATATATTGTAAAATAAATTGCCGACGAGATTGTTTAATTAGTACTTCAGTTAACACAGATAATTTAAAGATTGATATCAATTGCCTTCATAACAACAAGTGAAATGTAAAGAAAATTTTTATGTTGCATGCCTTAAAAAGTAGATGATGGTGATCTTTATTTGTATTTGCCACATATTAAATTATTAACATATATAAGGGAACTAACTGGTTGTTAAACATTAGAAAAATTAAAATAAATTTATTTGCAATCTTTCATAACATCACATGACTTCATAACATCAAGTGAAACTAAAGAAAATTTTTATGTTGCATGCTTTAAAAAGTAGATAATGGTGATCTCTGTTTCAACAGATTTAATTATTAGCATATATGAGTAAACTAACTGGTTGTTAAATATTTGAAAAATTAAAATCGATTTATTTCCAATCCTTCATAACGTCAAGTAAAACTAAAGAAAATTTTTATGTTGCATATCTTAAAAGGTAGTTGATGATGATCTCTATTTATCAGATTAAATTATTAGCAGATATAAGTGAAATAACTGGTTGTTAACATTAAAAATTTAAAATCGATTTATTTCCAATCCTTCATAACATCACATGACTTCACAACATCAAGTGAAACTAAAGAAAATTTTTATGTTTTAAGAAATCTTTCGTACGGTGTTTAATATGTGAGGTAAACTTTTCATTCCAATCATCGTTTTCACCACTACTGAGTTCATTCTCGTGAGCTATTTTATTACGGAGTAACAATCACGGCTTTCAGATAGCTTTATATCAAAAATTATTCATGGAATTAATTGATTCTTTCTTTTAAAGATAGTTCTACAGAAGGGGTACTAATATTTATATTCTGGCTGATTATTTTGTACTGTTAGCAAACAGGAATAATCAATTAAATCTCGATATCTTTATTATTCAAATCATCATTGCCATTAATTATTATCATCAATGGCACAACAGTGCTGAGGGTTAAGGTCGTCTGTCTATTGGTACATTACGAGACGAGAGATGCTTTTCTTTTTACGGGGTAAGGCTGTCAGCCCTAAGCCCAACTCTCAACAGCCATATTAGACTGGGGCCTATGGTTTAATGTGGATTCCGAATCACTACAAACATCCATGCCACCGCCGGGACTCGAAAACGAAACCTGTGGCAAAGAGCGTCAGAGCGCTAGTCACTCGGCCATTCAGGCCCCATTATTTAAATTTACCTATAATAAATAAATAAAAAATAAATGTCCACCTGGCGCAGCAAGAGGGTTTAGACTGGAATGCTCTGATGGTGTTCGTTACCATCACAGTTTCAGAAACGAGGAGCCCTCGGATTTGCATTGTAACAGCATGTGTAAGCATTTCGCAGAGACAATCAGGCTACCTGGTGGTAATTCAGGCTACCTGGTTTTCACATAGAGAAAGCAGATGCGGGACAGATTATAAGTCTCTCCTCGCATTCTCCTACACCCTTCCCTCTATTTCTCTCAAACAAAGGAAATGACTTTTCATTTCAATTGCCATGCCTGTCTTCTCCAGAGACATGAAGAATTTGTTTTTTGTCAGGTTTCGAACAAAACTGAGGTAGTTCGAAACCCAACGTACTGTTTACAAGCCTTCTCCATCCCAAAAATTTACTCCTTTTTAGATATTTTATTTTGAAACAATATTTAAATTTATGGATTCCCTAAAAATGTTTATTAATAGATATCATAAAAATGTTTATTAATAGATACCGTAAAAATGTTTATTAATAAATACCATAAAAATGTTTATTAATAGCTGTCATAAAAATGTTTATTAATAAATATTATAAGCATGATTATTAATAGATACCATAAAAATGTTTATTAATAGATATTATAAAAATGTTTATTAATAAATACCATAAAATGTTCAGTAATAGATATTATAAAAATGTTTATTAATAGTTACCATAAAAATGCTTATTTATAGCTATCATAAAAATGTTTATTAATAAATATTATAAACATGTTTATTAATAGATACCATAAAATGTTTATTAATAAATATTCTAAGCATGTTTATTAACAGATACCATAAAAATGTATATTAATAGATATTATAAAAATGTTTATTAATAAATATCATAAAAATGTTTATTAATTGATACCATAAAAATGTTTATTAAAAAATTCCATAAAATAGTTTATCAATAGATATAATGAAATGTTTAATAATAAATATCATAAAAATGTTTATTAATAAATACCATAAAATGTTTATTAACAAATAATCATAAAAATGTTTATTAATAAATATCATAAAATGTTTATTAATAGATATCATAAAAATGTTTATTAATAAATATTATAAGCATGTTTATTAACAGATACCATAAAAATGTTTATTAATAAATACCATAAAAATGTTTATTAATATATATCATAAAAATGTTTTAAATACTTTTATATTAATTTCAATGTTTTTTTTTTGGAATAATTATTTCTGTTATATTTTAATTTATTAAATTGCATTTATTTTATATATTAAGCTAAAAAAAATTTCAAATATATTTTTGTTTTAAAAAATAACATTAGATTTTAAATATTCGGTAATTCATCATCTTTAAAAAACAATTTTGTTTCCTGTCATGTTTTTATTTAAAAATGATTATTTAAAAATGATTTATGATGTAATATAATCATGTTTAAATCAAGTTAAAAATACTATACCCAATAAACTCATAAATTTCATTAAATTCCGTTTGACAATGCAGGAAAAAGGAAATTGGTAATACAATAAATATTTTTATTGTTAAGTGAGATAACAAAGTTTAAGTATTTAATCATCCTTTTTAAATAAGAAATTAAAATGATAAAATAGATCATCATTAAATTCATATTAGCTATCAGACAACAAATACAATTATTTAATCACCTACTTCTTAAAATAAGGAAGCAATTAAATAAATATTTACAAATTGTTTCCTTTTAAAACTGCATACATCTGTGATTCAATCAATAGATTTCAAAAAGACTTTTTTTATTATTAATGGTACTGATGAGATATCTACCTGATTATTATCTTTAAACAATATTATGAAAGCTTTATGACAATTTTTCGCTTAAAGCGAGAAGAATGTATCTCAAAAATTCTATAAATAAAAGCTTCAGAGTTACTTATACATTTTTTTATTTAATTTCAGAAGTATTTTAATTTTAAGAAAATTCTGCATGATGTGATTACATTTAACAAACATAGTATGACTAAAGAAAACTGAACTATTAATAAAATATACAAAAATATACTTTCATGCACAAATAAAACAGATAAACCTTATAAATCGAATTTATAAATAAATAATTTTTAATTCTTAGATAAAATACTATGTTTAGAAATTTAAAACAATTTGTAAGAGTTGTTCAAATATAGAAAATAATGTTATTATTTCAGGTTTAAAAATTTCTTAAAATACTTGTATAGTGTTGTGGGTTGCAGCAAACGGATTGGGTTGGGTTGAAATGGGTGTGGTTGAGTTCAGACTTAAGACACCGGTTGAAAAACCCACAGATTTATTTACACACACATACAATTAACGAGAGACAATATGTAGCACATCTAAGGACAGATAATTATAAATTCATGGAAGGATTCCGCTTCTAAGAGATACTCATAAATAAAGAGAGAGACACACTCAGAGATGCTTTTAAATAAGATACTCAGGTAAGCACAGGAGGCGCAAAACATACTTCCTCTCCAGGTAAGAGTCTGTAGGCATAACATACGTGATATAACTGCGTATCATATATGTTAATTATATTTTCTCTCGGGGTGAGTGATTGTCAACTAAGCGTTTCTCCGCGGGAGTGCAAGTTGCGCTGTACCTTCTCTCGGGTGAGAGTTTCGAGGCCTACTGACTATTTATCCCGAACGTCACAGGGGACGCTCTTGCAGTGCTTAGAAAGAAGGAAGCACAGTTACACTTAGTAATTAGCATAAGTATGTATAATAAAAGAATTTTTATTTGTAACGTAGCCAACGGCCATACCATGTTGAATATACCGGTTCTCGTTAGATCACCGAAGTCAAGCATCATTGGGCGCGGTCAGTACTTGGGTGGGTGACCACCTGGGAACACCGCGTGCCGTTGGCATACACAAATTTGGGACCTGAATGGCCGAGTGTCTGGCGCTCGGTGCCACAGGTTTCGGGTTCGAATCCCGGTGGTGCCATGGATGTTTGTAGTGGTTCGGAATCCACTTTAAGCCGTAGGTCCCGGTCTCCTATGACTGTAAGAGCGTCACGGAGCCAAAGTCAGACTTCTACCTACGGGGTGCTCCATCACAACAGAAGCTGCTTCCTTCCCCTTCAATCATGAGCACGTACGGGCTCGTGGGCTTGCCAGCCAAGTGGGATAAGAAACAACAAAACATTTGTAACGTATCGGGAAGATGTGTAAATTAAAATACTTTAAAAAACGTTTGTTTAACACGGTTGTTGTTTCTTAACACGAAACACATTGATAGCCCAGAATGCTAATGGGCAATGCTTACAAGGAGAAAGATTTATGTTCAAATACACTAGCACGTCTTTGTGTATACTAGCATTGCTTTCACAAACAAGAGAATTCATTGACTATTGTGGCAAAGTATGCAAGCGTTTGGCATGACTACCAAGCTGTTTTTTTCCGGGTTTGTGCCTCACAACAAGCAATTGCATGCTAGTTGTTCCTAATATCACTTCAGAAGCATAATATATTTCGTCTAACCAATAATATTTTAAATGTATATAATCTTTTACAAGGTATAATTAGCATATTTATTGCAAAAAGCTCATTATATAAAGCAGGGTAATCAACTTGCTTGCATTCAAAAATCTACTATCTATATTAAAATTTGATGGCTATTCGAACTCATGTGATGTAACCGTGCTGTCAGGAGAGCCCCTATGGCGTTAAGGAGAAATGATCAGTTGGCCTACAGACTCTCATTCTGAGAGAAAGTATATTTCGAGCATCCTGCATGTAGCCGAGTATCGAGTTTTCGGTTTAGAAGTGAAGTTCTTCCACGAATCGATAATTATCTGTCTTTAAATATGTTACATATTGTATGTCTCAAATTGTATGTGTGTGGTGTTTGTGCATGTGTAAATAAAGCTGTGAGTTCTAGAATATGTGCCTCAAATATCTCAACCCAACCTCACCCATTTGCCCAACCTGCATATTGCGAAATAAATAAAAAATATCCATTAAAATATTTTTCTAACATTTATCTTGTATTATCCCATTGCTTTTATTTTTAAAAATCTTGCTTAATATTTTATAGTTAAAATGACAAATGACGAGGTGATCATATGTTTGCTCTCATTAAATGACTATAAATTGCGTCATGTTTTATTTTAGACCATTACAACATCAAAGAAATGTTTCCTGTTTATATAAAATATTATTTAGTTTTATAACTAATAATGTTTAATAACCAGATTTATAAAATGGGAATGCAGATATAACAATGGCTTTCCTGATGTCATTAACCCTTGTTTTTCAGAGTAAGTACAGCTTATTCTGGTCATAGTAAAAAGACTATTTAAGTTCACGCCTATAACAGAGCATTAATTAAAGCGATGCAGATAGAAACTATTCGTTTTCAACAAAAATGAACGTGGTAATTAAAAAAATAAATAATGTTGTTTATCTGGAGAAGAAAATGACATGCTGAGAAATAAATTACACATTCAAATGTCACTCACACTGATTCGAAACAACAAGTAGAACATCCATTGAAGTTCCATTTCAGAAAACGATCCGACGATTAATTACTCGCTTGATGATTACAATTTAAATGTGGTAATCAATCAATCACAGTAATAGGAATTTGCGATTAATTAGAAATAAAAGAAAGATTAACTCGAATTGTGGAATCTGACACACAATTTTGATTATCCTTACGGTGAAATGTTGTAGCAGGAAAATATATCGTTAATAGGATTTAAAAAAAAGAAAGAAGTATTATGAATTCTACTCACTTTTACATCATTAAACATATATTTTTATTTCGTCCAAAATTGTAAAATTGGTCATCCTTAATCTATTGCACAACTATAGTTCCAGTGGCGAATGACCACAGGGGACTTTTACCTTGATGGACTTAGCATCTCGATGGTCTTAGTTCTTGTTTAGCATTAATGGACTTGGTCATTCACTTTTGTATGACATGAAGAGCTGACTGACGAGCTATGAGGGTGTATTGTGCTGGTTGCGCAAACCAGATTGTAACTGGGAGTGGCTGGGTTGAGATATTTGAGGCACAAGTTTGAGAAACTACACCTTTATTGATACACGCACAAATGTAACACATATACAATTAGAGGCATGCAATATTTAACGCATTTAAAGACAGATAATTATAGATTCGTGGAAGTACTCCAAGCAGAAAACCCGAAACTCGGCTACGCGTAGCGTGTATGAAATATAAGTTATCTCCGTGTGAGAGTCTGTAGGCCACTAATGGACAAGGTCGCTACAGTTATTTCTTCCGGGGATGAAAGACTATAAACTAAACATTTCTCAGGGAGAGCAGAATTTGTGCTGTACTTCCTCTCGGGCGAGAGTTTCGAGGCCGACCGATCATTTCTCCTGAACTCTACGGGGCTGCTCTAGTCAGTGTGTAGGAGCAAACATGGTTACACGAGCAGAATATTTCCTTCCTGGTTGGTAATGTCTGACATTTGAAATATATTTGATATTAATATAATTCAAATATAATTTGATATTATAATATTGATTTGATATTATAATATTAATTTGATATTATTTTAATATTATTTGATATTATAATATTAATTTGATGTTATTTTAATATAATTTGATTACTAATTTTTAAATTATTCCAGGGAAAATTATACTTTATAAACGATATACTGATAAAGCATTATCTTAAACACTTTATTTTGTACAGTGTTATTCAATAATTTGATTACTAATTTTTAAACCATTCCAGGAAAAATTATACTTTATAAGCGATATACTGATAAAGCATTATCTTAAATACTTTATTTTGTACAGTTTCATTCAATAATCCGACTTTTTCAATTTTTTTTTTTAATAAAGTTTTTTTTTAAGTAAAGTTAATTAAATTACAAATTTCATACGTCAAAGGCAAGTTAGATTATTTATTTATTCCTGTTTCCACATTTGTAGAATATCACTCCAAATGAACGAGGAAACTGATGCTCAAAAGATTCACACCCCATCTATGGTCAAGGTTCAAAAGCAGAGATCACCTCCAATTTTTCCTCTTCCGAAAAACGAGCACTTATAGAAGTAAAAAAGAACCATTCCACAGCAATGCGAAGATATTAAAGAACGGAATGCGGTCAAGAAGAAAGAGTAATGTTTTGGTCAAGAAGGAATAGAGAGCAATGCCTCCTGTCTCCATAATTAAGGAGTAGTGTCCTTAATAATTTTTAGTGTGTAATTTATGTCCATAGGAAATAGCACTGTGAGCAGAAGAAAGGTTAGGCGAAAGTTTTTACTTTCTTTTTTTTTCTCAGATCAAAGAAAGCATTATTTTCGAAGATGGTTAAAGCTCTGAAAGAGAAATTTTATGTTCAAGTAAGCACGTATTCTAATTTTTAAATTGGATTTCTATTACCTCGTTTCCTGGAAGAGCTGTAAGAATAATTAATATCTTTAAATGATGTTTGTTAAACGTTTTTCTTTTAAATTAATAATTTTAATACCTGAGGTAATACTAAAAGATATAAAAGTGTTTTTTTTACCTTCATCTGCTTAAAGAAGTTTTTTTTTTATTATTTAAGGTTTAAAGAAATAAAACATTTAGCAAAAACTTAATTGGAGAAATTTATAACATTGTAATTGAATCAATGCAAGGTTTGTAAAATTAAATATAATTCCAAAACAATTGAAGTGAGAACAGATGAAACTATCTTATTATTATTAGCATTATCAATGCCAATTAGCATTAGCATTAGCTATCTTATTATTTATTATCTTATTATCTTCATTATCTTATCTATCTGTAATTTATCTTATCATTTATCTTATAATCTATCTTATCATCTTATATTATCTATCTGTTACCTATAAAGCAAAAGTTCGAACACCTGTAATGTATTTATTTTTACTTTTGTGAAATCTAATCTGTCTTATTATTATTAGCATTTAGTATTAGCGTTAGCCATCTTTTTATTTCTTAGCAATATCATCTTATCTATCTCTTAATTATCTTATCATTTATCTTATCATCTATCTAATAATCTATCTTATCATCTATCTTATAATATATCATACCTATCTATCGCATACCTTAGTATCTATCTAATATCTATAATTGTATTTATTTTGACTTTAAAACTGAGAAATCGTTTTTAATCTTTTTAATGCATAATAGAAAATAGAATATCTTCATTATACTTATAATTCAATAAAAATACAGTTGCTATAACAAAAGTAAGACAAAGTTGAAGATGGAAATAATTGTATTTTTATTCATATTACGAATTTCGTGTTTTATTTAATTTTTTTTTTTTTTTTTTTTATTTTATTTTTTTTGTTTATTTATTATATATGTATATATAATAAATAAACAAATATATATATATATATATTATTTTAATATATACTGTGCACTTTGAAATGGTCATCTATGAAAAATTTCTCCACGTTGAATATTTTCATCTTATTTACTTAAGATATACGAATACGCCCTAAAGTATCTTTATTTATCTATTTGAAAAAATCTTATGTTAAATATAATTAGTTTTCATATAGCACATACAAGCTTATAATATAAAAATAAATCATATCTAAGTTAAAAGAATTATCCAAACATTTGAGAATTTTAACTTAAGTAGTGCTATAAACAAAATCACTATTAATAAATATAATATAATAATGTTCTTTAATAAATATGTATATAAAACTTTTACCTGTATATTATGAAATTTCAGTTTTTCCAAAAATTTTTTCAATTTCTTTGCAAAAGTGACTATAACATACACTGCAATAAGCCTAAGCCTAATACAAATATTTTGCTTCCTTTTATAAAACATGTATCTATAAAATTCGTGGTATAATGTTAATTTATTTATAAGAAATTATGTTTTCTGCATATTGATTATATTTAAAGTGAATGACTTCAAAAAATGTATCAAATTATTTATATTTCTTTAGTGTTTTTCAAAAAGAAATATTAACATAACTGTCCTACTGCCTTTTTAAATTTAAGATAGACGCAGTTTTGATATCTAATAAATAATGACTATTAATACAACTTTTTATAATATCTTAATGTTGATAATGGCTTTTAATTGATACAGTTGAATTCACAATGTGAAAATTAATTTCTGTACCACGACTTTTATGATGTATTAAAATAACTATCATATATGATCTACAAAATAAGCAAAGTGATGAATAAATTAAGAAAATAAAAATTTACTTTTTAAAAAATGTTTGAAATATAATGTTGCATTAATTTTTATAAGCTTTTTTGAAATACTTATAGTTAAATTAACCATGATTTTGTATGATATTTCAGTAACATAAAATATATAATAATTATTAATTATTTGAAGATTAATATGTATTTCATGTTAATGAATTATCCTACAAAATCATGATTAATTTAACTATTACTATTATAGCTATATTATATTATAATATATATTTATACTATCTTATATTATTTAACTATACTTATACTAATAGTATTATGATACTAATATTAGCTATTAATATTATTAGGTATATGTCAAATATTGAAGAAAATATTTTCCATAAATGATTGGTAGCTTTTTTGAAATTATAATTCAAATTGAGAAAAATGTCAAATTCACAATTAGTAAAAAATATTCGAAATGTAATATTGCATTAATTTTTATACCCTTTTTTGAAATACTTATGGTTAAATTAATCATGATTTTATAGGGTAATTCATTAATATGAAATATATATTAATCTTAAAATTATATCAAATAATGAAGAAAATATTTTTTCATGAATAATTGGTAGCTTTTTTAAAATTTGAATTAATTTTTAATTAATTTTTGAATTTATTTTTTGAAATTATAGTTCAAATTGGGAAGCGTGAAATTCACAATTGGTAATAAATGTTCGAAATATAATGTTGCATTAATTTTTTATAATCATTTTTGAAATATTAATAGTTTTATCATCATTTTGTAGGATAATTCATTAATATGAAATATACATTAATCCTCAAATAATTTCAAATATTGAAGAAAATACTTTCCTTAAATAATTTGTAACTTTTTAGAAATTATCGTTCAAAAAGGGAAGCGTGTCAAATTCACAATTGGTAATTAAATATTTTAACGATAACATTGCATTAATTTTTATAATCCTTTTGAAATACTAATAGTTAAATTAATCATAATTTTGTAGGATAATTCATTACTTGAACTATATATTCATTTTCAAATAACTAATATACATTTCATGTTAATAAATTATCCTGCAAAATCATTCTTAATTTAATTATTAGTATTATAATACTAATAATATTATAACTATATTATATTATACTATATATTTATACTATATTCTACTATATAACTATACTTATACTAATACTTATACTTATAATCATAATACTTATATTAACAATTAGTATTATTAGGTATATGTCAAATATTTTTTCCATAAATGATTGGTAGCTTTTTTGAAATTATAATTCCAAATGAGAAGAATGCCAAATTCACAATTGGTAAAAAATGTTCGAAATATATTGTTGCATTAATTTTCATAACCTTTTTTTGAAATACTATTAGTTAAATCAATCATGATTTTGTATAAAAATTCATTTGAAATATATATTAATCTTCAAATAATGTCAAATATCTAAGAAAATATTTTCCATGAATAATTGATAGATTTGTTGAAATTGTAGTTCAAAATGGGAATCGTGTCAAATTCGCAATTATTGCAATGATTTAAGTAAAGAATCCAGATACTTCAAAGTAAACTTGCAATTATTCTTAATAAATGAGCAAAGTGTGAAATATGCATTGTATGCAATGTTTCAATCAATGTTAAATAACAGTGTTTCACCTATGCTACAGAACCAATTCCATTATAGTTGTAAATTACATTGGAACGATTTGATGGTATTCAGTTCCTTGTTGATGGATGTTGGTTGTTACAATTGAAATAGTTTCCTGTTCCTGTTTTGTTTATAAGATAAAAATCTTTCTTTCAAATCAGTTGACTGTGTTCTACTATTCAGGAATATCCATCATGGTTCAGAATGTGCATATAATGCATTGTCAAGTTTGTTTTAAAATTGATTTAATTGTACGCTTACTGATTTGTTTCAAGAAAATATAATGATAATTAACCTATTTAAAAACATCATTATTTGAAATCAGCATGGTATGTTAGTGTACGATAATACAGCGTGAAAAAGTAATTAATAAATTTAGAAAAGTGCAATGAAGTAATTATTCTAAACAGAACTGCCAATGTTAATTCGATGTTTATCCAAAGTTAGCTGGATTAAATGCATGTAACATAATGATTTTGTACATGGCACACACTTTTAACTGTTTAATAAACATTTTTGTAGCATATCATTATAAAATTATTTTGGATAGAAAACTCGCAATTATGTAAATAATTACACGTTAATTAAATGTTTTTAATCAAAACGGTGTTAAATCTAACTACTGTATCATTGATAATGTATACAAAATTTATTCTTAACAAACATTTCCTTTTTTTATTATTGATTTACGTTTCATCTGACAAATAAGGAAAATATTCTTCGTTTAAATAACATATAAACGTTTAGTTATGTCTTTTACCATTTTCGAAAACTAATTTTTGTCTTTTGTTTTATTTCTTCTTAACAAATTAATAGAAATAAAGAGATAAAGCTATTTTTTATAAATTCAATCAATCTATATTCAACTTTCAATCTCGACTTTAACTTTCAATCTCAACTTAATTCAAGTGATTCATAAACTGACATTTTGTTTTTATTAAATATTTTTAATATTATACCAAAAAAAAAAAAAAAAAAGGAAAAATAAATTATAAAAACAATTTTAGTTGTAACTGCATAATAAACATTTTTGTAGCATACTAAAGGTAAAATTATTTTGGATAGGAAACTTGAAATTATGAAAATAGTTATACATTAACCAAATGTTTTTATTCAAAGCGATATTAGGCCTAACATTTTATCATTAGTAATGCATGCATAAATTATTCTTACAAAAGTTTCATTTCTTCATTATTAACTTATTGTTCCTCAGAGAAATAAGGAATGCATTCTTCGTTTAAATAATCTATAGACTTTTAGTTACGTCATTTACCATTTTTGAAAACTAATTTTCGTCTTTTTTTTTCTTTCTTATTAACTAAATAATAAAAATAAAGAGATGAAGCCATTTTTTTTGATACATTCAATCGATCTATATTCAACTTTCAATCTCGACTTAATTTCAGTGATTCGTAAACTGACATTTTGCTTTTATTAAATACTTTTGATATTATACCAAAACAAATGGAAAGCAAATTATAAAAACAAGCAATATATAAAAAAAAAATTTAAAGTCAATTCCTACCTTTTTTTTCACTCTATTGCAGAAAGTCCTTAATAAATAATTTTAATTCATTTTTTTAAGTTTATCTGGCGCCATCTATTGGTAGATATATGTAACTTAAATCTAAAAAAAAAAGCTAAAATTGATTAATTAAATTTAATTACTGAATTAATATTTGAAAAAATTGTATTAACATCAAGTGTCATCCACTAAAAGTTAAAAGAAATGTATTTGAACGTGAGTGGAGGAAAAAAAAGTATTTTATGAACGATTGAAAATTTGAACAAGATATACACTGAAGTGACAAAAGTCATGGGATAGCAATATGCAAATTTTCAGATGGCAGTAGCATCGCGTAGAACAGGTATAAATGCGCAGTGCTTTCGCAGAGCTTTCATTTCTGTTCAAGTTATTCATGTGAAGAGGTTCTGACGTGATGATGACCGCACGACGGGAATTAACAGACTTTGAACGCGGAATGTTAGTTGGTGCTAGACGCATGGGTCATGCCATTTCGGAAATCGTTAGGGAATTCAACATTCCCAGATCCACTGTGTCAAGTGTGTGCCGAGAGTATGAAATTTCAGGCATAACATCCCACCATGGACAGCGCAGTGGTCGACCGCCTGCACTTAACGACCGAGACCGGCGACGTTTGCAAAGAGTCGTAAATTCTAACAGACAAGCGACACTGCGTCAAATAACCGCAGAAATCAATGTGGGACGTACAAGGGACTTGTCTGTTAGAACTGTGCGGAGAAATTTGGCTTTCTTGGGCTATCCCAGCTGAAGACCGACTCGAGTGCCTTTACTGACAGAACGACATCGCTTGCAGCGACTCTCGTGGGCACGTGAGCATATCGGTTGGTCCCTAGATGAATGGAAAACCGTGGCCTGGTCCGATGAGTCACGATTTCAGTTGGTAAGAGCTGATGGTAGGGTTCGAGTGTGGCGCAGACCCCACGAAGCCATGGACCCAAACTGTCAGCAAGGCACTGTTCAAGCTGGTGGTGGCTCCGTAATGGTGTGGGCTGTTTTTCATGGCATGGACTTGGTCCTCTGGTGCGACTGGACCGAACATTGACTGGAAATGCTTATGTTCAGCTACTTGGAGATCACTTGCAGCCATTCATGGACTTCATGTACCCAAACAACAAATAGATGACATTGAGCCATGTCACCTGGCCACAACTGTTCGCGATTGGTTTGAAGAACATTCTGGACAATTCCAACGAATGATCTGGCCACCTAGATCGCCCGACATGAATCCCATTGAGCATTTATGGGACATCATCGAGAGGTCTGTTCGTGCTCCAAATCCTGCACCATCAACGCTTTCACAATTATGGACGTCTATCGAGACAGCATGGCTCAATATTCCTGCAGAAGACTTCCAACGACTTGTTGCGTCCATGCCACGTCGAGTTGCTGCACTTTGCCGGGCGAAAGGAGGGCCGACACGATATTAAGAGGTATCCCATGACTTTTGTCACTTCAGTGTATATATAGGGTGAGTGTGAGCTAATAGAAAGAATTTAATAATTTTATTTGTAACTGCATAATAAACATCTTTGTAGCACAACAAAGGTAAAACTATTTTGGATTGAAAACTTGCAATTATGTAAAATAGTTACATATTAATCAAATGTTTTTAATCAAAATGCTGTTAGACCAAACCATTGTACCATTAGTAATGCATACATAATTTACTCTTAACAAAAATTTCATTTCTTCTTTATTGATGGATTCTTTATTGTTTATCAGAGAAATAAAGAATGTATTCTTCGTTTAAATAATCTATAGACGTTTAGTTACGTCTTTTACCATTTTTGAAAACTAATTTTAGTCTTTTTTTTCTTTTTTATTACTTATTGAATAGAAATAAAGAAATAAAGGAATTTTTTGATAAATTAAATCAATCTATTTTCACCTTTCAATCTGGACTTTAATGTTTTACATTCAAGTGATTCGTCGACTCCATTTTAGTTTATTAAATATTTTTGATATTATACAAAAAAAAATCGAAAGTATTTCGAAATCTGCCAGTAGGCAGATAGCTTTGGCCCACCATGCTGCTGTTGCACAAATGCAGAAAGCACATCATTTTATTGCTTCTTCCGAGCTGTAGTATATTTTGTTTGCCTACAGATATCAAATTTTAAAAAAATATTTAAAAATTTTCTGTATGAACATAAACTTGGATATCCCGCCACTTAAGCAACACGAAAATTAATAAGCATGTAGCTTGAAGATAAGCTACGGACTAAAAGTAACAATATCCCCGCAGCGCACTGCGATACTATTTGGCCGGGACCTATGGTTTAAAGTGGTTTTCGAACCACTACAAACATCCATGACACCTCCTGGACTCAAACCCGATCGCACTGAGCGCCAAAGCGCTAACCACTCGGCCATCTGAATTACATACAGACTACCACTTCTTTAGATATCTGGAATATTTTTTTTTAAAATAAACGCTTTATCGATCACGAAGCTGTCAAAAGTGCCTTTATTGAATTTATTAACTCTAAATAATCAAAGTTGTTCTTTCTAACTAGCATAAAAATGCTTTGTAACGGATGGCAAAAGTATGTTGATGTAGATGGATCATGCTTTGATTAAATATGTTCAAACGATTTTTTTTTATAGCCTTCCAAAACTGTGCACTCAAAAGTTCATTTCATATGGAACCACCTACTACTAAGACGAATGATTTGTTAAAGGTCATAACCTAAATGAAATCAGGCGCAATTGGACATTATGAAAATTAAAAATTATGGAAGGAAAAGCAATGGATAAATTGCTAAATTACATATATAAAATTTGTTTCTTGACGGTCAAGATTTATTTCAAAATTGAATAAGGGCCCAGAATCTGAAATATTAAATACCCCTTCATAGCAAATTTTATAAAGTATCTTTCAATAATCAGAGATAAATATCTGCAGAAACGCTTTTTGTTATTTATACTGAATTAGCTGCTTACACAGTGTTGCCTGGATATCCCAATATTCTGTCAAACAGGAAAATGCAGCGTAATAAGATAATGAATCCAATGGGAAACTAACTTGGACATCCTCTTTATATCTGCTTGGGAGTCATTATTAAGGCAATAAAATAGGAAACACTTATATCAACCAATAAAGCTAATTAAAACAGTCCTATTCACTGAATCTGATATGTAGAAGAAAGAACTTTCTTACCTTACTGACTTCTCAAAGCTATCTAAGAATTATTTATTCAGGAAGGGAGAATACTTGGGGCTAATACTTAGAAGAATCCGTGGCAACTGGCAACTGGCGTACCGATTACGGAGTACCAACAGGGGAAATACCCCTTAAACCTCCTCATATTAATTCATAAATATGCTTTAAATTTTAATTGGCTGCTTAATTAATGTTAATAGGAATACAAGATAAAGTTTCTAAAAATTCAAGTTAAATGGTACTAAAAAAAAAAAAGATAAAAATACTAATAATAATAAAAGCAAGATACAAAATAAAAGAAATTAACGTTAAACTTAAATTCAGTACAATTAGAGACCAGTTGTCGATGCCGAACTATTGAAAAAGTAAACAGAGTTTTATGAACTCATTTAACCAAGTACACAGGGATTATGCCGAACGGTGAGAGCAAGAATCCGTTCCTACGTAACTCACCCTACCGTAATGACCGTTGAGTTAATTTCTCTTTTAATATTAACAGACCGACGACGCTCTGATTAATTCATCCAGCTACAGAAAAGCTAATATATCATTCAAAGAATAAAAGTGCTCATGGATGTATCAATTATCTTAAATTTATTTATTCATTTCAATAAGTCTATCAATATCAATAAGTCTATATAATGAAATATTTGAAAGAAAATATGTATATATAAAATACAGCCTCGCACAAATTTCAAAAATTGAATTTTTTAAAAAAATAACTAACTTAATTATTATTTTTTTTTTTTTGATCATTGACTTTAAATTAAATGAAATTTCTAAATCAATCTACCAGATGTCAGACCATTTTATTCCGTAGCATCAGACAGAAGTGAAATGCAGACTATGTTTTTTTTTGTTTAATTAAAAAAATAATTAATTCGAATTTATTTGTAATTTTTTTTTTTTTTTTGTCTAAACACAAGTTTAAAGAATAATAACTTCAGAAAAAAATTAGAATGTTAAGTGTTACAGATTTAAGTTACATTACCTTACATAAAAACATCTATTTTTTATATATAGAGGAGATAAATAATTTATAATTCAATTATTAGACATATTGTAAATACTTTGCTGTGTATATGAAAGCATACAAAGAATAAGAAGTTTGAATCTCAAAAAAGAAATCATTAAAGTATGAAAATGGTGATAATTTTCCTTTGGCAAACTTTTTTCAGAAAGAAGAATACTTTATTTTCATGGAAGTTTGTTAGTTCAAAGAAAGTGAAGACAAAATTCTTTCCAATAAAAAAGGCATATATTATTTAGCAACATTTTTAACAATCTAGAATAGCAAAAGTGTTTGCTAGTCAACCTAGGAACCTGCTTCTACGGAAATATAATTTCTGTATAGAATACTTTTCATATAATTTACAATTGTAAAAGCATCAAGTATTAAAAATTCGCATCAATTTTTTTCTTTGATGCAATAAACTTCCAGAATCTTCACAAAAACATTCATTTTTATATATAGAGGGGAGTAAATAATTTAGAATTCAATTATTAGATACATTTCAAATACTTTATTGTGATTGTGAAAGAATACAAGCAATAAAAAGTTTGGATCTCAAAAAAAGAAATAATTAATGTGTGAAAAAGGTGATAATTTTTTTTTAGCAAACTTTTTTAAAGAAGAGGAGCAGTTCTGTTGAATTTACTTTCATGGAAAATTTTTTAGTTCAAAGAAAGTGGCGATAAAATTCTTGGTACCAATAAAAAAGGTGCTAATAAAAAAATGGCACCAATAAAAAAATATTATTTAACAACTTTTTTTTAACAATAAAGAATAGCAAAAGTTTTTGTTGATCAACCTAGAATTGTTCTACGGAAATTAAACTTCTGTATGAAATGACTTTCCACATAATTTACGATTGTAAAAGCATCGAGTCAATTAAAAATTCGCGCCATTTTTTTTTTCTTGATGCAATAAACTTCCAGAATGTTTTTTCCCCTCTTTGCGAAATAAAACTTCACAGATAAAATCAGGAAATTGTCGGTTTCTGTTTGTCACAAGCACTTTCGATTGTTTTGTGTCTAAAAGAACACCTTTTGTGTTGGCTTTGGCTTGATGACACAATATTCCTTTATTCCATTTTTTTTTATTGGCTCCATAATTGCAGTCGACAAATTATTGTGCGATATCGCTTTCCTCAGTTACATAGGAACAATCCATAGAAGCAATTCACGAGAAGAAATGGACTTCTTTCTTTCCAAAAAGCAAATAACGAAGGGCTTTAACTATAACTATACGGCAAAACAAACCACAATTTACAGTTCTTCTCAATTGGAGATTGTTATTATGAAGACGGGCTTTGTTGTTTTCGCTCTGAAGGGTGGAGTTGTGAACGTGCTTCGAAATGGAAAGTTATCTTGCTGGACGAAATAGGTCACAATCCTCCATTGTTTTTTGTTGTTGTGGCCGCAGGATGTCGATAATTCCTTTGTGCATGCATACTTGCACCGGATGCTATTGAATATGCCAGTATACTTAAGAGATCGTGAGGAAAGTTAATGAAATGTAAAAGTATACTCGCCGGCACTATGAATTATTGATCCGATGACCTTTTTGAGATAGCATTTCATTATAAATCTAGTAAATATTTATGCAAAGGAAGCTGACCGCCTGCTTTAATCCAAAAGCATTTTGTTTTCGATAAAGCACTTAATTTTGAGGATATTTATGATTTTGACCGGAATTATTGGTTTGCATTATGGAATTAAATAATTCTTTCTTTCTCGTTGTACACAAAAAAAAATGTAATAAAATATACATTTTTTTTTTTAAGTTTTTTATTCGCTAGTTTTTATTTGCAATAATAAATTTATCTGATTTAAACTTATATCATAAACTTTAAGGCCTGATGGCCGAGTGAACTAGCGCTATGACGGTCGGTGCCATAGATTTTTGGATTCGAGTCTCAATGGTGGCGTGGATGTTTGTAGTGGTTCGGAACCTACTTTAAATCGTAGGTCCTGGTCTAATATGACTATAGAACATTGGACGTAGGGCAGACAACCCTACACCATTAAAAGAAAAACATCTGTTTCGAAATCTCGAAATATGCTTTGACCCACAATGGGACTGTGGGGCCTGATGGTAGAATGACTAGTGCTCTGACGGTCAGTGCCACAGGTTTTTGGATTTCATCCACTTTAAACAATAGGTCTCGGTCTAATATGATAGTAGAGCGATGTGGGGATAGCGTTACTCGAGTCAGTAGCACATCTTCAAGCTGGGGGTGCTAAACCTACTGGGTAGTGTTAAATGAGTAACACAGTTGCAGCTCTTGCTTATGGCATAAAGATCTGTCTCTGCATTGCCAGCTGTATTAGAAAAAAAACAATGGGACTGTTGAGCCAATGAAGAAGAAGAAGATAAACCTTTAAACTGACAACCTTCTTTTTTAAAATTCCCGAAATAGAAAATACGTGAAATTCATAAGTAAATATAAAATTCAAAAGGGTTTGTTTTCTTTTCATACTAACAATAAAAATATAACATAAATTCTGAAAATCGTTACGAACTAGTAATTAGTTATTCCACTCGGTAACAATTTCACACATAATACAATTGTAATATATTTGAAGTTTCCAATTCCTTTTAGCTTCCTTGGGTTATATTGATTTGGGGGTTATATTGGGTTCGGGGTTGTTAACGGTCATAATGGAATAAGTAATTTTATTTTCACTGATTCGTGATTTTTACTATTATTATAAAAGAAAAAGTTACACTGCTCAAAAGAATTGGGGGATATTGTGAGTTCTATATGAAACAACCATACAATTGACAACCCATTAGCAAAAATGAAATAGAAGAGCATTTACAAAATTGTATTATATAATTATAACGTTTACAAAATTGAGAATATGCAAATTTTTTCTGTCACGTCGAACACTACGCGTTTTATACAAGAAGTGAAAAGCGACCTGCATCATTCCTTCTGTAGGAAGAGATTAAATACAATTGACACGCTTTGAATGTTTTGTAATAGTGACCAAAATATCTCAGCAAGAGGACTTAGCTGAATCGAAAGCTTGGAGGGTCATCGGTCGTTTAGAGACGCAATCAGTTGTGGCAGAAGCTTTCGGAATTTGTCAAAGTGTAATTTCTAGACTATGGAATCGGTTTTTGGAAACTGGAAATGTTCGTCCAAGATAGGAGAAAGTCGTACGCGTGAAACAGCACAAAATGAGTATCGGTACTTAACACTAATAGCCAGAAGAAACCGCACTCTTAACGCTAATTTCTTGAAGCAGCAACTGGTTACTGCTCTCAGAATTACTCGAAACCGATTCCGCCATGTGGGTGTGTATGCTCGCAGACCTATGATGAGTGTTTCGTTGACACAGGCCATTGTGGTTCCCGCAGAAGATGGGCACTTAAGCATCTCTGATGAGATCAGTGGAGCAACATGCTCTTTATGGACAAGTCCCGCTTTAGTATACAACCTGTAAACAGGCGAATTCTTATCTAGGAAGAACCTGGTACACTGAATACTCCTGCCTTTGTAAATGAAGGGTCCGATTTGACGGAGGCATTGTCATGGTTTGGACCGGTATTTCTATTAATGACAGAACCAACCGAACAACCAATGCACATTATCAGGAATGGAGAGCTAACGGCTCAGAAATATAGGTATGAGATCATCAGGCATATTGTAATCGTTGACGCTGCAGCAATCAGGGATGAATTCATTCTCATGCATGATAACGCCAGGCTATATCGTACTCAGCTAGTGGACAATTTCCTATTCGACGAAGGAATCCTCCGAATGGATTGGACAGCATATTCCCCAGACATGAACAATAAAAGTAGAAAGCAAGAGCGTAGAAATAACTACGTTGAGAAATTACTATTCGCATAAGGGACAATTTTGAACCAATACAAATATTTTAGAATGATTTTATAAATCTCTCATCGCCCTAGTACATGTAAAATTGAAGAAAAAAAGATTCCCCTCTTCTTATAAATTAATAACATGTTTAAACGATTGTTCTTAATAATATAATGTTAATCTCATATAGTCATTTTACAAGAAAAATAAAATCTTTCACAACATACATTTTTTTTCTCTGATTAATTCTTAAATTGAACCAAAAACACTTACTGTTATTCGACAATTTCTTCCCATTATCATTCTTAACAATAGACAATTTCTTCCCATTATCCTTTTTTTCCATTAATCTTCATCAGTTTTGATTAAAAAATTAAATTTTGTTTTTAATTCGAAAAGCAATTGAATATCACGTCAGTTTTTTTTTTCTTTCCTTTAATTCGTTCTTACCCCAACAGTTAGCAAAAATTAAGTATTTATTTATTTTGTATACAGGTTTATTCGTCCTTTTATCTCTTTATTATTCTTAAACTATTGGCGTTTAAACCGTGACTGTGACTGAAAAGGTAAATGCAAGGTGAAGATTTGCAAGCTGTGTTTCAATTATGAAAAGTTGAAAAGGAAAGTGTGTCGAAGTGCAGGAGAGTTTCAATACCAGTTTAAAAAGGAAACAAACTCACAAACAACCACAATTAAAATAGCCAAATGTTTTCTTTTTCTTCTTATTCTAAACTTTCTCGAGATAAGGAAGAATATTCTTGGAGCCGAAAGTTTACGCAATGCAAATAAAAAATGAATTTTACCGATCGTTTGGCATTTACGGTCATCGTTTATTGGTGTCAAAAGATCGCAATTCCCGGGCTCTTCCTTTTTAGAACTATTTTCCTGCTTCTATTTTTGTCCATAACGATATTTTATCACGTAAAACTTTAGTGGTTTTTTTTTTTTCATTCAATATTTTTTTTATTCTACTCCAACATAATGTATATGCCGTTAAAAATTATTTTGTTCTTTTTTTTTAATATCTAATGCAGGCAGGAAAGGTAATTAGTTTTTACTAAATAAACTGAAAATTTTTATAAACATTTCAAAGTGAAAATATTAAAGAAGAAATATAAAATATTATTTAAAAAACAAGTAATATAAAAAAATAATTTTTTAAAGTCAATTCCTACTTTTTTTTCACTATATTGCAGAAAGTCCTTTATAAATAATTTTCATTCATTTTTTTAAAGTTTATCTGGTGCCATCTATTGGTATATATAGCAACTTAAATAAAAAAAAAAACTAAAATTAATTAATTAAATTTAATTAATGAATTAATATTTGAAAAAACTGCATTAACATCAAGTGTCATTCACTACAAATTCAAAAACTATGTATTTGAACTTGAGTGGAGGAATAAAAAGTATTTTATGAACGTTTGAAAATTTGAACAAAATATATATAGGGAGAGTGTCAGCTAATAGAATAACGCAAAAAATAAAAATTGAAAGAATTAATCAAATACAGGCTCAACTGTTAAAATTTATCCAAGCATTGTTGCAGCATTCCGTTCCAAATGCATAGACATCAGAACATTTTTGTTAGTAACGATCAGCCGAAATTCATGCCAATACGATTTTTAAAGATGGTTTTATTTGTAGTTAAGATACCTATTGATTGTTGACGAAATAGATACAATTAAATGCATACATTCTCCAAACATTTTCTAAAATTAAAAAAAAATATTTGAAGCTGTACTTTTAAATTTTACTGAATGTTAAAAACAAACATTCGACAAAATTTGCTGAGATCTGTGAGCGAAAGAAAGGCACGTGCACTTCTAAACCTACATTCCACATTGCCACGTGCGTTTCTAAACCTTATTCCTCTATATGTACCATCCCTCCCACACACATGAATAAGCTTAAATATTTGATACTAAGAACTTGCATATTTGTTTGGAAATATTAATTTTATCTTACATTTATTTAGTACTTTTCGAGAAAATCGACAAAATATGCGAATTGTCTTAATATTGAACACCAGTGTATATATTTCTTAACTATCATATTAGTATTTAATTTATTAGTTTGCCTCAAATTATCAAAATTTTTAATTTTTTCTGATGTCTATGCATTTGGAACGGAAATGCTGCTAGCAATGCTTGGATAAATTTTAACAGTTGATCCTGTATTTGATTAATTCTTTCAATTTTTGTTTTTCGCGTTATTTTTTAAATAATATTTTATATTTCTTCTTTATTATCTAAGTAAACTTAAAGTTTTTAGAAAAAAATTGAAACATTATTACGAAAATTAATTATAAATACTTAAATAATTATTAATACACTGCTAGCCAGTAAAATTTCCATACCTATAAGGAACACAAACAGCAGAATATTATTTATTGTATACAGAGAGTATGATGAGATGATGACATGAATAACTTCATTGGTTAATTTGAGATACACAACAAACAGATAACAGTATTCAGAGCGGTAGCCAATGGCATCAATAAGTTCAATTTCCGCTGAATATTCAGTTAAATGAAGTTTGAATGTCAAATATGGATACAGCATGTGTATATTCTATGCATCTTCAAAGCTATGTCGAATTGGTCCATTTACCAGATATTTTCAACTAATGAAAAATCTGGAGAACGTGCTCACCAAGTCAACAATCGAGCACCCTCTGCCTCGACGAAAGCCAGGACAGAACGGCAGACATAAGGCCATTCAATATTTCTTTGTATTTTAATGGAAGTCTTAAAGATTGGATGTAACCACGGTAATTAATACATCATGAACATAATTGTGGCTAGGCTAACAAAAGATTGACTGAAATGTGTATCCATACACATCCAAAACCATCACTGAAGATAGTGGGGTTATCCCTGATGATGACGAATACAAGCTAATGATGGTCATTATCATCAGAGTCTTCACACACGGATGTGGCCATTATGATGTATAGTTATCTCTTTTATTTCTATCATGTTCGTCGCATCATTGTAAACTCCCTTGTTTCTTCTGTAGCAACAAGGGAAACATCAACAATGGTCACCATGTTTATTGTGGTATTGCAGGCGTCATTGCACTACTCTCACTGTTACATGTTATCCCGCAATCGACCTAATTTACTTACTCAGTATATGTGACGTGCTGTACCATTTCTCAAAGCCATGTGGATACTACTGTCTTCTTTGGCTTTAATTATCAGGGGCCATTGAGATACCATTCAGGGTTCTGGCCTGCTTGTCAATATTTCCATATTCTTATGACAATAATAAAAACCCAACTAAAGCGAGTAGCTGAGACACAATAAACCGTAGTACAAGTAAGCCACGATCAAACACTTGTTTCCAGACGTTTCACCTTCTTACTCCAGACATATACCGAATACAATTTCTTTGTGAGAAACACATTTTGCAATCTTCTCTTTTAAGCATACTATAGATGGCTTGACGAATATGCTTTGAAATGTTTATCATTTGCATATCTGAACATGTTGCACTTTTTATATAAATTTCGCGTTTTATATATGCCGTCTGCCTGGTGCCAGCATTAGTTACATAGTTAATTAGCAATTTTCATAATTATTGTTTAACTGATTTGATTTACTGTGAAAAATACCTTGTATGAATACACTTTGAAAGGCAAAAGACTTAAAATATGTCTCAATTGACAAAGTTAATTTAACTATTGGCGAGTTCACATTTGATCGTATTGATGAAGAGATTTGGCAAAGCTTTAATAGTATAGAGGTTTTGAGCTAGTAAACAATATATATGTATAGGCTTTCATGCAGTGAATATAGCATTATAATTTTCAAAAGTAGTTTTTCTTTCTATTTGTTTTACTTAAGTTTATCGCTGTTTTACTTAGTTTACCGTTAAGTTTTACCGTTTAAAAAAGTTAGACTTTTTATGCAACATTTCTATGAAAATAATGTAGTTTTACTTCGTCTGAAGTCTAAAAATGTATTTCAAGCTCAGTACATCAATACCCAATTATCACGGTACATGAATAGTAAAAATGTATGTCTATTTCAACCTTAAAACTCTTTCCTAACTTTCTCTGTTAAACGGAGCTTATTATAGAATTGTTGATTTGGTCCTTTGTGGATGTTTCATTTTAGCACATAAAAAGAAATTAAGATGTACGTTTTAAAATAGGGCAAATATAGTACTATAGGAATATATTTTTATTGATAATAAAAACTGCATATTAAAATTTTAATACTATTACATTTGCCAAGAAAAAGTTAAATGAATTTCTATTTCACAAATTGTCATAAAATATGCATAGCCAGGTTTTGGCAAAAAAATTTTATCAAGATAAATAGTTCCATTAAAGAACGACTGGACAGGAAAATAAATACGATACTAACAAAATATAAAAGCGAACATTCCATTCAAAATTGTCCTTGTTTTTAATTACTGCTCGTGTTTTTTGAAAGATAATCTTCCAATTATAATAACAACAAAAGCAATATTTTCCTGGAGCCTTAACTAGATTAAGCAGAATCCTTGAGGTAGAAAACCATATCTAAATTATTCTGTGCGGCACAATCCTTTGGAATGTGGTCCTCCGCCTTTGCAGTCCCATCGAATTTTGGACGACGCCCTGTTCTCACTTCAGTTTACAGTTTATTTATTACGTCAAATGATTGTTTTAATCAACTTCCAATTCGTTCGAGGCCGCCAATACGGCCTTCTCCTAGATAATAGCCAATCATCAATTATCAGAACCATAAAAGTCCATCGGGGGCAAATTGGGAAAAAAAAAAGCTGTTGATAGCTTCTTGGCCTGAATAATCACAGTAATAAAAATTATAAGCAATTTTTTTTACGATCTACGGTGTTTTTACTTTTAAACGAGATAAAATTTTAACCAAATTAGGGCAGCAATGAATTTAACAATTAGGAATTAATTAAAATTTCACAATCGTCAATAAATCTTGTTTCAAATCAGCAATTTTGAACCAAGTTGCAAAAGCAACTAAATAGTCATTCTCAGTTCAAATGGAATTTATTTTAATAAGAGTTACCAGTATTAAGAAAAGCTAAGGACAAAATAATGGTTAATAAAGCTAAATTAAAATTTTTTTTTTAAACTTTCATCACTATTATTCCAGTATTTGAATCTGTTGGCAGCGTCCACTGTAATCAACTTTATCAATATTTATCGAAATTTGATTATAACCATCTTTTTAAAAGTCTCGCATCAAAGTCAAGTTGCCTAGCAAGGATTTCTTAAAGTGTCCACTGACATATGAAAGCGAATCAGTAACAACTAAAAGGACTCTTTTCATTGTTCCTCGGTGGACTGTTGACGAGGTGCTATATATATTTTGAGCCTCGAGGGCAAATTGGAAATAAAACTGTTGATAGCTTTCTACCCTGAATAATAATAATGAAAAGAATTATAAGCAAGTTGCTAAGGATCTACGGAGGTTTCACATTTAAACAAGATAAAATTTTAACCAAATTAGGACAGTAACGAATTTAACAATTAGGAATTAACTAAAATTTCATAATCGTCAATAAATCTTGTTTTCAATTAGCAATTTTGAACCAAGTTGCAAAATTAACTAAGTAGACATTTGTCAATTTTAATAGAATTATTTTATTATTATTATTGTTTTAATAGAATTTAGTTCAATGATAGTTGCCATTATTAAGAAAAGCTATGAACAAAATAATAGTGAACGTTAAAAATTCTTTTTTTTTTTTTAAACTTCCACCACTATTTTCTACTAATTGGCAATGTCCACTGTTCAATTCATTCAATTTTATCAGTATTTACAGAAAGTTATTGTAATGTGTTTAAAAGTCTCGCATCAAAGTCAAGTTGCCTAGTAAGGATTTCTTAGAATGTCCACCGACGTAGGAATGCGGATCAGTAGCAACTAAAAAGACTATTTTCATTGTTCCTCGGTGGACTGTTGACGTGAGGCTATATATATTTTGGAGCATCGGGGGAAAAAAAACTGCTGGTAGCTTCTTGCCCTGAATAATCATAGTAATAAAAATTATAAGCAATTTTTTTTTATGATCTACGGTGCTTTTACTTTTAAACAAGATAAAATTTTAACAAAATTAGGACAGCTACGAATTAATTAAAATTTCATAATCATCAATAAATCTTGTTTCCAATAAGAAATTTTGAACCAAGTTGCAAAAGCAACTAAGTAGTCATTTTGTTGCCATTTTCAATTTTATCAGAATTTTTTTAATGATAATTGCCATTATTAATAAAAGCTAAGTACAAAATAATGGTGAAAGTTAAAACTTATTTTTTAACTTTCACCATTATTCGAATCTGCAGGCTGCTCCACTGTTATCAATTTTATCAGAAACGAAATTTGATTGTAATAATGTGTTTAAAAGTCTTGCATCAAAATCATGTTGTCAAATCTGGTAAAGATTTTCTAGAGTCTCCCCAAGCATATAAATGGGAATCAGTAAACTGTAGCTACATATATATTTTCATAATCTGTTAAACAATGCAAACTTTTATTTATTTCTTATTGTATCTCATCTATTTTCTTTCAGTTGTAGATAGTGAAAAATGTATACTTTCATTCTACAAACAGAACCATTAAAAACATAATTATCAAACCTATTTACACCAAAAATGATAAATGCGCTCATATGTTTTATAAGTAAAAGTGTCTAAAATTTTAAGCTCATCTTACTATGTATATTACTTGTATGAATATTATATTACTTGTATGAATATATGCTCAATAAGTTTATTATTAGACAGAGAATAAATTTCCTCGGCATGTCTTCTTAAAAAATTGCTATTGCATTTTTTAATGTGATCCTTTCAAGTAATTAAATTAAGGAACATTAACAACTCCAAGAAAAAGCTTTTCAAAATTATATTTTTTCTACTAATAAAATGTTTTTATTCCATTGTAAACCCAAAATTTTTGTAATAAATGAATAATCTAAAACTTTATTTAATTAATCAATTCACAAACAAAAGATAAAATATTGAATAAAAATAAAAATCAAACATTGAGTTTTTAAATTTATGAGGATTATTTTTTAAAATAAAATAAACCTTCATCATGAAAAAATTATGTAATAAATATATTGATAAAGGAAAAGATTAAGGATAACAGAGAAAATTGCTTCATTTCGTATAGGACAATGAATAGTTTATAAAAATATGGTTTTTTTTTTTTATTATTTAGAAACAATTCATGTATAGTTTTATTATCCATAATTCAGGAGACACAGAAAAAGATATGAATGAATGACGCAAAAAACCGATGAACTTTATTTTATTAATACACAATGGTACTTTTGTATATCATCCGTATCAGATATTTTTAGATTTAAAAAAAAAAATTGCTTTTAGTTATCATTATTAACGACAGATGGCACCATGACTTACATTACAATTTTGAATTGTGCTTCTCGGCATGATGAAAAATATTATCTAAGCAAAACTAAATAATTTAGTGCGAAATAGTACTGAAAATTTAATCAGTAATTTAGTTTTTATATGCTTGTTTATATTTTGGAAAATTAAAATAAAATAAAATGGACAGACATTTTAAAGATCTTTCTAATAAATAAGAAATTTTTTTTTCTAACGTTATAAAACGAAAACGACTTGGATCATAAAAATACAGGGATTAAATAATAAAAACCTAAATAAGTTTTGTAACTCCCAACGTTATTTTCGAAGCTTATTGGCAGCGAAGCTGTCATTTGCTCATATCTTGAATGGATGGCTTTGAAAATGAGGAACAGTGTAAAGAATGTGAATTGCCCATTAGAAAAATAAAAATTGAAAATAATAAAAATGTTAGTATTAAGGGATAAAAGTGAAATAAAATACAAAAATGTTAGATACCTATGGGAAACCGCGCCTTACAGTTTACAATTCTTATTTATTTCACACACACACATATGTGTTTTAAATTTATTTAGTGATCCATTATCGATTTCCTTTTCAATACAATAGGCACAGATTTTAGATTTAAAATTGGCTCTTTTAATATTATAGGTATAATGTATCAACTAAAATTTACAGATTATTACATTTAAAAAATTAAAATCAAGAATTTAATAAACAGTTCTACAAAAAACATTAGTGATCCATTATCGATTTCCTTTTCAATAAAACAGGTACAGATTTAAGACTTAAAATGAGATTTTTCAATAATATAGGTTGGGGCCTGAATGGCAATGGCTAGCGCTCTGGGGCTCGGTACCATAGGTTTCGGGTTCGAGTCCCGGCGGTGCCATGGATGTTTGTAGTGGTTCGGAATCCACTTTAAACCGTAGGTCCCGGTCCTAATAGGACCGGAGCGTTGTGGGGGCATTGTTACTCCGCATCCGTGGCTTATCTTCAAGCTACACGCGCCCCTTGGGTAATGCAACGTAAGTAACGTCTGTGCAGCGCTTGCCTTAAGGCAATCCAAGACCAAGCTGTCTAAGTGTTTGCCAGCTGCATTAGAACAAAAAAAATATATATATATATAATAATATTATAGGTATAATGAATCAAACAAAATTTACAGATTCCTAGTTTTAAAATTAAAATCAAGATTTTAATGAACAGTTCCTCAAAAAAATTAGGTACAATCATTTCATTTTCAAAAAAAGCACATCGATGGCAATTATTTTATAAAATTAAAGTTACATTTGTTTATTTGTTTGTTTTTTTAAATTATTACATTCGTTGTATAATTATTTAATTTAAATTTGTTTAAACGAAAAATATTATTCAAGTTTCAATAGGCTGATTTATTTTAAAGCATACTTTGAATAAGATGTCTCAACTTTTAGTTATTGCCAGCTTTATATTATACTTAAAAATTAATGATTTTAACAGGGATGCACAGATATGTGAAGGCTGCAGGCTATATATGTATTGATCGCAATTTGGCTATAGAGCCGTACAAATATTATCCAACATATTTTATTTCTTTATTTATAATAAATATATATATATATATAAGAAAAATTAAATAAAAATTTTGATATTTGATACTACATTAATTCAATAATAGTAGATTTTTAATAATTTAGATATTCATATCTAATAATTATTATTTACAAATATGAGTTGATCTAAGAGAATTTATTTATTCTACAACAACCATATCTACTTTAGCGAGAGCAACTTAAAAATGGGCATGTTATTGGCAATAAATATTTTGGAAATAAAAAAGTTACATAAATGCAGATTTTGCATCTGAGCTAGCATCTTATTGACGAAATATTCCATTTTCTAGTCTGCAATAAAATAGAAATCACTGATTAAAATATTTTATCATATTTAAATGTTTACTTTATTATCATTGCTGCATATGTCAATATTTATGCAGAATATTAAAATCTTTTGAAGAATTACTAATTAAATTATTTTCAGTAAAATGAACATCTGATGAGGTTTGACATAAGAAAATCCTTGATAGTCCTCAGTCAATGCATCCCTTGTGCCCAATGCTTCACTAGTTTTAGCTTTCCTATATATCCTGTATACATACAGGATATATAGGAAAGCTAAAACTAGTGAATGATAGTGTTGAACCATTGTTCCACTCTACCTTGGAAACTATTTCCCATCATGAAAAATTTTAGAGTAGAATTAAGATTAATTCCTTATTTAAACAAAGTTCACAGTAATTGAAAGTATCTCAAATTGAAAGAACCAGTTAAAATATTCACTAAACTAATGCTAAGCAGCTAATTAGCAAATTTTAACTGAATCTAAATGTATACACATTTTATTACATTAATTTAAACAATTGAAATAGAAGCTATAATGACTCACTTTTAAGGCATACATCACAATGACCTTTTTACAAAATGCATTTCATTTGATACACTTTAATTAATAAATGAAGATTGAATTTTAAATAATTTGACTAACATGTGCAACAGAGGATGTAAAAAGTGAAGCTTAAGAAGTTTCACCAGCAAAGATTTTTTATAGCTAAATATTTAAATAAAACTTATATGAATTTTATAAAAGAATAATGTTCTTTTAGCTACAACTCTGCTGATTGTGCAAGCACACTTTTGTTACTTTATCAAAATTTTAGAGAAAATTATAATTCATATGAAATTAAGTACAATTTTTTGCTAAAATCAAGACTTTAAAACCATTATCACATTAATTATTTTATTTTATTCTTTTCTTGTGTATCATTTTCTTATTGTTTGGTTACTGCATCTTTGCTACTTCTTTATGCATTTTATAACAGTTCACTACATTTATTAAATTCAAAAAAATAAATAATAATATAACACACAAAGATACATTTTCTTTTATTCAGTATACAACATGCAAGCAAAAGAAATATCGACATTGATGATAATTTACAAATGTTATTATGAAGTTGTTATTTAAAAAATTCTATCTCAAAATATCTTACTTAACAAAAATTTTTTTTTATAATAATATAAAAAAGTTGATCGGAAAACAAAATCTTAAAATATTTTATAATTGAATAATTAATGTAGAATTTGTTTCATTATAAATTAAATATTTAAATGGTATAAAATTTGTTAAAAATACAAAAATATAATCTTTGTTAAAATCATTTATTGCACATTTGTCTACTAATTTATATTATATTTCAAAAGATACTTTTAATTACATTTTAAAATCATAAGTTTTAAGAAACAAATTAAACATAATTTATCATTCAACTTATGATTAACAATTATAAGTTATCCTGAAAGAAGACATTGATTGAAATGACAGGGGGTTTGTTTAAAAAAAGTAATTAGAAAATGATTGTTTAATTTCTCATTCAAAGCAAATTTCAAATGTGATTGTTCAAATTGAATTCAATTGAATTAAAACTTAATTAAAATATCCCATTACTATAAAATATTAAATAAAAAATTTAAATTTATAAAAACATTTGCTCATTAGTTGTTTGAAAATTTTTAAAAAAAAACATGATTTCTAGTTTATAAAATAGAAAAGAAAAGTTCTTTTGTCAAGTAAAAAACGATTTTATAGATGTCTGTTTATGTTTTTCTGGGCTTCTTTTTCTTTTCTTACTAACAGCCTAAAAAGGAAAGAAATCAGAAATGCATAGTTTATTTTAAGAACTTTTAATAATAGCTATACAGAAAATGATCAATATAATTTATATAGAAAATTTCAAACTTTAAAAAAAGCATACATATAAAGGAAAGTTTGTCTTTATAAACATAATCAAATTAAATTGTCAATAATTTAAAAAAATTATATTTAAATAAACACAAAAGAAGAAATATATTGTACCTGTTTCACAGGCTTAGTTTCCGATTTCTTCACAAGGGCAAGAACCTTTTTCATAGCAGTTGATACTGCAGCAGTGTTTATTTCTTCAAGAGTCAACCAAGTTATTTCTTTTTCTGAATTTTTAATCTTTAATGAGCTGTTTAAAACCAAATGCTCAACGACATAAGTAGTGTGAATGTGAGAAAATAAATGAATAACCTGAAATATATAATTACAAATAATTGATCAATTTTGAAATATTTTTTTATTACAACCTATGATGGAAAATAAATAACAAAAAAAAAAAAGGATTTTATTCTTGCTAGAGCCTGCACAAATAAATAAAAATGTAATCAATTAAAAATCACCAATTAACTTTATGGACTAATGCAATGCTAATAGCTAGCAAGAATAAAATAAGAAAATAATTGAGTAATAATCGTTGCATTTTTCGCACAAAAGATTTTAACAATAACAGCATGTCAGTTTGAAATAAAGAATGGCTGAAGGTTGTATTATTACACATTTTGGAGAAAAAAAAAATCTTATTCAATTATTAAAGAAAGGACATGGAAAAACATACTTATTACATCTAAAGTCACATTTAATGTTTTAAAAGTTTAATCAATAACACCCTCCCACCTCAAAAGAATAGGGTAAAATCTTTAAACATCTCTATAGGAACTGCAAACAGAATTATAAAATCTGATTTAAAGCTAATCAAAACATCAATATGTTCAAAGGAAATCATCAAAACATGTTTATCGGCCTATAACTATGTACAGCTTATTGTATGACAACTATTTGGCACGAGAAAAATGGAAACATTTTTATAATTGGATATATTTATCTGATTACAATAAAAAAAGATTGATTTACTACAGAAAAAGATCTAAAATGTTGGTTCAGTAAAAACAAAAAATGTTTTGCTGGAAGTTTTATGATTGTTATTTGATTATTTTATAACAGAAAAACAGGGGAAATAGAAAATGTGTCAAAGTTAACTTGGATTACTAACAAATATATTTTAAAAACTATTTTCAATAAAGACATTTCATCACTTTACCTAAACAATCTTTTGTGTTAAGTTTCATAAAGATAAGACTACCAGTCAAACTTCTAAATCTACTGCTCTATATTTGAAAAAAATGAGAAATGAAATCGAAAATTAGGGCTATTCCACTTAAAAGCATCGTACCCAATTCTTCCCACCACCTCTTGATGTGTCTGCTATAGATTACAGTGTCTTTGGTCTTTTAAAACAAATTATAAAAGGCGTTCCAAAACATTGATTGAACTCTAGAAATTACAGTCAAGCAGTGGAACAAAATCAAATTTGATATTTTAAGCTCTTTTATCGTGAAAATTAAAATATACTATAAGAATTTAGTAAAAGAGCTACCAAAGTGACCATATTAGAAAACAAAATTCTTATCTTTGCTTAATATATATATGTATATATATATGTATATGTTTTATATATATATATTTTCAAAATTGTTTGAACTGTTTGTTTGTATTATAAACACTTTTTTAATTCACCAGATTATATTAATTTAATGGTATTTATAGAAGATATCCTTTCAATTAGACTAATTGAAATTGTGTAATTTTCATTATTATTATTTTGAATTTTTTTTTTAAAGATAATATACAACCTAAGTATTATAAATGGTATGCAACTCATCGGTAGATTTGATTTACCTAGAAGTATTTTTAAAAAATGAGGGTTCAAGTCCATTAAGATTTGACAACAATGTAAAAAGAAAATTGCATAGCAATATTCAAAAAAACATCAAAGCTTTTAGAAATAACTTGATATTATTAAAAATAACATAAATCCCAATAGTATAAATTATTTTTATAATATATTTTACACAAACTTATTTTATGTTGATATATATAGAAGCAAATACATTTTTAGCAGTAGTTTCTAAAATAAATCATACAGAAATAAAAATAAGATTTGTGGACTTTAAACAAGATGACCATCAAATATTATTTGTGCAATGGATAAAATACCAACATTACTTTTCAATTAGATTTAAAGTAATAGGCGAAAAAGATATATAGTGCCATTAAAAGAAAGAATGATATATTTGAAATCGAAAATTTTAAGTTGTTCAACATAAAAATTATAACTTACCTCTCCAACACAATTTCTCAAGGAAAGTACAGACTTTGGAAGCCCTAATTCTTTAATTAAGGATTCACTAAGAGAAGATTTTTCTTTTAAAGTTGCCTCTTCAGGTATGATAGTGCATGGAAATTCTAATAAACCAGCCAACAGTCCTTTTTCTGGCCGACGTACCATTAAGAGCTTTTCTTCCTTTTCAATAACAAGTGCATTTACTGTTTCTTTTCTTGCACTTTTCTTTTCAATCTTACAGGGGAATGCAGTAACTTGAGGACTTAAAAAAAACAAAGATGAATTAAATTCCACATCATCATAATTTATTTTGAATCTTAAACAACATTTGTCATTTATTAAATACATTTTGTCTTTATGCAGAAAAGACACATAACTTGTATGGTTATTCCTGTATAAGGACAAAAAATATCAAAAAGAAAAATCTGCAATTTTTAATTCTGTTACTAATTACTCTAATATACTATTATAAGTTTATGGAAAATGAAGAATGTATGAGAAACCCTAAAATGTAACATGAAAACTTCAATTAATAATCATAATTTAAATGCAAAAGTTTATACATTGAAAAATAAGCTTTAGATCTCCAGTAATGTTCAATTTTATATACATAAAAAAACTTTGTATGTATAAGTAATAAATTTAAATGTCATTTAAATTTGCTTTAACAAAAGTATGACATACCTGGTAATAGTTTTAAGAAATAAAACAATTAAATAAATATTTTAACACAAAAAGAAGCAGAGAATAATGTAAATTGAACAAAAATGTAATGCAAAATATTTTTTCTTTAAAATTGAATCTGAAAACTCACGAGAATTGTTTTTGTTTTTTTTAATTTACCTACACACTTCAGAAATGCATCATTTTTATTACTATTACTTATTTTTTATTTTCTAAAATTTAAATTCCACAAACTAATAAATTATAAAATTTTTACAAAAGTATATTCCAAATTAAAGTAACAAAATCAAATCATACTTTTCATTCCAAACAGAAGATGGCAAGCAAAAGGTACAACTAACAACTAAAAAAAAAAAAAAGTTATAAATTAAAATTGTATGAAGATTGAAAATTTTTACATTAATAGAAATTAAATAAAGTTTTTATAGGTACACAGGTTCCTGAAATACATAGTTATTTCTATTAAAGTTGATTGGTAGAAAAAAAAGATTCAGATTCAGCAAAAATATTGGGGAGCAAGTAAATTAAATCAACAAAAATTAATAGAAGAATAAAAACATATAATTTATAAATCATTGCATAAATATTACATATAATTTATACGGCATACAAATTATTTAAAGAAATTGAAATATACTTAAAGTATACAAAATACAATATAAATTATCAAACTTAAAAATAAAACATTTTTATATTTTCATTACTTGAATTAATTATATGATGCTAAGTTTTATGTGAGTTTATTATGTAAGAGTTTTTTCATATCAAAGTTAGATGTCATTTCTGAAAGACACACACACATATATATATATATATATATATATGTGTGTGTGTGTGTGCTAACCTACAACCCTACAAGTACTGCATTATATATTTCAACAATACGGGAAACAACAAAGGGAAGCAAAGATTAAAAAATATGTAAAGATCTGATAAATATTTTCAATATGATTGTAAAAATGTTTTTCAAATTCAGTCAGTGCAGTTAATTTCCCATTATCTTAGGGTTTTTAGGCAAATGCTGTAATAGAAATTAAAAATTTTTAAAATTCAAATTACTATTTAAAATTTTGTCATCAGTAAAACACTGAATGAAAACTTTTGTTGACTTTATTTTGTCATCAAACTTTGTTCTTTACAACATATGCAATTTCATTTTGGATAAAACTGCAATCAACCAAGAATAAATAAAAACATTGTGTACAAAAAATATTCAAAATTGTTAAATAAAATGCCCAAAAGCAATTATTTATCAAAATTAATTCTGTCATCTTTAAAGTAAGCCCTTTGAATATTATGTTTGAGTTTAACCATGACAGTGCATGATCCAAACTTGCATACATTTTTCATAGGTAAATGAGGTATGGCTTTCAGTTTTTTAAGCAAAATAATTTTTAGAGTCTAATAAACATCTAATTAGTTCTTATGCGTTTCATGAAGGTAATGAGATTTATGAAAAGCTATCTTGGATCAGAAATGAAAGGTCTTACGAAAGTTATTTTATTATTTAAAAAAAAAAAAGATTTAATACAAATATAGCATCTTTGTACTTAAAGTGTACAATTTTTTTTTTTTGCTTTTCTTAAGCTATTCTATAATATTTTGGTACCTGTTAATTTGGCAATGTTATTTCTATATGACTTTTTTTGTAAGTAAATTTAGTGTACAAATATGTCTAAAAGCAAATAGAACACATTAAAAGTTGTAAAATATACTATGTTATGGAAAACTGTTTACATAGATATACAAGTTCAATAAAAGTCATTGAGTTTATTTCACAAGTTCTTATAAATCTATTAGTAAAGATCATAGACATAAAATTATGGAAAAGATTCAGAAGTTAGAATAAAAAAAGCTGACTCAGAATTTTTTTGGCCAACTCTGCATCTTTATTTTATACTACAATTTATATGCTTGTGTTTTTGACATGTACAATTCCTCATATCTCTTTGGCAGCCTTTTTCATAAATCGGCACATAAAATTTCATTGGAAAGATAACTTTTAAAGCGAAATCTTTGTTCATCAATTTTTTTTATTGTAAAAATTGCAGAGCCCTTAAAATGAATTATTACAAATACTGCTGTTCAACAAAGTGAGTGATATTTTGCACTCAAATTATGTATGATGACTCAGAACATTTCTACCAACATACAAAAAACTCTAGTGATATTTTTTAAACAATTATTTTAAACTATAAATTCCAGATACTTTTTTTGTACAGAGTGTATATGAATAGCTATATAGCAAATGATTTTCAGATGAATAAATGTGAAAAATAAATTTCTTTTAATGCATAGTATGATAAATTAAAAAAAGATAGACTGACTGCTAACAGATATATTTGTTTTAAATAAACAGAGAAACAAAACGATTTGAGATTTTAAACATTCAGAAATATCTCCTACATAAAATAAATCCTTTCTGAAATTTACTATAAAATTTTTATTTATTTCATTTTTAAAAAAATTCCTTTTTAAATGGAACATTTTTTTAAAGACATTTTAAATTATATTTCTTATAGATTACATTAAAAAAATAAACAATATTTAAATGATACCAAAAGGAAAATTTCTTTGAAAGGTATTATATTTTCAGATAATTAAATATTCATTTAACTATGTTATATATCAATAGAATTTTATGAGGCATTTAAATTTTTATTCTGGTTATTCATATTAAAAATATTCAAATTGAAAATATTAAAGCTTATTTAGAAAGATAACAGAATAGACTAGAATATTTTAAATGGAAAGTTAATACTAATGGTTCCAGGATTTGAAATTTGATAATGCATTTTTACAATTATTTTTTCAATAAAACTCTTCATAATAAAATATATTGTGTTATTTATTGAGCCCAAGTAATTTCTGGTATATATATGCCATTTAATATAAATATAAAAATTTATAGGTACTGATTTAATGCCCAAAAGATACTTTTTTTTCTGATTAAGAAATTCTGTATACTATTTTGATTTGAAATATATACATATATATATATATTAGTTATGTAGTACAAAATATAGCTAAGAAACCATGAAGATTATATAAGTACCATTTTCAATGTCCGGAAGATTTTCTTGTTTGTCCTGATCATTAGTTTTAACAGCCAAATTCCTTTTCAAAAATGAATCCAATTTTCCAGCTGTTGGGGCTACAAAAAAAAGTTCAAAAATTAGAAAAATATTTTTAAAAAGAATTCTTTTACACCCAATATTTATAGCTGTCAGCATTATGAAACACAATTATAGAAGTTTCAATATGAGAGACTTTAAACTTACTTTTATTTTTTGTAACACATTTACAAACTATAGCATCCAATATTAAATATATAAAACAGAATTACACTACTAAATCTGGAGGGAAAAAAATTAAATCCTTTAAATGTTATTTGTTTCAACTTTAAATAAGTGAACACTTTTTTAAATGTTTCCACAATACTAGAAATTATAATTTATAATCTTTTATCATAATTACAATGTAGTTCTTCAGTTATTAACACTTTGTAATAATGATAATGCTACAGGTAGAATAAAAAAAAGCTTAAAGTTTTGCACAGTTCTTTATAACTTTCAGTTTGTACATATAAAAATGATGTATGCATCATAAATAAATAAATATATATATATATATTATTGCTACTATAAAGCAAACACAATAATACATTTGTGTTTATTTTTTATAATAGATTTAAAATATAAGCTGTAAAATTTCTTTTTATTGGAATACAGGGAATTGTTAGCAAATGTATAATGACATTTCTATAATAAAATACAAAATAAATAAAAAAAATATTAAAAAAAATATCATAATGAACAGTATATAAAAGATTACTATAATTAACTGTTACTTTTATTGAGAATACATTTGACATAAATGCAACTCTAAATGTTTAACTTTCATGTAGATAAATTTTAAGATTTGCTTCGATTTACAATTTGATTTAAAATTAAATGCAGATATTAACAAATAAATATTAAAAGAATTAAACTTTAATTTACTTGTTTTAGTCATGTTATATGCATGACAATACTTATTTACTGGACAGGAAGCACAATTAGGATTTTGAGGTGTACATATTGTAGCTCCAAGTTCCATCAATGATTGATTAAAATCTCCTGGCCGTTTTTTAGAAACAATTTTATTAGCTAATTCCCTACAAGAAAATTGTAAAAGTTTATTATAAAAGTCAATTGACAGTAAAATGTTCAAATTAAGAAGAAAACATGATTAAATTCAAGAACTAACATAACAAAAATGTATTAGATATTTTTGTTAATTTTTAAAATTTACTTAAGATTTTAGAATTATTTAGAAATTAAAAAAAGATATAATGGGGCAATATTTTGTATTTTTTTTCTTATCATGGCATTTTTTTTCCATCAATTGCTGTTATACATCAATATATTTCTGAAGATATTCATAAATACACAAATAGAAAGTCAGTTTTATAGTTTACTTACTTTATTAAACACTTTCAAACTTTCATCAATTGAAATAATCATAATAATTTTATAAAAATGTTAATGGCAAACACTATTAAAATTGACAACAAATAGTAAACACATTTCTCATCAAGTAATTAATATAAAAAGTTATAATTGTGTAATTTCTATATAATATCTAATTGCAATGATATACAAAATGTATTAAATAAAAACAAAAATAAGAAAGAAAGTTATGCATATTAAAGAATTGAATGCTGGTTAATATTACCATAAATGATCCCGCACACCAGGCTGAGAAACATGGGCTCCTATTATTCGCATTCTAGACAAAACACGAATAACATTGCCATCAACAACACCTGCAGGTTTTTGAAAAGCAATTGATGCAATAGCTGATGCAGAGTATGCTCCAATACCAGGAATGAGTTTTGTTAGTTCAGATACTGAATCTGGTATTTTTCCATTTAACTTTTCCATTATAATGTTGGCTCCTTCATGTAACCTACGACCTCTTGAATAATATCCAAGTCCAGCCCAAGTTTGCAATACTTCTTCTACTTTTGCATCATCTAAAGCTTGTACTGTCGGCCATTTCTGAAAATAGAGGAAACCAACAAAAATAAAATATTGTTAATTTCTTTCAGAAACTAAATACTATCAAAAGACATTTTTCAGTATTAATTCTTTAGAATATGATAAATAAAAAAAAAGAATACAGAAATTATCTATAATAAATAAACAAATTATGAAAATTGATTAATTCAATTAATTTTATTTAAATTCAAAAAGAATATAACTAGTTCTGTACATGACAATAAATAAATATTTACATATTTCCTTTATTTTCAGATTCATAATTTATTCAAATTTTAACCCAAATAACAAGTTTTATATAAAAGAACAAATAATTAGTTATATATATATATATATATATATATAAATTTAATATATATTAATTAATTATTAATGAATAATTGAATTCAAAATTCAAATTTAGCAAATAATCAATGGTAGTAATGCAACACATTTTTGCATTAAATTCTATAAAAGTATTTTATTAGAATTTAAAGTCTTTTAATAATAATTAATATTATTATTATTAGACTTTTAAAGTCTTAAAAAGGTAGGAATAAATAGAAGCTATAAAAACATATTTTATATCTCATATTTTTTTTTTTTTTTTTTTTTTTTTTGTATTACCATTGATAAATGAAATAAGAAAATTTGTCATGTAATAATTTTAATTGTTTTAGTTTTTTCTTATTATAAAGAGGTGTCTAAAAATAAATGGAAAAAGAAATAATGCAGTAGATAATATAATAATAAGTTTAATAATTTATAAACTTTAAACATTTTTAGGTGGAGATCACATAAATGATAATCAATTCATACATGCTTAATTCTTTCATAGAAAGAATTTAAAAAAAAAAAGTTTTATCTATTGAGTTATTGTTAAAAATTTAAATTACTTTTCCAGAGAATATGTTTTAGTTTTCCTTCATAAATTATTATTAAATATTAAACTATGTAATAATTCACAACATTAATTTTTACAAAGTTCTTTATCTAGATGTTTTCACGATCTTTGATAAAATATTTATTCAAGTTAAGGGGAAAAAAATTATAATAGCTTTATTTATGACAAAAAAAAATTTACTACATATGATACTTTAAAATCCTTTTATAGATAAGCAATAATATAAGATGTTCCACATTACTTACTTGTATCCATTTATTAAAATATGGAATAACTGTTGCTACTTGTGTTTGCTGCAACATAACTTCAGATACCCAAACAGCATATCCTCGGATATTCTGATCAGTTTCATTTTTTGCAATTGTTCTCCAAGGTAAAATTCGCTGTTCTTTATCATACCACTCAAATAAATTTTTTTCAATCTTCTGAATCTCATCTTCTGTAAAGTTATGCTTTTTGCAAATACTTGAACATGTAGTTTTAGTATCAACTTTAATTTTCTTATTTTTCACTACTTTTTTGCCAGCCATCAAAATGCTTCTGTAATTAGCAACTGAATAGAAAAAAATAAAGAAATAATAAATTAAAATATGTACCATCTATACAAATTGTAATATAATGAGTAATTTAAAAGATATATTCAATATATAATAAATATATTGAATATAACAAACACGCACATATATATATTTCCTTAATTATAATTATGAAAATAAAATGTGTTAATTATAAAACAAATCATACACAGCTTAAATTTAAATATTGAAAGATGCAATATATTATACAGTTGATACATACAAATGTATAAGTCTATATATATTATAAGTTATTTATAATGCACTACATATTTAAATTATTCAGCTTAAACTAAAACTAAGAAATAAAGTTTTAATAATTTATATTCATATTTACACATTAAAAATTATTTGAAGTACATAATGCAAATTTTTTTTACGCAGTAATCGTTTTCAAGGGATTGTAAATCACAATTATAACAGTAATTTTTAATTTGTAAAATCATATAGTACAATTGAAATAAAATCACACACTAATTTATCAAATTTTATTTCAGTTTTTTAATGTAATTATTAAGATGGATTTACATTGGTTATTAAATACATGAAATGATTAAAACATACTATTCAATTTCTATACTTATTGAAGAAAATGACACTCAAAATTTATTTTTTTAAAAAATGTGTTTCATAATTGGTTATAAAAGTTACAATGCTTTTTGTTTGTTTACATTTTAAATATGCCGGGAAGTAAATCTCATGGTTGAAGATAACAAAAATGGCGTTATTGAAGCTCACTAGAACCTAAATTTGAGGCTAAACAGATAATCAATCTAAAAATGTTTTCTGGTTTTATTTGGCAGATTTGTTCAAATTTTTACTATTATTAAGCAAAAGATTATTTTAATATTATAAAAAAAGAAGAAAATATTATTTATTCAGTGCAGTTGCTGTTTCGGATTAATTTGTATTAATTGTACAATTAAATTTTAGCTGGGTTAATTTATTTTGAAAATATTGCATGTTTAGACAATTCCTGGGTTTTTTTTTAATCCTAATCTATTTATCTGTCTATAGCCCGCTTAACGCTGCTTCACTGCGCAATAATATCTGTATTCCTCGTAATCGTAAATTTTATATTACTCTCTGTGGAGAACATTCGGGCAATTGATTGATAAAACCATGCAGTAAATAAGCAAACCATTAAAGATTTTTAGCAAAACTACAACATCATGCATGCTATAGAAAACATCAATCTTTCCTGAAAAGGTGACAGATAATTGTTTGAAAAGAGTACGGAAGAATGTATGGTTGGAGCTAAGCATGGATGTTGAGGCAAGTGAATACCTTATTAAATTTTGACGAAATTGTTAAGCGAACTAATGAAACAAAATTTTATGCATTGGATATTGAGGAATTATTACAAGTTAAAACTGATTAAAGACTTTTAAACAACAATTGTAATGAATTCGTAAAACAACAAATGCACGAAGATGAATAAATTAATCTTTCTGAGGATGAGGAAAAAAATTCATTTCTATAGGAATTAGTTTTCGATACTAAATGCTTCATTCTAAATAGGTTATCAGTATTTATGGGTTGCATTTGGTTATCAAAAGTATGGAATACGAATCTCGCCGATATCAAAATATTTTAATGTAGCACCAGTTACAATCTTATTGACCACAGTTAGAAAATATGAGTGTTCAATAATTAAAACTGAAAATTAATATGTTTGATTGAAGAAATTTGATGGGAAAGGTCAATTCAGATGTTTTTATCGATTGATAACAGTTTTGAATTAAGTTATAAGTTTCATGATAAAAGTAAGTGGTATATTTCTTTCTTTTAAAAGAATCAAGCAAATTCAGTGAAAAAAATAATAATAAATGCAAATACAAAAACTGAAATCCTTTCACGAATTTCAATTTATAATGTGTGAATATACTTTGCAGGACGAATACACATGGGAGTATACTAATGTTCACCTACCTAAGAAATTTACTACTGTGTCCAAATAGTAAAACCAATTTTGAATTTAAAATTCCCTCGGCTTATGGAATTTCAATTTTTCTTCTTTTTTTTTTTTTTTAGGTTGCTGGCACTGTCCTTGACATCTGAGTGAAATTTGACGTCGAAATATTCATTAGTATTTGAGTAACGCTTGGCTTTGTGAGACGCTAAAACTGATTCCGGCGATTTTTGAAATGGCTGAATTAATTGAGCAAAAAACGCGTCAAATCTCGATTGGTACCCAAAACTCTGAATGCGCCAGCTCATACTGTATTGATTCTTCGTGCCTTTCTCGCCAAAAATGAAACCCATATTGTTCCACGACCACTGTATTCACACCGTGCGACTTCTGCCTATTCCCTAAACTCAAAAGACCACTTCGGGGACACCGTTTTGAGTAGATTGAAAAGATTGTGAATTGGCGCGCGCTTTGAAGGCCATCCCTGCTGATAACTTTTTAGCATACATTGAGGATTGGAAAAAAAGTTGTTGCATTGTGTCAGAGCAGATTACTTTGAAAGCAATGAAAAGAATTTGGAAGAATAAATAAAGAGTTTTTGAAAAAAAATAATTGGTCTTACTTTTTGGGCACAGTAATATGAAGCAATTAAAAGAATGAAGAAATTTATGAAGAATGGAAGTTCTACGTTTTAGGATTCCGCTTGTTTATCAGACGAAATTTTCCCTTGCGTTTTTTTATAAGTTCCATCCTGAAAAAACAAAATGGCCCCAGCAATTACAAAATACTGCGGTTTTGGAAATCCCACTTGGCGCGGACAAGAAATTTGGCAAAATCGGAATCCTGAAGTGCAGAATCCCCACAAGAACTATCAAATTGAAAAGTGGCAGGAATGTATTAAAATTTAATAACTCTAGAATTTAAGAAGCAATTGTTCAAATACTATTAAAAGCTTTACCCAACTCTAATAGAGATGTCTATGAATGCTAAATTATCTTGTATAAGTAAAAGCTAATTGTAAGGCACTATTTTGAGGATGAGACATTACACTGTTTATATTTTGAAAGCCAGACAATTCAAAACGAATATAGAGACGTTACTTGTTGTTAGTTAATCTTTATATTTAGCAACACATATTTCATGTTAGTTTTAGAACACACACAAATAAAATCACGTGAAAGTCAGCGTTTATTTTGAATAAAAGTTTTTGAAATGAAAGTTTCTCTTGTTGCACGAGGAGATGAATTTGTTTTAAATAATAACTTATACTCTAATTTATTTTTTATTTTATAGATTCACTTTTTTGGAGAAACCATGGACCTCCAACCAGGACAGCATCATGTTCACGCATGTTAATAAAAATAAAAAAAATAAAAAATGAAGGAAAAGTAATTCGAAATAGGATGTTAATGGAAATCTTAGAATTAATAGGTATGCATGAGCCTAATATCTCACTATGTTTCATATCTCATGTATGCTTTAATAAATATGTGTTTTCACATGTTTGTAAGGATTTTGATGTATATAAATGTATATGAAAATAAATATTATGTTATTTCCAAATATGTTAATCTGATAGCTTTGTTTGACCATCTATCATATTATATCTTAATTTCCAACTTAAATGGGCTGTGATGTCTATATCAACTCAAGCGGATAAGTTTTCAATTGACTATTTTCTGTACTGCAAATTAAAAACAACTGAACAAAAATAAAAAAACAACTAAACAATTGAACTTCGGTATTCTATTCACGCTTTCACTTCTTAAATGGAACGTTAACTCCCAGCATTTTATTTGTTACACTTTTATTATTGCCACTTAATTTTATTATTGCACTTTTTTTCCTTTATTTTTACAAGTTAATTTCTGGTAATTAAATGTTGTGATATGGAACAACAATTCTTCTTGCTATTTCATCATATAATCAATCTCCCTCACACAATCAATCTTCATGTATAATCATCTACATTAAATTTTCAACTACCATAGAGCTATCACGTTTGATTTTGTTCCAGTCCTGTATAGCAATTTTAGGATGCCCGAATATAAAGAGTTTGTTTTAAAAGCCCAAATGAACATTAATTCACAGCGAAGTATCTTATATTATCTTTGTGTGATCCTTCTCCACAATCTTCTAGGGTTCACCTAACGTTTTGGGATGCCGCTTATACAGAACTTGTTTTAAAAGTCCAAATGCACAGTAATCCATAGAAGACACGTCGGAGTACTTAGGTGGGATGCATTTAATTGGAATAGCTTCAATTTCGGTTTTATTTTATCATTTTTTTTTAAATATAAAGGAGCCTATTTATAAGTAGGATCGGTAGCATAATCCTGAGGAAACTTAACACAAGATTTTTTTTTAGGTAAAGTGATGGATTGTCTTCTTCGAAAATAGGTATTGAAACATATTTCTGATAATAATCCGAATTAATTTTTACATTTTTTATACTTTCATTATTTTAATTTTTCCTTTATAAAAGAATTTAGTAATAATCGTAAAACCATAAATAATAATTTTCATAGAACAATTGCCACATAGTCTTAGGCTGAGAAACATGGTGTGGCGTTAGCTGTGAACGTTAAGTTTTTATGTTTTGATTGGCTAGAAATCAGATTTTACAATTTTGCTTACACAGTTTCTATAGAGATGTGTAATGTACGTCTGTTATTTCTCCTCACTGGTTCTTTAGTATAAATGACTGCTTCCAGGTTTTTAAGTCAATTAATTTAATCAATCTTTCTTCACAATAGATTAGACTTCACAATTAATTTAAACTATTAGATGAAGTCTCGATAGAAATTTATATACAGCTGACATATACGGTAGATGAAGTTATTATTAAATTTATCACAAACTTAACTCATTTTACCAATACGTCAATTTTCGTTAGATGTTCAGCACAAAACTAGTTTTGAAATATTTTAATTCTTTTATTCAATAGATGGCGCCCCATGAGAGCACTTGATGTTGTGAGAGTGATGTTGTGACATGGCTTTTTACAACTCTTTTAATTCTGTTGCTAATAAATGAAGCAAAGGGCGTGCTGCAAAGAAATGCTGTATTTTTTCTGGGAGGAAGAAAAATAATTTATATTATGCATGTGTGTTAATCTCTATACTTTCGTTTGTTTCAAACCTGTTTTCAAATTTTAATTTTTTCATACTCGCTTCGTTATTATAATGGCACAAATAAATGAATTAACATGAAATTAAAATAATTATTTAAAACATGGCTTTTGCAAAATTATCAAAACAGATTATGGTTCCATTGCACCATGGTAAAGAACAATAAATATTAAGTATAAAAACATTCTGCGAAATATTGCATCATAATAAAAACAATTAAAAATCTGTTTAATTTTCTGCGGATTTAGAAAAAGTATTATAATGTAATTAAAATTCAATATGCATTCTTATTTTTAAGAATTTTTATTTATATATTTGCAGGTAATTGTTGTTGAAAATTGGCATAGTTGAAAATTATACAAACACACAAAAGTGTGTTTATATAATTTTCAACTATTCAATTTGTGTTTTGTATGGTTTCATTACAATTAAAGCATAATTTCAGATTTTAGGATCAATAAACAAAACAACAACAACAAAAAACTATTTAGAATGGTTTTTTCAAATAACAATTTTGATTTTCTGTTTTGCATGACGAAATCAATCCACGCAATTTTTGATATTTCTTTTATTTTTGGATTTTTATTTGTTTCCACAATTAATAACAATTATTTTATCCGTTTTATTTATTATACAAAATTAAATTATATTGAATGATAATTATAAAGAAAGTGGCAGCACTCAAATTTGCTGAGATTACTTTATAAATTACCAAATTTTCGACTATTAGATATGAAAATTTTTTAAAGTGTTACTGAAATTCTCTATCATGTTACACTTTACTGAATTGTAAACTTTCAAACACGTACTGAGCATGACACAAATGTTGATGGATATTGAAAAATTTATTATTGAATTTTTATTTTTCAAATTCCTTAATACTTTTAAGTAAAAATATTTTAAATTTATTTATCAAATGAAAATTTGCACGGAATTATTTTTAATGAATATGAAATAAAATTCATTATCATCATCATTGGCACAACATCCCAGTTTGGGCCAAGGCCGTTTACCTACTGGTAGATTTCGAGACGAGAGATGTTTATTCTTTTTACGGGGTAGGGTTGTCAGCTCTACACCCAACGCTCAGCAGTCATATGAGACCGGAACCTACGACTTAAAGTGGAATCCGAACCACTACAAACATCCATGGCACTGCCGGGACTCGAATCCTGTGGTACAGAGCGCCAGAGCGCTAGCCACTCGGCCATTCAGGCCCATGAAATAAAATTACATTATTAAAATTAATTAAAAATTTATTAAAGTAATGAAATGGAAAATTAATAAATGGCGAATTACTAAAACTTGAATTAATGTAATATTTAAGAAAATTTGTATTAATAATTGAAAAGGCTATTACTTCTGAGATAACTACTACATACAAGAAAATTTGACTAAATAGTTCAAAATTCTAAAGTGTACATACTAAATAACACACAGTTTATCTTAGAAGGCACTAGTTGAAACTGGTATTTAGGTATGAGAATTTCTTGTTCATACAATGCGATGTTTGAGAAGTTCATTCAGTTTTATTTATACTAAAATTGTTAGTTATTTTACAGATTGTTATTCAGATTGAAAAACAAGACGATTCATTTTGAAAAATGATTTCTTTTTTTGCAATTTAATTTAAATATTTTTATGAGGATAAAAAGTAAACCCTGTAATTTTCTTGAGCACTGAGCACACTATGTATAAATATTGATGGGAAATAGAAATAACATTTATCATTATCAATAAAAAAATATGCATCTACACTTATTTATGTATACATTTTTTAAAGATCTGCTCACATTATAAATTTTTGGCCAAATCGCAAAATAGGAGCCATTGGGATTTGACAACTTTTTGTGGAGCCAGCTGGACATAAGTCGCCAACTGTGGCAACTCGGGTTTCTTGTACTGTTTGCACTTTGGGCAATGTTTGCAATTGGCGCACTTCGGGGAAAAGATTTTTTGATGTCAAATCCCAATTCCTGCCCCTATTCTGTGATTTTACCAAAACTTTATTACTCTACTTATTTCCTTCTGAATAAATAACATATACTTTATTAGTGTGTTATATTTTAGTTTGTAATAATTATAATATGAAATGACGTTAAAAGAACGTATGCAATTTACGAAGATTTATAAATCCTATTATTTAGAAAATACTCTGTATAATGAAGAATATGTGCATACTTAGTATGTGTTGTGTGTGATAATTGTTTATTCTAAATAACAAATCCTTACACTAAACAATTTTAATATATTTATTGATTTCAAAAATACATGCTATTGCTATTTCTATCTCTATCTTAATAGTTATTTTTTTTATTAAAAATGCATCTTGTTAGTAGCCTTTATTATATAGCAAAATTATTATATACAAAAGCAAAATAATGAATTTTAACAAATTTTCATAAAATAATATAATACTAACAACAGAAAATTTAATATTGGAAACCAATTAATTAAATCAATAATTAAATTACATTAGCAACTTGCATAAAACAAATTTATAGTAATGCGGCTTAACAAATGACAAATAATTAATTGTTTTATATAATTTTTATCATTTTATTGTTGTGATTTTTATATTCGCAGAATAATTAAGTCAATTTATTTTTCTTGCATATGCCTCTTTCAGGCGAAATTGATTAGAAATTTACAAATATGAATATTAAAAATCAGCAAACAAGTTCTTCAGACTTCAGTAGCGCTATTTTTCGGCCTCTCAATCTCGGTGGAGAACTGCATGCTCCTTGGAGTAATCGAAGCTTTTCCTTCATCTCTGTCATCCATGACATTCTGCAGTCACAGTGAAGTGCATCTGGAAGAAGAATAATTAGGATTTACCTGAGAAAATGAAGCCACATTTTTTTTAGAATTATATCTCTATACTTTCCGCATTGCCTTCTATCTATCCTCTATCTGGTGGACAAATTCAAACTGCGTCTTCCAGCACTCAGATTTATTTGTGAGGTTTTGTTCTAATGCAGCTGGCAAACACTTAGACTGTCTTTGATGCCTTAAGGCAAGCGCTGCAAAGACGTTACTCACTTTGCACTACCCAGGAGGTGCGTGTAGCTTGAAGATAAGTCACGGACGCGGAGTAACATTACCCCCGCAACGCTCTACGATCATGTTAGACCGGGACCTACGGTTTAAAGTGGATTCCGAACCACGACACACATCCATGGCACCGCCGAGACTCGAACCCGAAACCTTGGTACCGAGCGCCAGGGCGCTAGCCACTCGGCCATTAAGGCCCTTTTTTGTGAGGTTAGATGAAGGAAAAAAAAATGAAAAATTTCCATACAAGAATAACTGCCTTATGTCTGATAGAGATGGGATATAAAAAAATGCCTCATATTAAATTAATGATTAAAAACCATACAAAAAATGAAATTCATAGAGATCTTGTGTAACCATGTTAATTTTGGATTAAAATGAATTATGAAAGACTATATTTAAACGCCCATTTGTAATGTTACATTTGTACCAACGGTCAATAAACATATACAATACTTGAAGCATCCAATCTTTGAGATCGATCTTTGAATAACATAGCGTTTTCCTGATGATTTTCAGTTCTGTTGCTGCAGCTTTTGCACTCTTCGGATCTTAAGCAATTTCTTAGATTCTTTTCTTTTTTTTATGAGATCTGAATGTGAAGAGCGTCATTAATTGTATTTAAGTAAGTTCTTTTTGTAAGTGACAAAGCAAGGCAATTTTTAAGGTCAATTTTCAAAGTCATTTTTAATACGCCTTTATTAGCTTCACCTGTATGTTTGTATGTTTGTATGTATGTATGTATATGACTTTTTCCCCTGGAGATCTGTTTCTCCTTATATACACTATTTAAGCTGCAAAGAAACATTTACAGGCATCTTTCGGAAAGAAAACAGTTGATTCTTTTTAATACGCTTTTATATTAGTTTCACCTGTATGCTTGTTTGTTTTTTAAACTAAAAAGTAAAAAATAAATGAATAGTTTAAAAAAACTAAAAAACACGCTTTTAGAGTTAATCAAATTAAAAAGTAAAAAATAATTGTTAACATAAGAATAAAATGACTGACGAGAAAATGAATGTCACTGTTCTAAAAGCGTGGGGTGCGCGATATCAATCGTTAAAACATTTTTCACTAGTTTCATTCCGAAATGCAGAGTTAATTTAAAAATGTCATACAAAGCACCCCACGCTTTTAGAACAGTGACATTCATTTTCTCGTCAGTCATTTTATTCTTATGTTAACAATTATTTTTTACTTTTTAATTTGATTAACTCTAAAAGCGTGTTTTTTAGTTTTTTTAAACTATTAATTTATTCTATTATGAAGTTTATGATGTTTTGTTAAACAATTTGATTGTAGCGAATACTGTTGTGGCTTTCGTTATGAAAAGTGTCTAATCAATCAAATCGTTTTATCTAATTAAATCGTGTTTCTATTTAATTTCTTGTCAGTCCTTTAATTTTTATGTTGACTGGTCGTTTGTTCATAGATTCTTTCTGGTTTTTTACAAAAGTAATACAATTTGGATGAACATGTATATTTGTGTATTAAACTCTATAATTATGCATTTTATGAAATTTAAAAACAGAAACCACTTGACTGATAACTTTTGCTTTTGATTATCCCGAAATAAAGAATATTACTTATTAAGTCAAGTATTCTACTTTTCAAACATTCAATTTTTGAATATTTTTTTATATGATGTGCGCCATTTTGAACAAGCCTATATCTGCATCAGTTGAAGATGGAATAATAATAATACAAAATATTGATAGTTTATGTATTTGGTAATTTAAATTATTGCAATTTTTCTATAAACATATTAAGTTTTAAATTTTTGCTTTGCCTATTTATCTTTTTGACTAAATCAACGTATTTTAAAAAGCACTTACTGTTAAGAAAAATAATCTTCAGTTGGTTCCAAACTGGCTGAAATGTCTTGGCGTCAACTATTAAAATAGGATTGCCTTCTAAGAATAGAAATCGGAGCTTGGGCATCTGGGTGAACATATCAACAGGCAATTCTTCTATTTTATTTTGGCTGAAAAACGTCACAGAAATTATCAGGGGAAAAAAAAATTTTTTTTTTAAACAAAAAAAAAAAAAAAAAAAAAAAAAAAAAAAAGGAGGTGAAAAGAATATAAAACAAAATTAATCAGAATTTGAATTTGCTCATAATGAAAAAAATTATTGATTGTACTGATTGATTGCTCCAGCGAAACAAAATTTTTTCATTAGACTATTTTGTTGTAATCCTTTGACCATTATCTGTAACGAATTTTCATTTGAGAAAATCTTTTGAAAATTGTTAATTGTGGTGGATGGATTGTAACTGGGTGTGGTTGTGTTGAGACTTGAGGCACAGGGTTGAGAACTCACAGCTTTATTTACACAAACACAAGCATCACACACGTACAATTAAAAGCATATAATATTTAGCACATTTAAAGACAAATAATTATAGATTCGTGGAAGAATTCCACTTCTCAGCCGAAAAACGGATACTCAGGTACGCGCGGATGCACGAAGTATATTTCCTGTCGGGATAGATTGTAAATTAAGCGTTTCTCAGCAGAAGCGCAGGTTGCGCAGTACTTCATCTCTAGTGAGAGTCTCGAGGCCTACAAACCATTTCTCCTGAACGCCACAGGGGGTGCTCTTGAAGTGCGTAGGAGGAAGCACTATTACATAATTTATTTAAATGTACTTTGAATGAAAATACGATATGCCCGTAAACATTATGGCATTGATATAAATTGCTTGTGTCCTTAAACATTGAGAATTATTTAATCACTTAAACAAAATATAATTTAATTAAACATTTTAAGACATTTTTATACAAAATAATAAACATTTTTTTAAGATCATACATGGTAATAAATGAATTTAACTTATTTCGTTTTTTATTGTGGATTCTGTTAAATATTCATGAAAACTATTTAAAAATATTTTTTAAAAAATTTTAAATTAAATGTAAAATATTTTTGAAATAAATTTTTTTAGTTTTGCTGTTTCACATTTTAATTTTTTGGAGCAATCATTTACATATCAATGTTAAACTATATTTTATTAATTATATTTCATAAAATATACTTCCCAGAAATTTAAAAATTAACTCCCTACATAAAATATAAAAATTGCTGAATTAAAAAGCTGTTAAGTTAGTATAAGATAATAAGTGTTTACTAGTTTTATATTATGATGGAAAAATGTGAAGTACCAAGGGAAAACAAATTATTTATTTTAACTTTATCACTTCCTCCAAGACTTTAAACATCTTGAAGGAAGTAACTTCCTTCTAGATTTTAGCCAACTTTTTTACTTCCTAGTTTTAACCCCCTTTGGCCAATGTTCCAATTTTTCACTCTACTTTATAACCTGTGTTCGTATTTAATGCAATTGGTTTTGCAGGTGTAAAGTTGCTCAATCCTGATTTATGAAAGGAAACGTCTAATAAATGGTTTTTAATTATTTATCTTCTCTATATAGATTGTTTCACGTTTTTTATTTCCTTTATAATAGTTACTTTACTGGTTCTTTAATAGTAAATATAGGTTAATGAAAACAATTGATGCTGAATTATAAAAAAAAAATATAATATAAATTGAACCAAACATTGATAACCACAGTTTAAAAATTTTTGTATACCATTCAATATATAAAGTTTCTATTTCTTTGAATTACATTTTAGTTTCAGCTTTTGTTATCAAGGCAAAAATGGCTCTATAAATTTAGTAAATTGCATAAATTAATTATAAAGATTCGTTGGATAAATATGCTTCAATGTGATAAACAAAATGAAATTTGTGTTCATCTACCGTACAACTGTAGTTGGATGATGTGTAAAATGCTTTGAGGCATCATTCGTTTTCTGTAGACCTAATATCCAAGGCTTCATTCAATTAGAGCCAGGGTGCCCGACCCGTGGCTCAGTGGCAAAGCGCTCATCTGGTGAACATTAGTTTAGTTTAGATTGGTTTGTCGCTTTACGGTCATTTTGTGCACACTTTAGGCTAATTAGATCGGGACCTACAGCTTAACGTGGATTCCGAACCACCCACAAACATCCGTGCCATCTCCAGGGGTGAGCATTAATTTCAATCCACTGGCTGCATTGTTGCAGACAAGGTTTCGAAAAACGAGGAGACTCGATGGCGTTTGGGATGTTCAGCCTCTTGCCTCGTTAGTTGGACTACCACCACTACTACTACTACACAGCACACACCACATCATTGCGTATAGAGATGAGTTGCTCCTTTTACGCTTTGGGATGTTGTGGATGAGAAGAAGTCTAACCTGGCTCTGCGACGTTCTACGGTCATATGAGACCGGGACCTTTCTGAACCACTACAAACATCCATACATCGGGACTCGAACCGACACCTGTGGTACTGAGCTCCAGAGCGCTAGCCACTCGACCATCAGGTGTCCTTTCGTCGGACTACCTGGTGGGAGTTTTCCGGTTTTTCTCTCATACGATACACAAAATGATCTCATACGATCTCATACGAAACTCCTCCCGCAAGGCAATGCCCTTCTTCTTCAGTGACTCGGAGCCAAGTCAGGTACCTACGGGTGCTCCAGCACAACAGAAGCTACCTCCCCCCCCCTCCCCCTTCCCTTCCATGAGAACACGCGTGTTCTCGGATTTGGTCTAGATGTAGTAGTCGACCAAGTGGGATAAAAAAAAGAGCCAGGGTTTGAGATTCTAGAGCCAGGCATTGAGACTCTCACCCGAGTGAAAGTCCAGCGCAACCGGCGCTGCAGCTAAGAAACGTTTAGTTTGTAATCTCTTCTTCCGGAGAGAAAATCTAATCTAATCTCTTCTAATCTTCTCGGAGAGGAAATGTATTCAACGCAACACTGCCTAATAGTTGACCTACAGGTTTTCACACAGATAGGAAGCATATTTCGCGCATTCAGCGCGTACCTGAGTATGTTTATTTTTGGATTAGAAGTAGAATCCTTCTACGAACCTATAATTATCTATTGGAATCTATATTAAGGATATCCGAATCTATATTAATCTATAATTATTTATTAAACTATAGTTATAATTGTCTTTAAATGTGTTAAATATTGCCTGTCTCTAATTGTATGTGGCATTTGTGTATGTGTAAATAAAGCTGTGAGTTCTCAAGTTTCAACCCAACCACACCCAGTTACAATCCAGCTACACAACCTGCAGGTTCCTGCAACCTCCAGCTGCACAACCTGCAACTCTCACCCAGAGAGGAAGTGTATTTCGTGCATCCAGAGTGTACCTGAGTATCTTCATTTTCGGCTTAGAAGCGGAATCCTTTAACGAATATATAGTGATCGATCTTTAAATGTGTTAAATATTGTATGTGTGTGGTGCTTGGTGCTGTGTGTTCTCAAACCTGTGTCTCAAGTCTCAACAAAACCACACCCAGTTACAACCCAGAGTTGCTCCAATCCACAACACTACAACTATTAATAATTTAAATTGCAAACTAATTTTTTTACTTTAAATAAATGTTTAATTAAAAATGTGCGATATACAAAATATAAAATTCATACTACACAATACGCAATTAGTGTGCAATTCCTCATCTCGAGAGGAAATATATTCAACGCAAGCCTGCGTAATAGTTGGCCTACAAACTCTCATTTGGAGAGGAAGTATATTTCGCCTACTTGAGTATCTGGTTTCGGCGTTTTAATGTTTAACAACGTTATGTTTTTACAACGTTTAATAATTTAAATTGGAAAATAATTTTTTACTTTAAACACATTTTTAATTAAAAATGGGCGATATATAAACATTAAAATTGGTACTATAAAATATGCAATGGCTTTACCTGAGACCAAGGGTATGAAGCTTTTTGGCAGGCAGTGGAAGCAGTGATCTCTCCACCGATTGCAAAGCGTTCTTGCCCAAATGCAGCTGCTTTAAAGAGGTGAAAGCTGAAAATGCTTTGTAGGGCAGCTCTTTAAGGTTGTTATCTCTGAAGTTAATGATTTTCATGGGCAATCTGGCAAGCTTAAGGAACTCATCTTCCAGTTCTATCAAGTTCGAGTTAGATATTTCCAGTTCTTTGAGTTTGTTGAGCCTCTCCAACAATGTCCAGTCCCAAACACTGGCATAGGAGCAGTTGATGACTCTAAGAATGAGAAGAGTGTCTTCCAATCCCTTGAAAGCGTGTTCGTTCTCGCTCAAGGACATGATACTTGAATTTACTATTTCTATCGACTAAAAATTGAAATAAAAATTAATAAGAAAAACTATTTTAATTCATTTTATTGGTAAGAATTAATTGAAAAAAAAACCCACTCAAAATAATAAAAAAATGTCTCCTGTAAAATACACATGGCATAAAAAATTTCAGCAAAAAATAAAGCACTCAAACATTTTGAAATTTTAGCTCATTGAATTTCCAAAATTAAATTTCTTTTTTTTAGTTGGATTTTAATTTAAACAAGAACAGTAGAGGTTTCTAAAATCATCTTTCATAATAAATAAAAGGACACTCATTTAATATGAAATATGATTTTTAGAAAAATAAGGACAGAAGCATATTAATCGAATTAGTTAAGAATAAGAATAAATGTGAAATTTTTAATTTTGCAAGAAAAATATTATTTAGCCCGACTCGGGGCAATGTGCACAGCTGGTGAGCATTAAGGTTGAGGTTCAATCCGCTGGCGGCTTTGTTGTAGACACTGTTTCAAAAAACGTGGTGTGGTGTAGTCACTTTTTGAAACAGTGTCTTGTGATATTTAGCATCGTGTCCTGTTAGTCTTAGTATCTGGGAGCCTGAATGGCCGAGCGTCCAGCGCTCTGGCGCTCGGTGCCACAGATTTCGGGTTTGAGTCCCGACGGTGCCATGGATGCTTGCAATGATTCGGAATCCACTTTAAGCCGTAGGGCCCTATCTCTTATGACTGTAAAAGCGTCACGGAGCCCAGTCAGACTTCTCACCAGCATCATTCCCCAACTGTATAGGGGCATCTTAGCTCTAGGCACAGTGATGTGGTGTGATGTAGTCTTAGTACCTGGTAGGAGTTCTCCGGTTTTTCACTCATACGATTCGCAAATGCGAGGTAGTTGCCCCAAAAGACCTCCCGGAAAGCATTACCCTCCTTCTTCAGCGCCACGGAGCCGAGTCAGACTTTTACCTACGGGTGCCTCGTCACAACAGACATTGCCCTCCTTTCATGTGATCACATGGGTTCTTGGACTTCGTCTAGATTTTGCTGTCGACCAAGGGACTTATGAAACAACAACAAATATTATTTATCAAATTTTATTATTGTTTTTATTGTATGAAATAATTTTTAAAATATTTCGCTAGAATAAGCTCCATTCAATGTAAAATATAATTAAATTTTTCATAAGCTTATTATTTGAAATGTTTGCTTTAATAAAATATAGGTTATGATGGATATAAATTAATAAAATTTGATCCATCTCCAAATTTGCTAAGACCAAATATGTTGGATTTAAAAAAAGCAAAATAGATTTTTTTTTTGACAACTGCACCACTATCTTAGACATCCTGAAGACATCCATTTTTTTTTATTCACTTTAAATAAATTCTCTAGTGGAAGAAACAAATGATAGAGGACAATTTCAGAATTTTAAAAAATGATCTGTCCTCTTCATATGCCAGAGCATTCCAGCCCTTCATTATCATAGCATGATGTGGCAGTTTGGAGTTGAAAAAATACATCATTTTTGTTTTAAAGAGCTTTAACCTTTTTTTTTTTTTTTTTTTTTTTTTTTTTTTTTTTTTTAAAGAAAAGGATATCTTGGTTCTGTTTATCCCTAAATAGTTTTAGACAATTTTTTTTTCTTTATTAATAAATATACTATCATAATATTCAAATGGGCAACCGATAGAAGTCTACTATTGAAACATATGTTAGCATAGAAAGGCTTATTTAGGCAGTTGAAGATGGATTTTACAGCTGATTTCTCTATCTTTATACATTTTTAGTAACTGTCATTGTCTTCAATAGAGACTTGTCATCTAGCTGATTAAGTATTCCTATGTGAAGTTTATCTTCAAATTCATGGTCAGAGACAAACTTGACAACTTATCAACATGGTTAGATAATTTTTGAAGAAAAATTAAGATATGTTGTAGATAATTTAAAGATAGTACAGTACAACCACAGATAGCGTGGGAAATCAGTAAGCTGCTGGATTAAAAAAGAGCGGCGTTATAGGGAAGTAAATATATTTGAGAGAGATTTTAAATGCAATAAAAAAATTTGAATTTTTATTAATTAAAATTTGGGTCTGATGGCCGAATAACTAGAGCTCTGGCACTCGATGACACAGATTTAAGGTTCGAGTCCCGTCATGTCCCGTCATGAGTTAGTTGCCATGGATATTTGTAGTGGTTTGGAATCAGCTGGGTATGGTTGTCAGCCGTACGCCCTACACCCTAGAGTCATATTAGAACGGTGGTTTGGAATCCACCGTTATAATATGACTCTAGGATGTTGGGCGTACGGCTGACAACCATACCCCATAAAAAGTAAACGTCTATTTCGGAATCTGCTAGTAAGCAGACGGTCTTGGTTAACCTTGGGCTGTATTGTCGAGTAGTTAGTTTTAGTTAGTTAATAATTAAAACTTCAGATTACACGATATTAATCAAAAACAGGATGAAAATATTCCAAACTAACTATTATACTTTTGCTTTCAAAGCAGCTTTGAGCAGCGTATATCTGACTATCATCCCTAACAAGTAGTAGATTCATACATTTCCACCGTTAAACCAGATGTTTACCATTCCACGGTATCCGTGGTTGGAAAATATATGTATTTTTATGAGGTACTTAGGCTTTAAAGTCAAGTTACAAGAAATAAAATACACGCGATGAATTTTATTTTAGTTCATTTAAATTGATTCATTTTATTTGGTTCATTTTTTAAAAGAAATTTAGTAATGAATATTTATCTTAACTATCAATATGATTTATTTTAAATCCATAGTTTAATTCTAAACACGTGAGCTTTAGTATAATAGCAAAATAATTTGAATCTGAGAATAAACAATAGATGGAATGGATTTTAAAAAACAGCATAATCTTTATATCCAATTTAATACAATGAATTATTCCTATTATTATTAGGGGAATTTAAATATAATAAATGATTAATTTAGACTGAAATAAAAAAATAATTAATATTAGAAATATATTTTTAACTTGTTTTCAGATAAATATTGCAATTTTTATATTAGAAACAAATATTTAAATTTTTTTATAACAAAGATAAAAACGATATTAAACAGATGTAATTTTCCCATATTTTTACTCTTCAAAAGATAACATTATCTAATACATTCGTACTGATTTGTTAAAGTGTATATAATTTTGCAATTTATCGAAAATTATTTTATGATTAAAAATATGTTAAATTTTGTACAGTGCTTTGAAATTTTACAATTAATAACATTTTTTATTAATATTCTTATCCCGGAATTTTACTAATGATTTTTATTCTAAAAAAAAAATGTGTACAAATTGAATCGAAATCATATATACATACTTAGAAAATGAACATTAAAATGTATGTATTATTTTAAATAATTACAATGATTAATAATAATACTAATTAAAACTATTTCCTTCAGCCTTATATAAAATTCAAGGATTATGTGACAACTTAAAAATTCCCAAACTTAAAATATTATTTTAAATTTTATGATATTACAAAAAATTATTCCATCAATCCAATGCTTATTTGCGTGTAAATGAATTTAAGAAACCTTTAAAAATGTATCGATAACGTAATTAAAATTTTGACTTAATTTAAAATATTGTTTAGCACTACTTTTAGAATCTTAAAATCTCTTTATAACGATTGCAACGTTTCTCAAGAAGCAAGTATAATTATTCTAATAATTAACCATCAACATATATTATAGTTTTATTAAATTCAGAACGCGCTGTTGACAGATTGCGATACATATTGTGTGCTTTAATACTTCAAATTCTTACTTTTAAGTTAGTCCCATCAAAAGCATCTTCCGGTATATATCTCATAGATACCGACCGCAACTCAACTCCGTCTATGGGTTTATCTTTGATGGCCGTCATTACAGATGTCAGATCATCTTCGCTGAAGACGTCTTCACAGAGCACCGCTGCATATGACTTGTTACCTTGGCAACGGCATGGCTCTAGGGTTTCGGGAGGGGGGCACAGTTCCTTTGAGAAAGGCCATACATTCAGCATCAATGGTATGCTAAGAATCAAAGAGGCTGGGATCTGAGTCATGGTCCTGCAGCTAGGCAATGTTGTCGTGATATTGACAGTGAACCCAATGAATGATAAAAATGGCCGCATATGGCTTTGATAATTTTAATCTGCTTTTTTTTTATGATGTATTTTTTTAGAGGAACAGATAATCTGTGTTCCGAATAAATCTACAATTTTGTTAATCACATTTTAGTTAAAATGTCACTTCGAAAAAAATTTTTTTCATTGATTTTTTTTATCATTTTTTTTCAATTCCTACTATTAGCTCGCACTCTCCCTATATATATCTTGTTCAAATTTTAAATCGTTCATAAAATACTTTGTATTCATCCAATCAAGTTCAAATACATTTTTTTGAACTCGTAGTGGATGACACTTGATGTTAATACAGTTTTTTCAAATATTAATTCAGTAAGTAAATTTAATTAATTAATTTTAGTTTCTTTTAGATTTCAGTTGCATATATCTACCCATAGATGGCGCCAGATGTAAGAGGAAAATTTCAACTTTATTTATAAAGGACTTTCTGAAAATAGTGAAAGAAACAAGTAGGCATTGAATTAATTTTTTTTTTATATTACTTGTTTATTATCAAAGAATCGATCATTGATGTTAAATTTTCATTTATGGAGAAGATTTTTAAATATTTATGAATAAGAATCTAAAATTAAAGTGAAATGAAAATATTTTTGTTTTTTAAGCTGTATAATTAGGCAAATTAACATAGATATACGTAATGAAAACTTATTAATTATACTTGAATATCTTCATTTCATTCAAAATATTGAAATAGTTTCAATGCATACAAAAAAATTATAGTAATTTTGTTTGATACGAACTGTGCTTACTAATTAATCTTAATTCAGGTTGTCTCAGTGAAGAACATGTTATTCTTTTTTTTTTTAAATATTTTATTTTTTTCTGTAGAAATTCAGTATCTATAATAACATCAATGTTTAAAATCAGAAACTCGTTTCTTTTTTGTGACTATTTAATTAAAATGTAATTTTCTATCTTACATTTAAGAAGTGAACGTAGTATATATACACTGAAGTGACAAAAGTCATGGGATAGCAATATGCAAATTTTCAGATGGCAGCAGCATCGCGTAGAACAGGTATAAATGCGCAGTGCTTTCGCAGAGCTTTCATTTCTGTTCAAGTTATTCATGTGAAGAGGTTTTGACGTGATGATGACCGCACGACGGGAATTAACAGACTTTGAACGCGAAATGTTAGTTGGAGCTAGACGCATGGGTCATGCCATTTCGGAAATCGTTAGGGAATTCAACATTCCCAGATCCACTGTGTCAAAGAGTGTGCCGAGTATGAAATTTCAGGCATAACATCCCACCATGGACAGCGCAGTGGTCGACCGCCTGCACTTAACGACCAAGACCGGCGACGTCTGCAAAGAGTCGTAAATTCTAACAGACAAGCAACACTGCGTCAAATAACCGCAGAAATCAATGTGGGACGTACAAGGGACTTGTCTGTTAGAACTGTGCGGAGAAATTTGGCTTTCTTGGGCTATTCCAGCAGAAAACCGACTCGAGTGCCTTTACTGACAGAACGACATCGCTTGCAGCGACTCTCGTGGGCACGTGAGCATATCGGTTGGTCCCTAGATGAATGGAAAACCGTGGCCTGGTCCGATGAGTCACGATTTCAGTTGGTAAGAGCTGATGGTAAGTTCGAGTGTGGCGCAGACCCCACGAAGCCATGGACCCAAACTGTCAGCAAGGCACTGTTCAAGCTGGTGGTGGCTCCGTAATGGTGTGGGCTGTTTTTCATGGCATGGACTTGGTCCTCTGGTGCGACTGGACCGAACATTGACTGGAAATGCTTATGTTCAGCTACTTGGAGATCACTTGCAGCCATTCATGGACTTCATGTACCCAAAGTCGCGTACTAGAGCGAAATTGTATACAACTCAACTCCAGAGTTTCCTGTCCAAAATACTACTTCTACTTTCATTGAAAACGAGAATTGCCCCGTATAGAATAATGTAAAAATTGATGTTAATAAAATGTGTTCGTTGTGAAAATGAGAGTTATTTTTCTTTTGAAAGAGTAGAAATATCTTTGAAGTAATTAAGATATTATTTAACCTTATTTTGAATGTGTTCATTAGCGATAAAAGATCCCATCTAATTTTACGAGTCAAAAGAATCTGATGTTCTAGCGTTTAAGTAATTTGAAGTTAGTTTTGGTTTTTGTATTACTGAATGCTGGTACAACATAACTAATGGCGTCCGCGACAGGATTTGTATAATTGGATGTGGATAATAAGTGAGAAAAAGGCAAGTGAATTTTGAATTTGAGTTTTAATTTAAGTGATTTATTGTACTTTGAATTTGTTTAAGAACTTTTGAACTTTGAACTTTTAAAAATGGAAAATTTTAAAAAGAAAAGAACTGTTGCACGTTCAGCATTTACACGTTTATATAACGCTATTAATGATGTTATTTCTGAAGATGGTGCCAATTTAACGGACAATTTTGATTTATTGGCCGATTTTGACCTACTTGGCGAAAAATACAACGAACTTTGTGTATTGAATGAGGAAATTATGAATTTAATGTTGCTTGAAACAGAAATGAATCCAGCCGACTTGGATGCTGAAACTTTTGCTGCAGATGAATATAATAAGAAATTTAAAAGAATCAACATTATTTTTAAAAGCAAAAGTAATAACCGTGAAGAAAGTGATAACTCTAGTTCTGTCCAGAGTATTTCTAAAAGAAAATTTAAGTTGCCGTTATTGGAACTAAAAAAAGTTTGGTGGTGAAATCAAAGACTGGTTGCCATTTTGGGGTCAGTTTAGTAAAATTGATAGTGACCCAAATATTGACGAGGCTGATAAGCTTCAATATTTGATACAAGCTACATTGCCTTCGACTAGAGCTAGAGAGTTAGTTGAAAGTTTCCCACCTTCAAAGGAAAATTATCATAAAGCAATAGACTCTTTAAAATCACGTTTTGGACAAGATGATTTACTTGTCGAATTCTATGTTCGAGAACTTTTGAAACTAACAATTTCTATGAACTCTAGGGATCAGAAAGTGAAACTTCCTACTTTGTATGATCGGATTGAGACACAGCTTAGAGCTTTAGAAAGCTTAGGAGTAACAACTGAAAAATATGCTGCTATGCTCTTTCCTTTAGTTGAATCTTGTTTATCCGAGGAAGTTCTCTGAGCCTGGCAAAGGAATAACAGTTTCAATGATAAAAAAGAAGAATCTCGACTTGAAAATTTAATGCAGTTTTTGAAAAACGAAGTAGAAGGAGAAGAACGAATCAATCTGGCCATGAAAGGTTTTCAGTTAAGGACAATCCTAAAATTTACTCTTTGAAAAACCTATGCACACTGCTGCCGGGCTTTTTTTTGCTGGAAGTCAAAGTTCTTCTAACTGTGCCTTTTGCAACGAAAAGAATCATGAAAGTAAAAATTGCAAACTTGCTTTGAATTTAGATTTACAAGAAAAAACAACTTTGCTAGCCAAGAAGAAATGCTGTTATCGATGTTTCAAGACTGGACACATGGTAAGGCAGTGTACAAACAAAATTAAATGTTCCCAGTGTCAAAGAAGACATTATAATGTTATGTGCCCTGAACTGAAGCCGGTTGTATCCACTGGTTCCGATAAACTAGTCGACAAAGCTGTAGAAAACTCAAATGGAAAATTCAACACCTTGGCGAATCCAACTTGTTCAGCGGATGTTCTTCTGCAAACTTTAGTAGTATATCTTTACGGTAATGATGGCAGTTTTCCTGTGAGAGCGTTAATTGACACAGGTAGCCAAAAATCTTACATAACTAAGGAAGCTGTTTCTAAAATGAGTTATGAACCAATTAGAGCTGAAGATATGATCCACAATCTTTTTGGTGGTGTAGAAAGTAAACAGAAGCATCATTTGTACAAAGTATATGCAAGCAGTTTCCAAAAGGACTATCACTGTTCTTTCGAAGCATATGATCAAGAGAAAATATGTATTGATATACCAACAGCGATTTCTGGACCTTGGACTAAAGAGATTGAAAAAAAGGGAATATTTCTTAGCGACAAAGAAGCCTGTCTCGATTATTCAGCGTCTTCAGTGCATTTGTTGATAGGTGCTGATATAGCTGGTAAACTTTTTACTGGAAAAATCGTGAATTTATCTTGCGGATTAGTGGCAATGGAAACACTACTTGGATGGTCTCTTATGGGAAAATTAGAAAATGAAGTGAAAAATGACAGCTATATGACAGTATTGTCTTTACATGTGAACAACAAAAGCATTAGTGATCTTTGGAGTTTGGACACTCTTGGAACCTACGGGACTATGAAAATGTTTTTGAAGATTGGAAGAAGGAAGGTATTGTTGAAGAGTTAAATAGTGAAGATCTCATGGATTCTAGGTAAGTGTCACTATCTTAAAAGACAATTCAACAACAAAGACAAGACCTGTCAAAAATTGAAAGGAAGTCCATCTGCAAACCGGCTACCTAGTAACAGGTCAAAGATCCAAGACCTGTGAAAAGATGGTGTGATCGCCGATATACGCAAAAGCTTTTCTACAGATTCGGCTGAATGACAGTGACAAAGGATTATCTGCGATTTCTTTGGTGGAAGATGGAGATCCAAATGTTGTCAAGATCTGCAGACATTGCCCGTGTAGTGTTTGGGATAAAATCAAGTCCATTCCTTTTGGGGCGACATTGAATCTTTGACAGATGGAGTTCCTGATTGCTACAGATGACAGCTCAACACCTACAAGAGAAATCTATGTCATGATTTGATAATTGTAGTGGCTAGTGTGGTAAAAGCGAGGCTGACTTGACAAAGTTTATAAATGAATCCAGAGAAATCATGGCTCAGGGAAAATTTGAGTTACGTGGCTGGCAACACAATTCTTTGAGATTCCTTAGAGACAATTTATGAATCCCAAAAATGCTTCTCCTATCTTACAAGACATTCCAGTTCTTGGTCTTTCTTTGGAACATTGAAAGAGACACGTTGCACTGATGTCAGAAATGACACGCAGAGGACTCTGTAAAGTGACAAAGAGATATATTATTCTTCAAAATGTCAAGGAAAATATTTGACCCTATTGGAATTACTGCCCCATAACTTTAATTTAAAAATATTATCCAAAAACGTGGAAAATTAATACAGTGGGATGATATTCTTCCAGAAGAAATTGCTCCTCTAAATTTGAAAATGGGACAGACAGTTACATCAGTTAAACAAACTAGAAATACCAAAGATGGATTCAAGGGCATAAGAACTCAAAACATAGTTTACATGTATGGCCGATGCTAGTCAACAAGCCTATGCTACTTGCATTTTTTAAGATCTGTGAACCAAATAGGAGTTACTTTATTTTAGTAGCAACAAGATCACGAGTAGCACCTCTAAAAAGTATTTCCATTTTCCAGATTGAGCTATTGGGTTGTTGCATCGGCTTGAGGCTTGCAAAACTAATATTTGCACTGATTTAGAAGAACTTGGTGGTATACCTGTTTATTACTGGTCAGATTGATGAACTGTTTATACTGGATTAAAAATGGTGAACAATGGGCAACGTCAGATGAATCGAGTCAAGGAAATTAGGATGGGCAGTGAACCTTCAATGGGTATGTACCTGGAAAATCTAAAACCCAGCGGACTTACCTTCGAGGCTGTTCAGTTAATAATTTGATAGCTCGAAGATGCAGGGAAGGAAGGTCCAGCCTGGTTAACAGAGTGAAGAAGAATTGTGGCCTATATTTATATGGCCCTGACAGAATGTCGTCAATGCAGAAAAAAAAAATCAGTTTGACTTCTGTTTTGTGTCAGATTACGTTAGGAATTCTTAATAAGATTTTTCGTCATTTGAGAAACTGGCGAGTTACCGCAAGAGGACAGTGGCTTCTCCGAAAAAATGAAGCTATAAAATAATAAATAAGTACGAGTACAAATTATTTTTTAAAACAAATTAATCTCCTAGATCAACACAAGAAATTTTTATTTCAAAAAATTTATTTAAAATAAACGCTGCTTTTCCCATAATTTTATTTATGTGTGTTTTAAAATTGACATGTGTTGCTAAATATTACGACTGACATATCAAGTCACGTGCTCTGTAGTCCATTTTGAATTGTCTGGCTTTTAAAATATAAACAGATTGCTATTTCAATATCCTCAAAATAGTGTCTAAGGATCAATTTATGTATATAAAAGATAATTTAATCATCACTTAACGGACTTCTCTGTCTGAATTTAGTAGCGCTTCTTGTAGTATTTGAACAAATGTCTTCTTCATAAAGTTCTAGATTTATTAAAATTTTCCTATCACTATTGAATTTGATAGTTCTTATGGGAATTGTGCACTTTAGGGGTCAGATTTCGCCAACTTTCTTTTCCGCGCCAAATGGAATCGCCAAAACTGCAGTATTTTGTAACCGCATCAGCCATTTTGTTTGTTTAGGAGGGAACTTGAAGAGACCGCAAGGGGAAAAATTGCCAAATAGACAAGCGGTATCCTAAAGTGTAGAACAATCGTTCTTGTAATATTCTGACCAATTGTTTCATAAATATATCTTGGATTATTGAACATTGGTATAATACCATGTGTCCCAACAAAGTAAGTTCTCACATTATAAATTGAAATTCGTGAACAGATTTGAGTTTTTGTATTTTCTTGAATTTATTATTATTTTTTTTTTTTACTGAATTTGTTTCTTTTAAAAGAAAGATATTTACCAAGGATACGTTCCAAAACGTTTCGAAGTTAAACGAAGTCATCTGAACACTTAAATAAATTGAATAAGTGAAACAGAACTGAAAATAAGAAAATGTACCATTTTTTCCCCCAACATTTATTGTTAAATACTTTTTTAATACATTAATTATATTTATTAATGCCAATATCAATTTTTACTCATAAAAAAACATAAAAAAGTTTCCTGTTTGTGATAAGAAAAGTTCTTCCTCATTGAGAAATTGTGTGTGTTTGGGCGTGTGTATGTGTGTTTGTGAAGAACTCATCTAATGCCGTTCGCATTTTCCCGTTTTGTTCAGCAAGTAGTTGTTAAGTCATCGCATTAATGACATTTTGTCTTATCATGTCTATTGAATTTCGTAATTCTTGTAGTATTCTGACTAATTGTTTTTTAAATTTCTTGGGTTGTTGGGTTAATTGTTTCTTAAATTTTATTGAACCTTAGCATACCCCACGTCCAGCAAAATATCTTTACATACATTGAAATTCTTGAAAGGATTTCATTTTTTTTTTAATTTTGTAATTATATTATTTTTATATTTTATACATTTTTCTTTTTATCATTAATTAATGTATTTATTTTCTCAAAAATAATTTTTTCCTTTAGATAAAAATTTAAAATTTCCTTTGACTATAGATATATTAGTGCTATTTAGATAAAAAAAAAAAAAACTATTGGATAATTTTTGCCATCATAAGAACAATCAGGCATCGTTGTTAATATGATATATATTACTATATGTGTATATTATCATTTGTATAAAATGAATTAATTAAAAATTAAAAGTATTAATTAATTTTTGAATCCAACATCTATCAATTTTAAAAACAAATGGTTTATATAAGTAAAAAGTATCTTTTCCGTTTAGATTTTGATTTTTTAAAAATCTTACCATGGTATTTGCCTTTGTGTTCAAAACTTTGATAGATTTTTAAAAATATTTTTTATAAAGTTATCAAGATTACATTTTGCTGATACACATTTTGTGGATCATATTGGGAAATAATAACATCATAATTAAAATATAAATAATTAATGCTTAAATATAATTTATTAATTTCATTTATATATTTGTTAATATAATTTATTTATTTTATTTTACAATCAATTAAGGCTTAAATATAATAAAGGTTTATTGTTGTTCAAATTTACAAATGAATTACTTAATTTTTAAACATTCAGTCGTTATTCGAAGAATGTCGTCTATTAGTTAATCTCCTATTACCTATTCTACTCAAAAGAGAGATTTTCCTAATTAAAATCTAATTTGAATTTAAAATATGAGAATTATTCTTCGTTTCGAATGAGCGGAAGAATTATGATTATAGCTATAGCTGAATTCATAGAATAGACTGTTTAATTAAGTGACTTATAATTTTCATAGAAATAAAGTGCAGCATTTCGTGGAACATAAAAGAGTTTTTTATTCACAGTTTCAGCAGCGTAATTTAACAGGACATTTAAGAATTTAACAGTTGAGCTCGTTCGGTTTAAGGCTCTCCAGAAAACGTCCTCTAAAGTTCTCCGGGCCATAACATTCGGCGTGCATGTATTTTTTGCTGTTGTTCGCTTTTGTGAGCCATGCTATTTTGCAGTCACAAGATAGGCGGGTACCTGTAAAAATACAAAGATCAATTTTAAATAGCAGAACATAAATACACATAAAAAGGAAAAACTATGGACTCGCAGAAAAAAGTTATCAAATTTGTGAAAATGAAAAACAAAGATTCTTTTCAAAAATAGTTGCAAAAAATTCCAAATAGACACAATTGCGATATATTTTGCAAAGTTATAAAGATTAATTATTAAGATGTTCAACCATGTAATGTTAATTGTGATTAAATTTAATATAGTTAATTGAAAAATAGTTGCAATCATTTCCAAGAAGATACAATTGCTATATATTTTGCAAAATTATAAAGATTTTTTTAAATATTCAGGTATTTATCATTTAATGTTCGTTGTGATTAAAGTTAACATAGTCAACAGGAAACTAGTTGTAATCATTTCCAAGAAGATAAATTGAGATATATTTTGCAAAATTATAGAGATTTCTTCAATTATTAAGATACCATTTAATGTTCGTTGTGAATAAAATTAATGTAGCCAACTGAAAATCATTTCCAAGAATAAGACTCATAGACAAAAGTTAGCAAATTTGTGTTAATTAATTTGTAAAAAAGAAACGCAAAGATTGTTTTCAAAAATAGTTGCAATGAATTCCAAGTAGACATAATAGCGATATATTTTGCAAAATTATAAAGATTGTTTTAGTTATTTAAATGTTCACCATTTAAGGTTCGTTGTGTTTAAAATCAATATAGTCAACTGAAATATAGTTGTAATCATTTTCAAGAAGATACAATTGCGATATATTTTGCAACCATATAAAGATCTCTTTAATTACTAAGATATTCATCTTTAATTTTTGTTGCGGTTGAAAGTAATGGAATTTATACTATTGCACTTGTCTTAATTGGCGAGACCATTTAAATAAACGGATGCATATTAAAATGACGGTATTTCCTATAGCGTATGCAAAAAATCTTTAAATTCCATTCAGGTTAAAAATACTGAATCTGAATATCGAATTTATATTTTTTAATATAAGAAAAAAAATCTAATGGATTAAAAAAAATCAAGTTTATTTTAAAAACTATAAAAGAAATACACTGAAGTGACAAAAGTCATGGGATAGCAATATGCAAATTTTCAGATGGCAGTAGCAACGCGTAGAACAGGTATAAATGCGCAGTGCTTTCGCAGAACTTTCATTTCTGTTCAAGTTATTCATGTGAAGAGGTTTTGACGTGATGATGACCGCACGACGGGAATTAACAGACTTTGAACGCGGAATGTTAGTTGGAGCTAGACGCATGGGTCATGCCATTTCGGAAATCGTTAGGGAATTCAACATTCCCAGATCCACTGTGTCAAGAGTGTGCCGAGAGTATGAAATTTCAGGCATAACATCCCACCATGGACAGCGCAGTGGTCGACCGCCTGCACTTAACGACCGAGACCGGCGACGTCTGCAAAGAGTCGTAAATTCTAACAGACAAGCAACACTGCGTCAAATAACCGCAGAAATCAATGTGGGACGTACAAGGGACTTGTCTGTTAGAACTGTGCGGAGAAATTTGGCTTTCTTGGGCTATTCCAGCAGAAGACCGACTCGAGTGCCTTTACTGACAGAACGACATCGCTTGCAGCGACTCTCGTGGGCACGTGAGCATATCGGTTGGTCCCTAGATGAATGGAAAACCGTGGCCTGGTCCGATGAGTCACGATTTCAGTTGGTAAGAACTGATGGTAGGGTTCGAGTGTGGCGCAGACCTTACGAAGCCATGGACCCAAACTGTCAGCAAGGTACTGTTCAAGCTGGTGGTGGCTCCGTAATGGTGTGGGCTGTTTTTTCATGGCATGGACTTGGCCCTCTGGTGCGACTGGGCCGAACATTGACTGGAAATGCTTATGTTCAGCTACTTGGAGATCACTTGCAGCCATTCATGGACTTCATGTACCCAAACAACGATGGGATTTTTATGGATGACAATGCGCCATGTCACCTGGCCACAACTGTTCGCGATTGGTTTGAAGAACATTCTGGACAATTCCAACGAATGATCTGGCCACCTAGATCGCCCGACATGAATCCCATCGAGAATTTATGGGACATCATCGAGAGGTCTGTTCGTGCCCAAAATCCTGCACCATCAACGCTTTCACAATTATGGACGTCTATCGAGACAGCATGGTTCAATATTCCTGCAGAAGACTTCCAACGACTTGTTGAGTCCATGCCACGTCGAGTTGCTGCACTTCGCCGGGCGAAAGGAGGGCCGACACGATATTATGAGGTATCCCATGACTTTTGTCACTTCAGTGTATATAACCATGGAAAAGTCCATAGACGTAAATTAAAACAAAAACTGTTGAAATCCACTCAAGAATTTCAATTTATCATGTATGAACATACGATGATGGGCGAATACATTTGGGATTATACCAATGTTCAATATCCCAAGAAATTGATGAAATAATTGGTCAGAATACAAGAATTACCAAATTCTATAGCCATGGTATTGTACCAAAGTTTTGTAACCTAAAACTTCATTAAGAAGCAATTGTTCAAAATATTATAAGAATATTAACAAATTCAGTAATATAATTCAATAGCATTAAGCAAATTCAACGTTTCTATTCGGCTATATATTGTTATACTGTTACTATATATTGTTATTTTGTTGGTGTTGTTATACTGTCGTTACTATATTGTTACTAATTGGCTATATATTGTTGCTATGTACTGCTGTTATACTGTTGCTATTCGGTTATATACTGTTGCTATTCGTTTATATACTGTTGCTATTCGGTTAATACTGTTGCTATTATAATTATACTGTTGGTGCATTCAGCTATATACTGTTGTTAGATATTCAGCTAAATATTATTGTCACATACTGTTCGGGTATTTATTCTTGCTATAAGGCTCCCCCATTTTGTGTATTAGATGTTGCAGTTGTGTAGTGCTGTCTTTGCAAATTTTAATAAACATGGCAGCTAAACATCGCGTGATTATTTTAAGAAATAATTCGATTTTTATCCAGGAATAACACTGAATCAAGACCACACGCATATCCGACCTTAACCTTTACTCTATATATTGTTTGGTTATATACTGTTGCTATTCGCCTATTTTTTGACGATATAGAACATGGTGTTTTATTTTCTCCGATGCATTTTTTGATAACGTTACAGATTCCTAAGCATGACAACATCATGTTTACACATGATAAATAAGATAAATGCAAATTTGATACTTAATTATTTTTATGGAGAAGACATAAATTATAAACTTAAAAAATGTTTCAAGAAAATTAAGACTCTTGGCAAATCAAATCAATCTATATCAATCTCTCTAAATCAAATCATAAAATCTTTATTAGCACGACAAAAGCAAAATTTTGGAAGTTAATAATTGTAGAATTTGACAAAACAATACATTAAGATAGTATGATAAAGGTACGCAATATAATGGGTACAATATAAAAGCAAATAATATAATTGCTCAGAAATTTTCAAAATAAAAAATAATATAAAATTTAGCTTATCAGTTTTCATATCTTCTTTAATATTTATATTAATATTCTATCATAGAAAATAATAAAATATAAACATTTTAAATAAACTATGTTAAATATATAATGAAAATTTAATTTTTTTATGTAATATTTTTTGTAAAATTTATAGTATGGTTAATTTAAAAGATCAATAATAAACGTAGGTATTACTCAAATGACTATGACTCACCGTAAAAAAGAATAAGATGCAACTGATCCCATACAGGCTTAAAAACATTTTCACTAATAGTGCTTAGTGGATTTCCTGTTAAATAGAGAGATTTTAGTTCGGGCATGTTGGTGAATAAATCGGCTGGCAGATCTTGCAATTGATTATAACTGAAAAAAAAAGAAAGAATCATTAATAAAGATTTATATAAAGCCGAAAGATAGCAAAAATTAAAAGGTTTTTAAATATCTTCTTCTTCAATATCTTCTATATCTTCTTCTTCAATAACCCCATGGTGGGCCAAGGTCGTGTGCCTACTGGCATATTTCGAAATATGAGATGTTTGTTTTAAATATCTAAGTTTGTGAAGTGATTGTAGTGTACAAAAAGGCACTTCCATTATTAATTCTCATATTTTTCCGTCTTTGTCACATTCCTTAAGAGAAAATAATGTATCCTTCTTCCACATGTTATTCATCCGTTAAATAAAATAATAACTTCAGCGGTTTGAACAGCATTTTCAACTCCTTTAAAAATATCTTCTCCAGTGGTCGTGCAGTGAATTCTATGAACGTCAAAAAACTTTTATCCATCCCTCGAATAAAAAATAACACACGAGCTGTGTCTAAAGCAACTCTTGACCAGGACACAAGAGAACCTCTCAAAGTGTCAATTTTTGTCACACAATTCAGTTATATTTTTGCAATATCCTCTACTTCTCGACATACAATATTTTTCTAACAAACTATTGTTTTTGAATAAATTTGCTTTTTAACATTTCTTCTGCTGCTGTAATCATGCAATCCTTGACTAATTCGCCGTCAGTAAATGGTTTCCCAAGTTTACCTATTGAATGAGCCACACGGAAACTACACGGATTACTGCTCCTTGTTTAGTAATCCTGGTTGGTGACATGGATGTTTGTTGGAATCCACTAGGCCCCGGTCTAATTAGCCTAAAGTGTTCACAAAATGACAGTAGAGCGTTATTTTCTTTCTTTCCTGATAGTTCCGTAATGAAATTTTTTGTGTAATTCTAAACTACAGTATGTTGGCATGATTAGCTAGCTAGGTCTTGATCCTTGGGACTTAGTGTGGGAGCCAGGATGGACCTTAGGCTAAAAAGCCTGGAAACCCTTGTGTTAGACAATAGCATAGATGTAAGGGAAAAGTAATTTAAAATGCATATTTGATAAAAATATATATAAAAGAAAAAAAAATATCAAACAAACCTTAATCCTAAAATTTTGAGTTTCTTTGCTGGGTTTGGAAACATAGATCTCTTCACCTCTTTTATTTGATTGTTGTCCAAAGCTAATCTTTTAAGGTACACGAAAGGAGCAAAGACATTGTCCTCTAACATTTCTATGTGGTTCCCGTGGAAAACGAAAGCTTCTATGTCTATGTGTTGTAAAGTGGACAGGCCATCAGTGATGCTTATGAGTTCTGACTCACTGACATGAATTTCCATGAGACGATTCAGTTTGGATAACTGAGTCCAGTCCCAGCTGCTGGTGTAGCTGCAGTTGATGACTTCGATCAGGTGCAGCTGGTTGTTCAAGCCCTCAAAAGCAACATTCGAATCACTGAGGGAATATATAGCAGAATTTCGAATGCTCAGAACCTAAAAAAAACAGTAAAAGGTACCATAGAAAGATTTTACTTACAATCTAGAATACCAAGCATAAATTATGATTTCAAAATTGTAAGTAATAGAGTTTTAAGTCTTGTCATCTATATGGAAATTATAACTTACATAGAATATATATATATAGAACTTATAACTCTATATGTAACTATCTATTTCATTTCAAGTGGAGTTTTGAAATAATTGTGTTTTTAAATATAGTTGTAATAAACCTATTTTTTCATTTTGAATCTGGTTGTTTTCAGCATTAGTAAAAAAAAATGTTAGCTTTATAAAATAGATAAATTTAGCGTTAGTATTATTTTAACGGCATATAAATGCTAATGTATAGGCTGTTATTATTTCTTATCCCACTTGGTCGATAGCAACTTCTAGACCAAGTCCATGAACCCGTGAGAAAAACCAAAGAATCGTGATAAAGGGTAAAAAATTCAGCTTCTTTTTGTCCTTGATCTTGAGCCACAAAGACTTAGAAAGACATAGAAAGAAACAGAGATGGATATTTGTTTCATTAAATGTTTAAGAGTTAATGAATTGTTTAAGAAGAGAAAGAACTTAAACATTTTACCTAGACACAAAATAGACTTTAATTTTTATAACAGCATTTCATTAATTATGTCAAAAACTGAACAAGTATATATGTTTGTTCAAATAAATGTTAGACAGAAAAATAAATATTTAAAAGCCTTCTTTTTTCAATATTTTTTAAATTAGATATAATTATAATATCAATTTAAAATATTGGTTTAATACTTAATTAATACCAATATTTGATTTATATTTTAAATATTTTACACTAATTTTTAGTAAAACAAAACACTACCAGCCCAATTATTGACCATTGCAGCCCTAAAAGTTTTTTTTAAATGTCTAGAAATAAAATTTTAAATATCTAAAAACCAAATAAATGCAGACAAAAAAAGAAATATTTAAAAGAATGTTTTTACATCAATAAATTTTTATAATTAGATATAATTCTATTTTTAGTTTATAACATTGGTTTTATACTGAATTAAAACCAATATTTGATTTATATTTTTAATATTTTACACTAATTTTTGCTAAAAAAAGCAACTATCGGCTTAATTATTCGTTATTGCAGCTTTAAAAGTTATTTTAAAATGTCTAAAAATAAAATTTAAAATGTATAGAAACCAAATAAATGTTAGACAGAAAAAGAAATATTTGAAAGCTTTCATTTTATGTCAGTATTTTTTTTATAATTAGAAATAATTCTATTATCACTGTATAACATTGGTTTTATATTTAATTAATACCAATACTTGATTTATATTTTAAATATTTTTTACTAATTTTAATTTAAGAAGCTCACAATTAGCACAATTATTGTCCGTTGCAGCTCTAAAATTTATTTTAAAAGCTCTTCTTAAATAAAATAAAATAGAATTTCAAAATTCCCCCAAAAGATTATAAAATTAATTATATTCATAAAGAAATGCTTTAAATTAAAGTATAAATTATCTTAAGTTTATTGATTATCATTACATATTGTAATCATATATATGTTTTGATCTGATAGACTGAGCGTGTTTAGGAATGAATTAAACTAAACGAGATAAAAAAAACCCCACAAATTACTGATTGTTTGATTGACAGTTTTTCTTGCATAACTAACAAATTATGTTTCTCTAAGAAGAGAGAGCAAACTTTTGTACTGTATATAAGTTTTTAAATGGTTTTCAAATTCCGTTTTCAGCTAATAAACAATCCTCAAAAGTGTTTTCTAATTGCGTTATTTTCTTTGTCTGGACGATTATGTTGAGTGCTTCATAAATGACCCATTTTCAATGAAAGAGAAAGGTTTAACCAACAGGAAATAAGGGCAGCTATTAATATATAAAAGTTTTTGTGAAATAATATTGAGGTTAACAGGGAAATACATTAAAGTGTCCAGTTCTTTTGCTATCGAAGGTTAAATAAGAAGTTATGAAATAAATAAAATATGAAGGTAAAGCAATTTTCTAGAAAATATTATGCGTAAAATCATTAAAATTGTTTTTGCAAATAATTATTATCATTATTTTGCAATATTTACTTATGTATTGATGGTTGTAGTCTTTTTTAACCAGGCTTATGCAGAAATTACTATAAGTAAAGTTATTATTAACATTCTATGTTATTTTTCTATGTTAATAAAAAAAAACATACATGTATTAAATTTTTTATATGCAATTCACATAATTAGCTTGTTCAGCTTTTGTATTTCGATTTCATTCGAAAGTTTGTCACTCGTCCCATTTTATCATATATCAGAAAACCAATGCTTAATGTCTTGAATCAAATTTTATTAGTTCATAAATGTATATCGGCGTAATTGATATTTTGTTAACATTCTATTATATTTGCTTAACATTTGATGAAAAAATAAAAATAAAGATCTAAACGAAAGTGGTATGCCTGGAGATGACTTAAAGGGAACTACAAAGATACAAATAATGCAAAGAAGATGATGAATATTATTATTTAATACGGTTGATTAACTACTGACTTGCCCTATACGAAATTTCAAGATGAAAGTCATGGAGTCAAACAGAATTTGAATGTCTGCCTGAGGAAGAACATTTTATATTATTTGTATACGTACACAAAGTACATCTGCAGAAGCTGTAGGACGAGGATCATGTTCATTACGTCGGTCAACGAAATATCACACATGTTCAATAAGTGACAAATCCGATGAACAAGCAGGCCAAAGAAGAAGTTTTCATGTATTCTTCTGAAAAAAAGTTTGAACATTTCAACATGTGGGCAGGCATTATGGGGCAGGCATGTAGGCCGTTGAAAGATAGTCCAGAAATGCCTTGAACGAAAGGAACGACATTGAACTACATCACTTCACAGATATATTGCTGGTCAGATTACTCAGAATTCGTAGCAGTTGAGATCGTCCATGATACGCTATCACACCTCAGACCATAACTGCTGGTGTAGGTCCACTATGAAGTTTGATAGCACACTCCAGAAAGTTGCTTTCACAAGCATAGCGTCTAACAGAAATGCGACCATTGTGATACCACAAATTAAAGTGGGAGTAAGCAGAAAAAAATACTTGCTGTTAATCTGTACGTCACTCTCTATATTCATGAGCCCATTGCAGTCGCAGGTGTCGATGGGTTTGCGTTAGGGGGATACTGCATAAAAGAGTTGATCCACGCAGTCCACTGTGCAGCCGCAGATATTAACGAAACAGACAGTGATACTTGTAGTAGTGGCCCAACGTGCTGCCAACTTCTAGATGAAGCTGTATGGCTCGGATATCTAACATCGCGCATTGAAGTCCACTTCAGAATTTACGCGTGGTCCTGTTCTTGTCGGTTCAATATATTCAAACTCACATCTCTGTGCCGCTGTTATGCTGCACAAGAGCTGCTATTGCACGACAGAAAATCCTTCTTCAAGAAGGCCGATAACTCTCCCCCATTCAAATTCTGTAAGTTGCTGAAATGTCACCTCTTTCGTCGAAGATGCATAGTTATGTCTCACTTAACGTTTACAATTAGCAGATAACTACAGACAATTTTCAACTTCGCCTGCTACAGCTGTCTATTTATATGGTTTCAGGAGCAGTTCAAAAAGCGCTTCTCAGCTCCCGTATGCGTGGTGACTCTGTAATTTAATCATTCGCATAAAACATTATAATTTGCATTTGCTGAAAATTTCAGTTCAATTGCGTCATTCCTTGTGAATCTTGACAGTGTTGAATCTTTTACAAACAGGTGTATATTAATATTTGCTTACATTAGTTTTTAACATTGTCACTAGCTAAAATGCTAAATTCTTTATATCGTATAGAATTGGCAAAGACAAGTTTCATTTAAAATTACATTTAACAATATATGTTACTTTTCCAATTTATTGCAACAAAATGAACAAATATGTTATGATAAATATAAATTTGTAAACAAACGTTTTGGTATGGCTACGGCTGTTGGCGTCATTTTGATTCGTAAATTTGCAGAATTTTAAACTAAATAGTTGAAAGGGCAATTTAACAACAAAAAGAAAAATTTTTATGTAATAATAATTAGGGATAACTAAATTACTAATTATAATCCTTTTGTGAATTTTAATTATGCGCCAAATAAAAAATTCACAGAAATATATGTATGTAGTCATTGAAAAATATAGGGTAAAATTAAAAAATTAAAGGAAAAAAAAAAATCCCAATTCCAAATTAAGAAAAAAAAATGAAATTCATTTGCAATAAAATATTTAAAATAAACAAACAATTTTTGGATGTAATATTCAGTAAATTTCAATAGTCTTATCTTAGAGTACCTCAGTAAATTTTATCTTAGTAAATTTTAATATGAGAAATACTTTTACGCACACATCGCATCTCTACCCAGATACGATGGATCATATTCGGTGTCAGTGGTATATTAGCAGAGACAATATGCTGTTGTAAATTGGAGGTTCAGTAATTTTTTTGCTGCCGATAATGTTCTTAAGATAAACTCACAAATATGATACAATTCAGGTTTTTTCAGAGGCCATAGAACTGAGCTGCTATTCGGTGTGGAACTGACGATAGACAGAGTGTCCTGCATCTTGATTGTTATGAAAAGGTGCAACATTATGTTAAAAAATGACAAAGGTATTATTTTGGAGTTTAATTTCTTCTATTTGCATGAAAAAGTAATGTTTTAGAAATCTAGTTTTTATTTCATGTTGTTGTGAATTCCACAAAAATGAGTACTATTACTTAGGCATGCATTAATCCAACAATTTCATTTGGTTGTTCAGACACCCAAGGATAATAATTATATATATGATCTCAACATTCATATGGGTTTCTGCTTCGTCGGTAAACAAAACACGTTTCAAATAAATGTTATTGCATTCAATTTTACTAAGCATTTCCAGTACGAATGTAACATATCTATGACGATCCTTGGATTTCATTTCATGTCACCATTGAATTTTATACTCACTCAAATAAAAACACTTATGTAAAAACGTTTTAAATCGTAGAAATTCCTAACCTCAAACTACATTTAGCTATTGATTTTTTCGGGGCTACGCGCACAACACTGATAGATGAACTTAATATCTGCATAGTTTATTTTTGGTCGCCTTTACATCTTTTTTATTTACACATTTCTAATTTCTTTAAATTGTTTGTACCACCATTTTATGTTAATTGCTGAAGGTGGATTTTTATGATAAATTTATTGTTCACTGAACACAACACACATTGCCCATTTTCTAGAATAGTTGCCATTGCACTGAAGGAATGCATTACGAAAACGTCTTTTACTACCATCACTGATGTGCAACGTCTGAAGGTCACTGCTGAGAAACAGTTGCACCTAAAAAAACTATATAAGGATCCCATAAAAAGCATGCATTCCCATAAAAAGCTATAACCTTGAACTCAAAGTTGATAGATCCTCCTTTCAAGGAGGAGGACACGAGTTGACCTTTACGTTAGATTTTGGATTTTGCCCGCTCTTTTCAAGGATGGGTTGATCCTTATGTTAGATTTTGGACTTTGCACGTTTTGTTTTTCGTCCGTTAGACTTTGGAACCGTGAGGGTGAGAAAGAAAAGGGAGTTACAGAATCGAATGGAGTTTCCAGGCAGTACGGAGGGTACAAAGACGCTCAAATGAACTGGCTTTTAAGATGATTTCGTAATTACTTGTTATATAAGTGTGCTATGTAACGCAGTTGGGCCACTGCCCAACATAAATTTTTAATAGATATGACAATTAAAAGCTTCATTATGATTTCAAGAAATAATTCAGTTCTACCCTGAAACAACACTGAATCAAGATCACACGCATATCCAGCCCTAACTTGTACTATATATATATATATAATTAAAAATTAAAAATCAATTTATTCAAGACCTTAAGTGTGTATGAATTTAAGGGATGAAACTGGAAATCTTTAAAAATACCCAAACATCAAAGACTATTCCAAAAACTGTAAGTAATTTTAAGTAAATAAGTAAGCAAGTATGTAAGTAAATAATTTCTTAAGGCCAAACACTGCAGTGAAAGGTCAAAAAATTAAATTAGGCATGCATACAAAACCAAGGTGAGTCATGCCATCCAAGAAATCCGCAAAAGGCCATAAGAAATTAATTATAATTTTTAATATCTAATAAAACTAATTTTTTAGTAATAATATAAAATAATTGTAGGGAAATTTCAAAGTACGGAGGATTTACGGAATGGGATTATGAGAAAAGGCTCTCAAATGTAAAGGAGTAGGAAATGGCAAATTAAAAATGCAATGATGAACAAGCCTTGAAGATGTACCATGCTGGGTTTTTATGTTGTTTTAAAAATAGTATTATTACAACTGAATTAATTCTAAGAAGTTTATTAATGATGAGTTTAAGATGCATTTTAATGATGATGTTGGATTTCCAAGGAGTAAGTCTATTGAAACTGAGATAGAACTCAATTCTTTTGTTAAAAAATAAGAATTTAGGTGGAGCTATGTACATTAATATATTAAGTTGATGAGATTAAAGGATGCTATTTTAATATCAGCTCTATAAATGTTATGAGAAATTTTATGAAGATTTGGAAAGTTAAATGCAATTAGCTCATCTACATACTTGAAAATATCTGTTAATTAGACTGGTGTTTGCAAAGTAATGTATGTAAAGATTAGCGAGTAGTGATGAATATTTATTCTTGTGGAATTGAGAGTAGATGTAAAGACACTCATTGTTGTAAATATATTTATTAAAAGTGTAGATGTTACACAATTTTGTCCGATGGCTTTATACATGTTATTTATTTAAAATTAAACTTTCATTTGTAAAAAAATTTAATTGTGAGCTTATTGCTAAGGTAATAAATTTTGAAAAAAATTTAGCATCTTTGCAAATTTAGCAAAAATTACAACATCAAAAATGTTTTTTCGACTCCACCTTTGAATCTATATATTCTTTATTCTTTTAAAATACTTTTAAACGAAGTTTGTTACAAACCAATAGTAATAGATTACTATTATTTTAATCAAATTCATTAAAAATTAAATACATATATATATAACAAAATAATTAAAAAAATTCTGTTCTAATCAAATTCATTAAAAATTAAATACATTTATATATAAATAATAAAATAAATAAATAAATATAATAGCATTTTAAATGTAATCTGTACATTAACTTATTATTAAGAGATTAAGAGTTTTATTATTTTTATTTAAATCTAATGTTATATATTATATTTATATTGTGTAAGATTTTGTTTGATAATAATTTTTATCTATATTTCCATTAAATGAAAATTATAATTATGAACAGAAATTTAAGTAATGCTGTTATAGTAAAATTTAATTTGAGTTGAATTTAATAAAACTATTTCTTTTTTAGTGTTTTGAAACTAATATATATATATATATATATATATATATATATATAATAAAGTAAAATAAAATGTATATAAGTAAAATAAAATGTACATAATAAATGTATGTATTTAAAAATATATGTAATAAGTGTATTTTACATACATGTATTAATAAATGTATATAAAATAAAATAAAATATTTTATATTATATCCATTTATATATTTTTCTATTGTTTTGTTTACATAAACTAAATCTGCAGCAAACAAAGTAAACATTATGGAATGAGAACAATCACAATTCTTTGCAATTAATAAATTATAGTGTATAGAACACTTTTGACCTTGACTCTTAAACTAAAAATATTTTTTCATAACGTTGTACAACACTAATGACAAAAAGCATAATCTAACACCTGCTTATCAGTTTCGGATTTGAGACATTCGTAAAAGATAAGTACTTTGCAAAATTGATAATGAACATAATGATAATTTAATCTGAAGTTTTAGGATGATAAAAATGGAAACTTCATAAATGACGTGGAAGATAAAATAAAAAAAAAATTATTTCAGGATTGCACATTTCGTACAAAACTGAAAGATATATATAAAAAAAACCGGAAAAAAAACCGGGAAAAAAAACATTCAAAATTTTTTATACATTTGAACCGGATTTATAATTTGAATGAATACCACACAAATTTGTTAGTATGAAAATAATATTTAAAGATGAGTAAATGAGTAGAATAGATATTTAATAATCTAACAAAATTTATTCTTATTAAAATTATATGTGATTTTTCATGATTCTGTGTATATAATTTTGGTACATTTTTTTATTTTAAGCAATAAATCGTATTTGATTTTTATGGAAACATAAGCAAAGTAGTAAAAAAGTTTTTAAAAACTATAAAACCTGAATAATATATTCACCACAATATACAATAACATGTAGGAAAATAATATTCACCAAAATGATACGAAGGGTTTTACAAACATTTTTTATATATAATCTTCCTACATCTAAATTAATTATTAAAAATTTTTAATTAAATTTGAAATAAGAATCTCTTGAAAATAAAAAATCAAAACATATTCGAAGATGACCAGATGTTGAAATACAATGAAAATATTACATTACAGCGTCTTCAAAGATGACCAGATGTTGTAATATAATGAAAATATTATAATACAACATCTTCACAGATGACATGTTGTGTTACAATGAAAATATTATATTACAACATCTTCAAAGATGATCAGATGTTGCAATATAATGAAAATATTACAATATAAATTCTTCAAAAATGACCAGATGTTGTAATATAATGAAAATATTACATTATAATCACTTCAAAGATGACCAAATATTGTAATATAATGAAGATATTATATTGCAACATCTTCAACGATGAGCAGGTGTTGTTGTATAATGAAAATATTATATTACAACAACTTCAAAGATGACCAGATGTTGTAATATAATGAAAATATTACATTATAACCTCATCAAAGATGACTAGATGTTATATAAGGAAAATATTACATTACAACTTCATCAAAGATGACTAGATGTTATATAAGGAAAATATTACATTACAACATCTAATAAAATAAGAATCTAGGAAACATCTAGGGAAATATTACATTACAATATTACATAACATCTTCAAAGATGACCGGATGTTGTAATATAAGGAAAATATTATATTACAATATCTTCAAAGATGATCCGATGTTGTAATATAAAGAAAATATTATAATATAACGAAATAAAGGTAATATAATGAAGATATTACATAACAACATCTTCAAAGATGACCAGATGTTGTAATATAAAGGAAATATTATAATATTACAAAATAAATGAAATATAATGAAAAAATGTAATATATTGCAACATCTTCATAGAAATATGAGGATGATGTTCATTACAGCTGATGTAATATAATGAAAATATATTACAACGTTTAATTATTATTGCAATATAATGAAAATATTACATTACATCATGTTCAAAGATGACCATAATGCGCAGGAAAAATAAAAACTGAGAGATAACAATTATTGTAAATGTAAACGAGCATACTGACCTCGATTGTAGTGCCCACAAAAGAATCGTGCGGCAAGTACATAAAAGACGAGTCGATCAGTTCCAATTCATAAATTGAAAACTGCTTGCAAGCAACAAGAACGCTTTGCAAAACATCTTCAGAATGCAACTCAGTGCAGGTTATTGTGGAAAATTCTTTTCCAGACTTATCTTTCACCGTGTTGCACGAACAGGGCTGCAATGGAATGAAGTTCGGACATTGCGACTGGGACTTGGCAAAGATGGCAAATGCTAAGACTAGAATACAAAGGAACATGATACAACAACTGCCCGCTTAAAGCATTCGATTTTCGTCAGAAAAGAGTGATCAGGACTATCGAAGGATTGCAGCTGATGAATTTTTTGTCACACTATCTATTATTTTTTTTTCTTTCTTTTTTTTATTGGGACGATAAGAAATTTCTGTGCGGGAGACATTTATTTTTTTTTTATTTTTTTTATTTTGTTGAATTTTTGTCCTACGGGAGACACTTGATTATGGGAACAGGACATGCGATTATTTTCGCTTTTCGTGCTCAGGACATGATCTAGGATTATGTAAACAAACGAATGATTATGTGAAGTGGTTGTGAAAATGTGTTTCCCAGGTCAAAATCACGTGGGAAAAATAAGCTTTATGTACACTTCAGATAAAAAAAAAATATTATGCTTTTAAACAGAAGTCGATACTGAGCTATAATCAGTATTGTAATCAGTCGATACTGAACTATAATTTTATTAATTAATAAAATTGAAAAATAATTTAATTAATTAATAAAATTATAAATAATTAAACTAATTAGTAAAATTAAAATTTTTTTTAAATAATCAATTATATTTTAATCAATCAATCTAAGAATAATCTTTTTATTGATCAATAATAAATTTTGACCAGTGTATTAATTTATAATAAATTAATAAAATTAAAAAATAATTAAATAAATTGACAGTTAAATAACTTTATTTTATGAGAAAAATATTTATTTTAAATAAGAACTCTGTTTATTTTCACAACTTCCAATATTTAAATATTATTCATAAAATTTAAAAGGTTTAAATATAGATCTTATTATATCAAGAAAACTGAAGTTGAATTTATATTGAAGGGGTTGTGAAAATATCTTGCTTCCTGTACATTTCAGATAAAAATGTTATGTTTTTAAGCAGAAGTCAATACTGAACAATAATCAGTATTGACTTAGGGTGTTAATTTATAATAAATTAATAAAATTAAAAAGCAATTAAATAAATAACATTAAAATAATTAAATAAATTAACATTAAATTAAATGAATTAAAATTTAAATAATTAAATAAATTTACAGTGCAATAACTTTATTTTATGAAAAAAATATTTATTTCAGATAAGAACTTTGTTTATTTTCCCAACTTCCAATATTTAAATATTATTCATAAAATTTCAAAGATTTAAATATATATTTTATTATATCTAGAAAATTGAAGTTGAATTTATATAAATAAGTTAGACAAGGTACTTATGTAATTTTGTTTGGTGACATTTATTAAAAGTTAATATATATTTATAAAGTTTTCGGTTGGGAAGTGGTTGTGAATATGTGTTTTCCAGTCGAAAATCACATGGGAAAAGATGCTTCATGTACACTTCAGATAAAAATATTACATTTTTAAACAGAAGTCAATACTATACAATAATCAATATCGACTTGTATTAATTACTTGTGTGTATTAATTTATAATAAATTAATAAAATTAATAAATAATTAAATTAACATTAAAATAATTTGATAAATGAAATAAATTTGTTTCATGAGAAGAATATTTATTTTCAATAATAACTTTGTCTTCAAAACTTCCAATACTTAAATACTATTCATAAAATTTCAAAGATTTAAATATAGGTCTTATTATATCTAGAAAACTGAAGTTGAATTTATATAAATAAGTTACTTTACAATGTACTTACGGGCTTGAATGGCCGAGTGGCTAGCGCTCTGGAGCTTTGTACCACAGGTTTCGGGTTCGAATCCTGGTGGTGCCATGGATGTGTGTAGTGGTTCGGAATCCACTTTAAACCGTAGGTCTCGGTCCTAATAGGATCGTAGAGCGTTGCGGGGGCATTGTTACTCCGCGTCCGTAGCTTACCTTCAAGTAACACGCGCACCCTGGGTCATGCAAAGTGAGTATGTCTGTGCAGCGCTTGCCTTAAGGCATCCAAGACCAAGCTGTCTAAGTATTTGCCAACTGCGTTAGAAAGAAAAAAACAATGTGCTTATACAATGCATACAATGAACTTTGTAACTTCACAATGTAACAAGTAATTTTAATACTTATAGTTATACTTATACAATGTACTTTGAAATTTTTTCGTAACATTTATTAAAAATTAATACATATTTATAATGTTTTTAAATAATTTAATATGTACTTAACCAGGTTATGAATTTTGAAAGTAAGAAATTTGATATTATATTTTAATATTGCCAAAACAAACGTATGAAACAAATTTTATTTTAGAAACCAATTTACTCAGCATTTCTTCACAAAAAATTCGTTGGCATTTACATTTCATCAGCATAAAAAAATTTTTTGTCGACTGAAGCATTAATATTATATACAAATTAAGTTTACAAAAATTTAATTTATTAAAAAAAACGTCAACGTCTGAAATATTTTTTGAAAATTTCTCACTTTTGATTTATTTCGCAATTTTTTATCTGTCTGGTACTTTTAAGCACAATAATGGTGGTTTAAGTTTTTTTATAAAAAAAAGACTGTTTTTTTCCTTTGTGAACTTGAGTAAACATGATGCAACATTTATGTAAACACACATCATTGTTTATGTTGAATAAATGTTTATTGTTACAATTTTTAATTTAACATTTCTGATTTCTCAGAAAATTTTATTAATAATTTTTCATTACATTTTAAAATGAGTAGGAATCTAAAGATATCGATAATGCAGTATACTAAGTAATAGTATTTAATATAGTGTATTTACTAATAATATTTATTAATTCATTTCATTATTTTAATATTTTGCATCAATTTTATTTGAAATAAATTAATGAACGTCCAAACCATATTATTCTTAAAAACTGTATAAAATTACAGCAATATTTGAAATAAAAAAAAATCTCCTAATCCTGTTTTTATAGGTGATAATTGTTACTACTCAACAATCATCAACTGATGTGAATAATAATAATAATATTAATAATTGATTTCATTATTTTATTTTTTTTTTATCAATTCTCTTTGAAATGAATTAATGGACGTTTAAACCATATCATTTTCAAAATCTGTATAAAATTACAGCAATATTTGAAATAAAAAATCCTTAATCCTGTATTTATAGGTATTATTTGATACTACTCTACAATCACCAATTGATGTCAAAGATTATACAAATCTAATGATGTACCACAAATTTATTTGCTTAATATTCACCAAACTCATTCTTAATTTTTTATTTCTGAATTATTCTCAAAGAACTTTCATGTGGAAAATCTCAGACTTATAAATAAATAAGCAATAAACTGTCAACTGCAAGGCTATGTCACATTAACCCTACAAATAATATTCAAAGAAGTGAGAAAAAATGTTTTAATACAAGTGTCACCTTCCTAACTCTGTAGCCACTCTACATATACAGACAACAAACGCGAAAAAATAATAGCACAGTGTGAAACAGAGAGAGAGAGAGAGAAAGCAGATTCTGATGATTTATACTGGAATGAATTTTATATGAAACACCACAATAATCAAATGCACCGTACCTAGACAACTAAAAACAAGCCTTAGAGTGAAGTTCTCATATCTGAAGGATTAACTCTATTGGCTGCTTGCTTGATATAAAAAGCCTTTGGATTTATTGAAAGGTTGGTTGATGTAAGTATTACTTTATTATTATTTAGTATTATTTTCAATGTGCAATTATTAATTCAATAAATTGTAATTATATTTAAGATAATTCAGTTATAAATTTGTTGATATGATTACAAATATAAAAAGTGCATATTAGTGTCATAAGGAAAATTGGAATATTCCATTAAATTGATTTGAATAGATAAATAGATTTAGTACATAGTTTATAAATAATTATTAATATTATATTTAAATTATGTGAATTTTTTTTATCATGTGAAAACATAATGTTGTCCTAGTTAGAGGTCCGTAGCGTCTCCGAAAAAGTGAAACTATAAAATACAAAATAAATAAAATTATAAGTTATTATTTTAAACAGATTAATCTCCTCGCGCAGCACGAGAAATTTTTATTCAAAATAAATGTTGATTTTTAAGTGATTTTATTTACATGTGTATTAAAAGTGGCATGAAATATGTGTTGATAAATATAACGATGGGCTAATACAAAGTCAATGCTCTGCAGTTCATTTTTAATTGCATGGCTTTCCAAAATATAAATAGATTATCGTTTCAATATTCTCAAAATAGTGTCTAAGAATTAGTCAATGTTTATAAAAGCTAATTTAATCATCACTTAACAGATTTCTCTGTCTGAATTTGGTAGTGTACAATTGCTACTTCATAAAATTCTAGAAGTATTAAATTTTGTTATATTCCTGTCGATATTGAATTTAATATTTCTTGTGGGGATTCTGCACTTTAGGGTTCCGATAACTCCAAGTTTATTTTCCGCCCCAAATAGAATCGCCAAAATTGCAGTATTTTGTAACAGCACCGGTCATTTTGTTTGTTTAGGAGGCAATTGAAAGAAATCACAAGGTAAAATTTTGCCAAATAAGCAAGATTGCTAGATTCCAGCGTATTCCTGGTATGGAATGTATTGACAGATACCTCCCGGAAAATTTGGGACTTGTAACCTTATTTCCTAATCTTGCCTAAGATCAGTTTTTAACAGGACAGAACAACATGACATCCTTTCTGTTGGTCTTGGTTATCATCACAATTTGTAATTAATACCATAGGAGTGATTTTTGGTTGTAATAATTAACCGAACAACACAACATCATCTTTTCAGTTCAGCATGGCAACTTTCATTATAATAATTGGTGTAAGATTGCTGGATTCTTGTCTTATGCAGCATGTTAGACAGCCACCTAGATTATGTTATATGAAGACACCAGGATCTATTTTCCTATTCCCATTATTACCTATACATCTCTGAAATTTTGGGGCCTGGTATCCTTATTTCTAGATCTTGCCTGAGGCTAGTTTTTAATAGGGCAGAACAATACAGCATCACTTCAATTGATTTTGAATATCATCACAATTTGTAATTAATACCACAGAAGAGATATCGGCAAAGAGATATCTGGAGAGATATTTGCTACCAAAAGAGATATATCTGGTTGTTATAATTAACCGAATAACACAACATCGTCTTTTCAGTTCTATTTATAGCATGACAACGTTTATACTAATAATTGGCACAAGATTGCTGGATTCCTGTTTTGTGTAGTATGTTACACAGCTACTTAGGTTTTGTTATATGGAGACATCTGATTCTTTATTCCTGTTCTTCTAGTATTCACCGATAAATCTCTGAAATTTTGGGCCTGGTATCATTATTTACAGATCTTGCTTTAGGCCAGTTTTTAACAGGCCAGAATAATATGACATCTCTTCGTTTAGTCTTGAATATCATTACAATTTATAAGTAATACCACAATACAGATATCTGCTGAATATATACCCTCTATCTAACTCTTCAAACAATTTTCAGAGCCTACAGATAGCATACCTTACTCGCCTACAGATAGATACCCTACTTTTTAGCAGACAATTGTGTCATGTTTATATCTTGTTTAACAAATAATTAGAATTTATTGTTGCGGGAAATATTTAAAGTTATATTTCTGATACATTATCAGAATTCGAAGTTTTTCATATAGTTAAAAAACGTAGTTTTATATTAAAGTAATTAAATTGGGCAATTTAAAATGTTTTTCAGGTAACTCCAGGAGTGTTTTGGACTAAGGTTCCCTGATGGTCGATTCAGCCAAAAACCGATGCGGCACCTGGCTTTTTCTTTTCTCATCGTCGGAGGCATCTGTGTTGTATTTTTCACTCTTACCTTTGAACAAGCAGTTTATCGCTCAGCAAGTGCAGTCGTAGTGTTTGAGAACGGTGCTTGGGGAGCATGTGGTGCGGGCTTGATAATATTATCGCTCACTTTAGTTATCAACGACATTCGAACATCACAAATACATCTGGTCAGGCCTTTCAAGTCGCTTCCAAGACAATGGGGGTGATTGATTATGATTTGCAAGATTAAATAGGCTTCTAGGTTTATGTATCCCCTCTTCATTTCACTGAAAATATGCATATTTTTATGCAATTATATTGTTCTCAAGTAGATAGACAATATGTATTAAAATGCTTATTAATTTTTTTTAAAAATAGAGATTTTTTTGTTTTCATTAGATAAACAATATGTGTAATTAAATAAAATTTTATGATAGTTTTCTAAGAAGTATTTTGTACTAAAACTACAAACACAGTTTGATTTACTTCTAAAATTTTTAAATTGAATGAAGCAATACTTAAGAACTAGCCATAAGTTTTTCATGTGTTTTTGTTTCAATAAATCATTCGTATACAGATCAGTATTAAATATTTCTAAGGTAATTTTATGTTTATTGATATTTTAAATTTAAATACTTATAATTTATAAATTTAGTTTTCTTCAGTTTTACATCGTTTTTTTTTTTAATACGTTTTATCGTGTCACCTATTTCACGCCAAATATTTCATCCACATATTCCATCATGATGATGCTTGATTTACTTGAAAAATTGAATGACATCTAGAAGAACAAATACTTTATAACAAACTTTTTTTTTCCTAAAACATTTTTCTCAGTGATTTTTTTGACAACAATAATATATGACAGATTCGTTGAATAATTTATTGAATAAAGTGATACTGTAATCGTGCTTCCTCCTACACACTCCCCTTTGGCGTTCAGGAGAAATGGTCAGCCGGCTTCGAGACTCTCATTCGAGAGGAAGTACAGTGCAACCTGCACTCCCGTTCAGAAAGGTTAATTTATAGCCTCTCATCCCAACATAAAATATATTTAGCACCCCCCGGCTCATTAGTTGGCCTACACACAGGGAGAAAGTATTTTTTTCGCATTTGCGCGTAGCCGAGTATCGGGTTTTCGGCATAGAAATGGAATCCTTCCACGAATTTTTTTTATCAAATATGTGTTTAAATGTGTTAAATATTGTCTGCCTTTAATTGTACGTGTGGGGTGTAAATAAAGCTATGAGTTCTCAAACCTGTGTCTCAAGTCTCAACCCAACCACACAACACAATCCAACTACCTATACAACCCATAACACTACAATACATAGTAATTTATTCTTTACTGCTGTGTCATAAGTTCTAAATTGCTGTTTGCCAATCGGAATTACAGAACAAAATATTATAATTTCCAATATTTTCTCTTGCAATTTAATTTGTCGTTCAAACCTTTCAATTTGCAATTATTATGGCATTTTTACTTTTGCACGTCAGTTCTTTAAAATGTAATTTCGTATAAAAAATTAATAAGTATCTGTATTTTATAAGATGTCATTGGAATCAAGAATTTTGAGTTGTACTAGAGTATAAATGTCTAATTTTCACCCTTGTTCAATTCTTTTACATCTAATATTTTAACAACGTTTGGATAAATTGAGATAAAGCAGCATTAGCGAGTATAAATCTCAAAGTTACAAGGCAATACAAGGGCATATTAATTTTCTTAAGAATATAATTTGCTATATTAATCAGATTAATGATTAGCTAAATTTTTTATTTATGTGGTTTTCTGTAATCACGGAAGAATTATTTTGCTTTTATCATGGATAAGTATATAGTACTACACTACAATAAGTATGTAATACTTCCCATTATTAACATTTTAAAGATAATTTTATTTTGATTATTTAAAGAATTGGATATTTTATAGAATTTTTATAGTTGTTTCATAAAACTTTGTTAAATAGCCTATTTATTGCAGAAGTAAATTAAACATCTAATTATCATTTATATTTTAACAAGATACACTGTGTCAATAATAGAAAAAAATTAACTACTAAAATACGAAATTATTTTGAAATTTAATAAATAAAGTAAATATTTCGTGTAAAACTTAATATTCAACAATTTAATAGTAACGTAACAATTTAATATAAACGATTTAATAGTAAAGTAGATATGTCGTATTAAAAATTTATACATCAATTATAAGGAAAAGAACGACAGAATGAATAATTTTTCCATTTACTTTTAAAATGTAAAGTAGCTGTGTGATATCAGAGACAGATTCTTTTGATATTTTCATTCAATTTTAGATTCTCATAACTGATAACTCTAAGCTATAATGCAATGCTTTTAAAGGTAATTATTGAGTAAAACTTTTGTGAGGAAAAATCATTAATTTTTTTTTTCAATGCAATTTGCTATTGCACTTGTACTTACGTATGTAGCCATATTATCTTCTCACTTCATGGCACAAAATGTCTCCAGTTTAAATTTATAGCCTACCAAATAAAAATGAACAAACCGAAAATTTTCTTAGCATATCCATATTTTTGTAAAAAGAAACAAATTCTGCCTGATTTTATATACATTTTTCACAAAATCATGTGTTATACGATATATTCATACAGGGTGTTTCGTGAAAGGCTCCTAACTTTGAAAATAAATAACTCGCAAACAGTCATAGATGAAACCAGTAGTATGTTTATTAAAAAAAAAAAAAAAACCGTAAAAATCAGATACAAAAACCTCAAAAGTGTAGTTCCACATTGCGCCAATAGATGGGGCTGATGGTGGCATTATAGATCCCTAGAAAGAGAGCCCAGATGCCAAAGCCGATTCTCCTTTGAAATATAATTGCTATTAGTGCATAGTGACAGAAAAACCGGAAATAATGTATTCTGTGGAAAAACTTATGTTTATTGTGTTGGAGTACCAGTATGAAACCAGTGGTACGTTTATTAAAAAAAAAAAAACTGTAAGAATCAGATACAAAAACTTCAAAATTGTAGTTACACATTCTGCTGTTGTGCTAATAGATGCTGCTGAAAGTGGCATTACAAATTCCTACAAAGAGATCTCAGTTGCAGAGAACGATTCTCCTTTGAAATTTAATTGCTATTAGCGTATAGTGAAAGAAAATCCGAAAGTAATGTATTCCGTTGAGAAATGTGTGTTTATTGTATTGGCGTACTACCGATTAAATCACAGTCCATAAGAAGTTTTGAAATGTGGTTTCAAATCACAAAAGGCTCAATTGAGAAAACAATTCGGGAGTTATTGAAAAAATTTCAACAGACAAGCAACGTGACCAATGTGATAGTCGGAAATGTGAGTCCCACCTACTCTTCTGTGAGTGTGTCCTGAAAACTCAAAGACAGCGCTGCAATTATTGCAACTTGTGGCTGAAACCGGAATTACTCCATCCAGCCCGTATAGAATACAGTTGAAGACTTAACATATGTTTCCGTACAAGATTCAATGCCAGCAACTGAATGACAACGAGAGGATTTCGTTAAAGAGATGCTCGACATATTGTTGATTTTGATTTCAATGTCGTTCGAATATGGTTTACAGACGAGGCGTATTTTCATCTGATTGGCGATTTTGAGGTGGGTCCCAAAACTCACATTGTTTCAAGCACCACTTCTCCATTTCCCAAAACTTATCGTTTGGGCTGAAATTTCTTGCAAAATCGTCATTGGGCTCTTTTTTTCTTGCAAAAAGGTGAAGACTGACAGGTATATTGTGCTTTTGAACCAATTTGTCGCCATTCAACAAGCGATGGAAGATTGGTCAAATACGGAGTAGTTCATTCAGGATGGGGCACGCCAATAATTTACACCAAATGTTAATTGAATTATTTCGTTGAACTATTTGATGTTTAAAGGAAAGTCATGAACAAACTTCCATATTTACCAGCGACTACTTTCTGTGGGACACATTGTAGGACCTTTTATACTACAACAATCTTTTATATCGGTTCTCGTTAGATCACCGAAGTTAAGCATCATTGGGCGCGGTCAGTACTTCGGTGGGTGACCACCTGGGAACACTGCGTGCCGTTGGCAAATTTGGGACCTGAATGGCCGAGTGTCTAGCGCTCTGGCGCTCAGTGCCACAGGTTTCGGGTTCGAATCCCGGCGGTGCCATGGATGTTTGTAGTGGTTCGGAATCCACTTTAAGCCGTAGGTCCCGGTCTCATATGACTGTAAGAGCGTCACGGAGCAAAAGTCAGGCTTCTACCTACGGGTGCTCCATCACAACAGAAGCTGCTTCCTTCCCCTTCAACCATGAGTCCATATGGGCTCGTGGGCTTGGCCAGTCAAGTGGGATAAGAAACAACAACAACAACACAATCTTTTAACACAAAATAAGCTGGAGAGGTCTATTTGTTAAATTTTTCGTTGATTTTTGGTGACGCCTACACTGGCAATTTCATTCTTTGTTTGCGACACGTGTTTTGTGTGAAAGGTGTACAGTTTAAATCACTTTTCATGTGAATGCAATGAGGGTTGCATTACCCACCATCTATAGCTTACTTATGATAATGCATGCAGCGCCATCTATCAATTTTATATATCAGCGCTATTTGTAACTCAATTTTTTTAGGTTTCTATATCAGTTTCTTACGATTTTTTTAATAAACAAACCACTGGTTTCATACTTCTATCTATCACCGTTTTCAAGTTATTTATTTCCAAAGTTAGGAGTCCTTAATGAAACACCATCTGCATGCCATTTATGTTATTAACATTTAAAATGTAATCGCTTTACATTAAATTTTCATATTTTTTTTTTTTGATGGATGATGTGTATTTGATAATCTGATGGGTGGAATACGATTTCTGATAACTAGATAATGTTTAAAAAAATTACAAAATCCCATTTTGCTGTCTTTTACCCCCTACTTTTCAAAATGTGGGGGAAAAATTAAAAAAAAATCATTGTACATCAAATTCCTTGCGCAAAGATGAGAAAAACTCTCAAAAGATCATCAAATAAGGATATTAAAAAGTAAAAATTTTGAAAATCTTTTTTCTAAAACGTGTACATTATATACATTTAAATCCATTAAATACATTTATTAAATCAAAATAAATATATCCTCACTGATATACCGTGTACAGATTTTACAAAATCCATACTGTGATCCAAAATTGTAATTTAAAGATATGTAGGGATCTTGCTTTTGCATTATTTTTGCTCTCCTTTTCTTATAGACGCCATTTTGTTTTTCCGCCACTCTGTTGATATATCATACACGTCTATTAGCAAAACTTTTAATTTATTATTATTTTTTTTAATTTTATTGAACGTACAAATTAAGAAGTACATAAAAATAGTTTGCATAATTGTATGGTGTAATTATAAGTTCATATAAATGTTTGCCCTATAATTAATATCTTAGAACATTTGCTATATTAGCAATAAAATATTTAACAGTAATTGATCTTGATCGAATGTTCTTTAAAGGCTCGATCGTCAATAGCTCGACAGCCCAGAGTGGGCCAAGGCCTTCCTTTGAAGAGATTTCCATGCATTCCTCTGGGTGACAAGGGTCCTCCAATTCTTAACCTTTAGTAGAGCAAAATCTTTTTCAACTGCTATTTTCTACCTTTTTATTGCTTTTTTCCCCCAACTATCCATCTTGGGTCGTCCTCTTCCTCTTTGTCCCTTGTGGCTTTGCCAAAACAACCCTTTCCGCAGGGTTTAAATCATTCATTCTAAATACACGAGCAGCCCAGTTCCTTAAAACGTTGTTCTTTTTAATATTTAGTCTAAAGTATTTCCTAACAGGTGGGCTGACAGGTTCATAGGCTGATGTAGACTGACTAATGGACTAAATTGGCATTTTTTAAAAGTGTTACTATCTTGCATTAGATATTCTTTTGTTAAGTATAAAAAAGTATATTTGACTTAAGTTCTAATGTAGCTGTGTTTGGTTTGTTGCTCTATTGTCATTTTTTCCTTTTTTGTACACTTTGGGACTGGGACCTACAGTTTAACGGGGATTTCAAACCACCAACAAACCTCCATGCCACCACCAGAATTCAAACCTGTGGTATCAAATGCCACAGCGCTAGCCAATTGGCCATCAGACCACAACGCACCTAACATTATGTTATATATATATATATATATATATCTTTCCTTTTATATGATCTAACTATTATTAAATAATGAAAATTAATGGAAATTCGTTGTGAGCATATTTGTTATGTGAAATTTTATTCTATCTCCTACAAAAAACTGCTACAAATTTTAATTTATTATAAGTTCAAATTTGAAACAGCTTTTGATTCATATAAAAATTTACACAAATATCTGTCATCATTTAAATCTCTATCTAAATGTCAAATTTAATACCTTAAGCTTGGTAACAATTAAAAAATTTCTTTATTAGTCTTTTTTTAAATTCTAATATTCTGCATGAAAAAGAAATACATTGATTAACTATAATTAGTGAAACGAGAAATAAAAATTTCCTAAAAAAAAGTAGAGAATTGCAAAAAATAACTTCTTCAAAAATTGCATTGATTTGAAAAATCTATATGCAGCTCAAGTATCAGTTAATATTTTTTTTTGTATGTGTGTGGAATTTATGCTGATTATCAAGCCACTGAATTTAAACAGTCTTCAAAATGAAAAATCAGTCAAGTTGAACAGTCAAGGTCTAGAATATGAATAATGTGTTTTTTTCAATTAAATTAACGTATTTTACAAGAACTTTAGGCATATGATAGTTTTTTAATGTTGACAGTTTTTGTGAAGCATCTATCATTTTACATACAAAGAAACAAGCAAACTAATTTAAGAAAAGCTAAACGTAAAAATGATTCATCATATGTGACGTTGATTGATTACAATATAAATAATCAAAAAAAAATTCTAAATGAAGTCGTTTTTTAATTACTTATAAAAATATTATTTAAATGAACCTTAATGTTGATATTAAAAGGGCAATATAACTGTGAACATTTTTATTAGAGCTTTACAATAATGAATATGAAATTTTAAGTAGTACAATTCCAGATTTACAAACAAAAAATCTAAGTTTTTTAAGTAAAATCTAATCTAAGTTTTATTCATTTTCAAAGGAGATGATTTATTTGAATTTAATGTTGAACTATTAACTATGGTCGAATATCAAATATTCATTTTTCAGATTCATTTCAAGATTTTAAAGAACACGAAAGGAGACAGTGTCGCTGTTTTAATTAAATGTAAAATGTTATTTATGTGTTAATTTAATAAACCTTGATGTCATTCAGTTAATTTTCTGTATTTTGTAAGGAATTATTAGAAAAACAAGACAGACGGGAAAGAATTATGGACAAGTTGACATTACATTAATATTTTAGCCAATATAGTCCATATTTAAATTGAGAAATATTACATTAAGCATTTCATAATTTCAATATCGATTCGTTTTACCCAAATAGACCCATCAGAATTATTTCTAAATATTATTTAAATCTTTTTCTTTTGTAGAAATCTTGAATTTCCTTGTGTAATTTTCCTAGGATAATAAATATTTCTACTAGGTTCAGTTTTTTTTTCGATGATACTTAATTGACATGATGACAACAACAAAAAATAATAGAAAAAGGAAGGGAAAAAAAGAAATTATCAAATACAGTTTTTGTATTATGTGATTTTAATTACTTTTTATTAAATAAAATTAATTCAATACGTTGAATATTTTTTCTTAAATTTCGTAAAGATTTCCTTTAACTGTGAATGCAATCCTTTAAAGATGAAAATTCTGAAATAATTTTCCTTCCATTTTAAAATTATATTTAGGATTTTTTTTTTTTTTTTTTGGTGGCAAATAAGAGAGAATTTTTTTTTAATGTTTATAAATTGTTTCAATATTTCTAGAATATATTAAAGAACGGTTAAAAACTTATTTTGATGAAAGGGCATTTAAATTTATAAATATTTGAATGTGGTGAGTGAAATTATATAAAATATTTAAATGTATCTATATTTTATATTATTTTAAAATTTTGCTTATTTCTTTACATATAAAACTAATTGAAGCAGCCAATATTCTACAAGAAACAATTTTTGTGGTTTGTATTATAAATAGACATTAAATTATGGCGAATCAAAAGATAGAATAAATACTTTTTGTGGTTTGTATTATAAATAAACATTAAATTATGACCAATCAAAAGATATAATAAACAATTTTTGTGGTTTCTATTATAAATAAACATTAAATTATGGCCAATCAAAAGATATAATAAACAATTTTTGTGGTTTCTATTATAAATAAACATTAAATTATGGCCAATCAAAAGATATAATAAACAATTTTTATGGTTTGAATTATAAATAAACATCAAATTATAGCCAATTAAAAGATTTAATAAGCAAATTTTTGTGGTTTGTAAAAAAGTAATAGATAAGAGACGAAAGATAGAAAACACAAATGAAAACTTATTTTGTAAGTATCAATTTATATAATAAACATGGAATATAAATACACACAAAAAAATCAAAAGCAACTCATCAGAAATACATTAAATTAAAGCGTGAAACAATTCTCTTAAATGACGTAACAATTTAAGACACTTCAAAGCTCAGAACATTGAATCAAAACATAAAAAAAAACATACTATAGTACATTCCTGTACAGAAATGGTAGCAGTGAAATAATACCTGGACATTTGATATTCTATTTAAATGAATCAAATTACTTAGATTGGAGCTTAAATTATTTGGTACACTCATCCCTGAAACACATCCCTCATTCAAGATTCAAGCATTCAGTGATTGTACTGGGTCATACTATTTTTTCTGGTTGTAGCACTACTTGAAACCCTGGATAGAAACCATTGCCCCAAAAATGTCTGAGGGGCCCTGTCCCACAGTGAAGTCTGGGTCGTAATCTTTTCTTTTCACTATCATAGTGCCACACAACATTTCCAAGAAAGCCGGACACAGCCAGAGCCAGTACAGCAACGGTACCGGATAGTATGAAGATGGCAATGAGTGGTATGAAGTACTTGAGTGGCAAGATGAACATAGGTATGACGGATATGGGTGTCACAAGGGCAATCAGTATGCCGGGGATAAGGAACAATACAGAGCCTACATCAGTGATGTACTGCAGGCGTTGCCTTTTGTGTTCGACTTCTGGTGGTGCAGAGCAAAACTCAAACTTTCGAGCACTATAAAAGAATAAAAATAGAATAATTAGAATTATAAAATGGTTGAATAATAATTTAAATATCAAAAACTCTAAAGGCAATTAATATGAGGCAGAAGAAAAAGAAAAACGAATGCAAAATGTCACATAAACCTTATTTAATGAATATTTCGTATTATTATTTCTGTAAATTATCAATAAATTTAAATATTCCAAATTTTCTTTTACAACGAATGTATCTCCCATTAGTATTGCATAAAACTTCTTTTTCATTGGCGCAGCAGCCCTATTGTGGGGCGCCTGCCTACTGACAAATTTTCAGCAGAGAGGACATGGTTTGTTTTTATACAGTAGGTTTGTCTGCCCAACGCTCTAGAGTCTATATTATAGACCGGGACCTATGGTTTAAAGTGGATTCCGAACCACTACAAACGTCCATGGCACTGCCGGAACTTGAACCCGAAACCTATAGCGCCAAATGCCATAGCGCTAGTCGCTCGGCGATCAGGCTTCATTTTTCGCCTTTAGGTTTTATATAATATTTCTTGGTCACTGAAAACTCCATTCCGTATCTATGAAGTGAGAAAGTATATATCTAGTAAATTATAATTAAAATATCAAGAATGGAGAAATATGACAGTCCATGTTGGATCATTGCCTTCTGCGTCCAGGCAGATTTAAAAAAAAAAAAAGATGGTTTCTTTTTACGGGGGAGGGTTGTCAGCCCTACGCCCTAGCGTCATATTAGATCGGAAATACAATTTAAAGAGAATTCTAAACCACGTAAAACATCCATGGCACCGCTGGGACTCTAAGCCGAAACCTCACCGAGCGCCAGTTTCTCGGTCATCAGGCCCCACATTATTAACTTACAACAATTAAATTTATTAAGAAATATTAATTTATCAATTTATCAAATACATAAAGCAACAATATTCATTTTTATCATTTAAAAGCTATAAATTGACTATGATTAAAAAAACATTTCATTTTGTATGAATACAAACATTTCGAAATCAGTTATTGAATTAATGCAACACTAAGTTTTTATTAGTTAAAATTAAGACATTTTTTTAATATTTAGCCTAAAATGGGATATTAATATACATTAAGTACGATTAGCAGTGTCATTCAAGAATCATTCTACAACACATAATGTAATATATCTCTTTAATAAATGACTTAGAAAAATAAATCTTTTGCCATTTCTTTATAAAAAACTTAAAATTATGAGAATAGCTATTTATTTTCTGAATAGTAACTAAAAAAATCATTTATTGATGCCTGGAAAATGCATTCAATTTTTAAATAGTCATCAAAAGCTTTTCAGTACAGAAATTAATCCAATAATTTATAGAACAAATGAAATAAAATAATATTTTGTTTAATTTAAAAATTGAATGAGTTACTCAAATTACCATAAATATTAATAATCAGAAAGGAAATATAATATATATCTAATATTTTTCCTTTTCCGTCGTAAATAAATGCGTTTTTTCACTGCATAAACTTAGCAGCTTCAAAAGAAAGAAAATAGGACATCAAATCGGCCTGAAACGAACTTCTAACCTTGACCGAGCAAGCGGCCATCTTTTTTTCCTTGAGGGAATTCGAATCTCCTTCGGGTAAGCAGGACAGCTTCCTAATTTAATGAGCATGTGCAGCTGAGTTGTTTTTTAGCTGTAGGACAGGTATATCAAAGGGATCATTATATAAATGACATGGCGGAAAGACCATGTTCAAAAATTAAAATTTTGTTCAATTGCATCAATCATTTTTCCTTGAAGTGATACATTAAAGAATCATTAATAAAATTCTAAAATTATATCAAAGAAAATAATAAATTACAAATCAAGAAAAGTGTACAATTAGGGCCTTGTTTTGAATAAGGGTAAGAACACATCCTCATAATTTAAAAACATTAACTGAATTGCAATATTTCTCAAAATTAATTCCAACCTTTTATTTACATAATGACTGAAATCTGATGAGTCTAAATATTATAAATTAAAACATTAGATCGACTCGCATTCTACATGTATTTTACTAATGTATTTTGGTTCGAACTCTGCAGTTTGATAGGTTAACTTTTTATGGTTAAGTTAATAACCTTATAAATAAAAATTACTATTGTTTTTTTAACAGATAATTTATATATTTTTCCTAAATTTCTTAAAAAAATAAATAATAATAAATAATAAAAATAAATATAGGGCCTGATGGCAGAATGACTAGAGTTCTGACGTTCGGTGCCACAGGGTTCGAATCACGGCGTGCCATGCATATTTCCAGTGATTCGGAATACACATTAAACTGTAAGTCCCTGTCCAACATGATTGTTGGGCTAGGGCTAACGATCCTGCCCGTTAAAAAATCATCTCCTGTCTAGAAATCTGCTACTAGGCAGACGACCTTGGTCCACCATAAGGCTGTTACGCCACTTCTGACGATGATGACAAGCATGTATAAAGAGAAAATTACAAAGTTGCATTATAATTCATTCATCTTATACATATAAGAGGGCGTATGGCCGAGTAACTAGCGCTTGGTGTCACAGATTTCAGATTCGAGTATCGGAGGTGTCATGGGTGTTTTAGTGATTCGGAATCCGCTTTAAACAGTACTGTCCGGTCTAATATGTAGAGTCTTGGGCATAGGGCTGACAACCCTACACCGTAAATAGATAACATCGCTCTCTCAAAATCTGCCAATAGGCAAACGGCATTTGCCCACCATAGGGCTGTTGCGCCACTGATGATGATGATAAACATGTATAATAAGTAAATTACAAAGCTAAGTTACATTTTAAATTGACAAATTACATTGTATTTTATTTATCTCAAACATATAGTTGTGCTTGATGGCCAAGTAACTAGCGCTCTGAAACTCGGTGCCACAGGTTTCAGGTTCGAATACCGGCGCTGCCATGAATGTTTGTAGTGGTTCAAAATACACTTTAAACAGCGGGTCCCCATCCAATATAATTGTACAGCGTAAGGCTGACAACTCTACCCCGTAAAAAGAGAGCATTTCCTGTCTCGAAATCTGCAAGTAAGCAGACAAATACTAACTATTTATAGTTAATAGATTCGAAATAAGTTTCGAATTAATAGATTCTATAAGAAAATAGATTCGTAAGTTCACACGATGGCCAGGTGGTGTCTTTCTCTGTGGAGATATGCAAGCATGGAACAGATAAGGCAAACCCTTACTGGTGTCGTTTTACATTATTCTTTACATAATCTACAAAATGGGAAAAAAAAGGAAAAACCCCTTATTACCATTTTCCCACTATTATTTTGTTGTAAAAGTTTGGTTTGGTTTGTCGCTCTATGGCCATTTTGAGCACACTTTGGGCTAATATTTTATAGGCTTACATTCATATATTTTCATAGGCTAGGTCATTTTTTGCACACTTTAGCTTAGGGACCTACAGTTTAATGTGGATTCCGAACCATTAACAAACAACCATGCCACATTCAGAATTCGAACCTGAAGTACAAAAGGCCAAAGCAATTGGCCATCAGGCTATTACAAAAGTTTGGAGTAAAAATTTTTAAAAAATGCTATTTTATCCTACAAATCAAAAATTTCAAACAATCATTTCTTCCAGTTATTTAAATATTTTTAAAAAAATCTTCCTTTTAACAACAATTATTTAAACACATCAATAAAAAATTTAAAAAAAAAAATGACTTAGTACATTTTTGTAAGACAAATTTATTTAAATATAATAAAATTAATGCTAATAAAACAAATTGATTTTCAGCAGAATAATATTACATGCCCATCATTAGAGTGAGAATCACAAGACTTCCTTTAAAGCAGGAAGTAGATAAAAACAACCTTGTTAATCAACTGGTAAGAGGAAATACGACTTAGAAATCAGTTATTCCAACACACTCAAGTAATATTAATACACATAAATAAAAATATGAGGTGCTTTGAAAATATAAATGATTATATGTGGAACATGTAAATAATCTTTCTTTTTTCTATGTGAAAGAAAAATATTATAAAAAAATAATTAGCATTAAAACGTCGCAGCAGCTTTCATGCCCTCTCTCTATATTTACTGACGATTTGTCAGAAGTTATTCCAGAGCATCTGGCAACACGCATATTTTTGGTTTTGGTTTCGAAAGGTGTGCTATTGGGGAGTCACCATGTACACTCGTTGTTTGAACAGCTAATTTAATGATATAATCCTATTTTAATGGAATAAGCTCTTGCACACTTTATTTGTGATGCGTCTGGATCATCAAATACCATAAAAGTCTACAAAATATGGATGCAGCTATCATGGATAAAGATGGATCTGTAATTAATGGCAAATAATCACAGGTCAAAATGCCCAGAATTTGAGAAAAAAAACCCATAATTTTATAATTATAAAGGTTATTATTGTTAAAACGTATAAAAAAAAATACAATATTGATAAACTGAAAGTCTTTTAAATAACTGTTAAAAAGATTTGCTGTTGTTGTTTCTTATCCCATTTGGTCGACAGCAACATCTAGACCAAGTCCATGAACCTTTGACGAGTCATGATAAAGGATAAAAAAATGTAATTGCTTTTTGTCCTTGATCTTGCAACTCTAAGACAGGGGGCACCCAAAGGGAGAAGTCTGACTTTACCCCCCACCCAGCTATACCCCCGGGCACTGGGTACCTATTTCAGTCGCCTTTCCCGACATACATATACTGCAGAGGGGCTACTTTACCGGACACCACACGGAAATTAAAAGATTTAAAATAGTTAATGATAAACATTGACAAAATATATGAGATTCTGTATAATATAGACATACTCCAAAAAATAGATTCGTAATAAAAGTATTTAAAAAAAGGAATGTTTTTCAAATTGTAATCGCAACTGTAATGTTTTTTTTTCAATTGTAACTCCCAAGAAAGGTTATAGAATGTATTAAAATAAAGGGAATTAACTACGACATAAATCGTAAATCAATTAGAAAAAAATATTATGATTTTGGAAACTTTTGATAGCACCAGACTTTTTCTTTAAGCGTTTCAAAATTATTTTTTCTATACGTATGGGAATATATGCTAAAAACAACATTTAATTATTGCTCATTTTTCGCTTGTTTCTTTGTTTAAAATGACATATATTAAAGATTTCGATTCTTCACTCACTAATATACTTGAAAATGGTATTTCTGCTCTGAAACTAGTAGACTACTTAAAATATCATGTCTTAAATTTGAAAGCATTTTAATCTTAAAATCCACTTAAATAGTGAGCTATTAATGCCCTGAATTAGTGGAATTTTAACTTTTAAATATTTAATCTGTGACAAAAAATTAATACTCTTTAGCAGTCAACATTAGATTTTAATAAACATATTAATTTATTGAAGAAATAAAACAAAAATTTGGATTCAACAACTTCGATTTTCATGAAAAGAATCCTGCTACTAATATATTGATAAATTAACTGAATAATATACCAAAGTTACAAGAATATTTATTATACTAAAAATGTTAAGTGAAGTAAGGTGAGACAATATTTTTTCTTTAAGTGGAGTCACAAAGCTAAACATTTAAAAGAAAACATTACAATAATTTTTGTTTGTTTGATTGCTGAATACAAATAATAAAAACTCTCTTCTTTAGTAACAATTGTGAGGAGACATGATTAACAATAGATGAAATGATATGCCGTGTTTGGGAAAAGTGCATATATTATTTATATTATCTATATTATGCATACATATTATCCAAATATATGGATAATATTATTTTCATTATAAGAAAATATAATAACAATATTACTTATATAATAATATCTCGCTTAGATAATAATAATCATATATTATTATATGGATAATATTATTTCCATACTGTAACTATGCTTCCTCCAACATATTGGTAAAAGCGTCCTCCTTTGACGTTCAATGAGAAATGATCAGTAGGCCTCGAGACGCTCACCCGAGAAGAAGTAAAGAGCAACCACGCGGTTTTGTTGAAAAACGTTTAATTTATAATCTTTCATCCCGAGTGGAAATATATTTAGAGCACTCCGGCGTAATAGTTGGCCTACAGACTCTCACCCGAAGATAAAGTATATTTCGAGCATTCTGCGCATACCTGAGTAATGGGTTTCTGCTTAGAAGTGGAACCCTCCCACGAATCTGTAATTTTATGTCTTTAAATTTTTAAAAATATTGTATGGCTCTAATTGTATGTGTGTGGTGTTTGTGCGTGTGCAAATAAAGCTGTGTGTTCTCCAACCTGTGTCATCAGTATCTCAACCCAACCAAATCCAGTTACAATTAGGGTTCCCCAACCTGCACACTGCAATATAATATTATTTCTTATATGATTATCATTATTTATACCTATATCGATTATCTGAGGATTATACATTGATAACCTCGAGTTTCAGAAATTCACAGCATTGATAGCCATTTGTGGAGAATGAAGTAATAATACTTTCTGGAGGTTAATATCGGTAACCATCTAGTAATTGTGTGTCATATGGGAGAACTCCAGGTAACTACCATCAGACTGCCAGACTATATATTTCTAAAACTTTTATATAAGCCATTACAATTACCGTCGAGTATCCTTTCTTCTAAAAGCAATGACTGCACTAAGAGCCACAAGCATATTTTAAACTGCGTCCTCCTGCGTGTATCATCGTTGCATTGCGCCTCAAAAGAATATTTAGATGATTAAAATATCAAAAAAAGCATATCATATGCTTGTTAAATGAGAGAAACTAAAAAACTCCCACTAAGTAGCCTATGCATGCGAAGCACATATACCAGTTATTAAAATCTCCAACGAATCTCCTTGTTTTTGAAATCATTGATTGCAACGTGTGCCACCAGCGAATTCAAATCCAAGTTCTCCTACACACTATCTGCGCAAGTTATCAATAGGTCTCGAGTCAGGCTAACATTATCTAAATTTAAATTCATTTTTTATAACCTTTTCTATATAATTCATTTCTACGCTAATTTAATACCACTATCTAATTTTTGTAACAGGAAGCTTTGCATTCCTTTGTATTATCAGATGAATTAGGCTTTGCAGTCCTGCTTGTTTGACTTGCTAACCTTTATTTCAATTCCTTCTATTAGCTCACACTCTCCCTATATATATCTTGTTCAAATTTTCAATCGTTCATAAAGTACATTTTATTCATCCACCGAAGTTCAAATACATTTCTTTTGAACTTGTAGTGGATGACACTGGATGTTAATACAGTTTTTTCAAATATTAATTCATTCAATAAATTTAATTAATTAATTTTAGTTTTTTTTAGATTTAAGTTGCATGTATCTACCAATAGAGGGCGCCAGATAAATTTAAAAAAATGAATGAAAATTATTTATAAAGACTTTCTGCAATACAGTGAAAAAAAAAGCAAGAATAGACTTTAAAAATTTTTTTTTTATATTACTTGTTTTTGTTGAATCAAGTGCTTTAGTGAATTGCCAGTAGTAGTGAATGACGAATAAAACTGCTTTCATTCACAGATCATACAATTACAACATTATTAAAAAAAATTTAACTATCGAAAATCAAAACTACTTCAATTTTAAAATTTTCTATTTCGATCGACTAGTTAGAAAACAAATCAGAATTTTAATATATTTGTTAATCTGAACCATTGAAATCGAATTACTTACATGCGATGTATGAATTTCCCTTACTTGACATGGTAATGAGTTTTGTTTGTTAACAAACAATTTTACGAAAGTGGAAAAATGTAAGATTAGAAACATCTCGTAGTTTGGGAATTTGATGCAAATAAAATTAATTTTTTAATTAGCCAAGGTAAATTGAAATAACTTATTTTAATAAGTGAATTGTGTGTCCCTTGAGGTAATACAATAATCGCTCTTTAATTTAGCATTTGATGGTTCTACATATTCTATAATCCGGCACCGATAGGGCCATTCGGTTTTGGAGTTTATCGTATGGATTCGGTTGCTTGTGTACCTCCTTCGCCAGCTTTACTAGCAGTTTCGTCAAATGAACCTCGTAATTGTCAGCTTTAAGTGTTTCTGGTTCTATAGCTTGTTATATAACAACTTCGCACAAGATTACAACTGAGTATATACAATGCAATATTAATTTTACTGTGCAATAGAGCAGTAAAATTTTCTCGAAGCCCAGCAAGTATTAATAAGACTAAAAAGCTTAAGCTTGTGACTCTTAATATATAACAAAAGCAAAAGATAATTAATAATCGTCTAGAGAAAGGCAAACATCGAAACTTTACTCGAGTGACTTAGTTCTTTGAAAAGTTATGACAGTAAAAAAAGAAAAAGAAGAAATTAAGGAGTTTAAATTGTAACAGCAAAATATAGAGAATTAAGACAAATAAGAAATCTAGACTTGATAATGCCTTGGACACTTTGTTTAGTGCGAAAAGATGAGAGGGAAAACCTGTAGCAGGACCTTATGACCACTGAAAAAGCAAAACTGTTTCATAGAGATCTAAAATAGAGAACATGGTGTGGTGCTTCCTGATAGTTTGTAAATTTAAAATTATTTAAATTCAATTTAAAAAAATCATCACGGAATTTGGAAGAAATTTGATATGCGACATGAAAACCGGAAATTCAATATGGATGGAGAGAGAGAATAGGTCAACAAATGAAAAAGTTGCTGAATAATATAAAAGGACAATTTGAGCAGGCCTGTAGAGTCGGAATTAATCCGCAATCAAGTTTACAATGCCGACGAAACCGGCCCACTTATGGCGTTGTTTGCCAAAATCTACTTTGGCAGGTGGAGAAAAAACCGTAACTTTAAACGGCAAGTAAAAACTGTGCCACGAGATTCAAAATAAATAAAAAAAATAATAATAATAAAGCCAGATAGACTGTTTAGTTGTGTGCAGATGCTTCTGGAAAAAATCAGCTGGCATCTGTCCGGATATAAAGAGGAAATTTAAAACTTGAAAATATAAAGGGGGATCTGAAAATATAAAGCAGAATCTGAAAATATAAAGAGCAATCTTAAATTTGCCTGTGTATTATAATACGCAGAGCAATGCATGGATGACAGCTGATTTGTTAGGGGCTAATTTTTACATCTTTTTGCACCAGAAGTAAAGGAAAGTTTTAAGAAATGTAGAATGGCAGATGACAGCAGGGAGTTACTACAACTGTATCGTCTATTCTCTTACTTCTGATTTGCTTTTCGGCAATATAGTTGTAAGTTATCTTCCTCTAAATATAAGCGATAGATTAAAGTTTCATTTAAAATATAGCGTGTTTTTAAAGTTTGAGCAAAGCCTTTTGGATTTTAACTGCGATGTAAAAGACTTCTGAAGATAAGAATGTAATTTTTGCACTTGACTTATTGTGGAATCAGAAGAAAATATTGATTCTACAGAGTTGCTGGTGAAACTGATGAAGATTGACTAATGATGAAGATTTAGATCAAGATCCAAACATTACCAATGATTGTCAAAATGCGGTGATAAATTTGGTAGAAAATGTATCAAATAATTCTTGCAGATGTTTTCCGTGAGGAAATTACAGATTTAATTAAAATCGATAGAACTGTAACAGTTGTCGAAAGACTGAGTGACAAACATATTATGTACAGTTATGTGAACCCCAAAGTAGCCCAGATTCAGATGATAGAGTATCGGATGAAGAAGTATGAGCCATTAAAGATGGAGCTAAAGTCACGTGGGAACAGGCATTTGAGGATAAATTTATTTATAAAATTTGCTGAATCAAAAAAAAAAAAAAAAAAAAATGCCGAACTCATAAATTTGTGAATAGATCGCAGCAAATTTTTGATGCAGAAATCCAAAACACGGAAGCAACATGGCATCAGATATTTTTTAAATAGTGACATTCATGTGCATTATTTCTTGCCATGGAAAAAATGCACCTAACATTGCCACAACATGCTTTAACAATCATTGTACTGCATTAATTTTTCTTTTATATTTTATTTTTATAAATACAAGAATATCCAATCAAAAGATGAATAGACAATTCAAGAATATCAAATTAATGTTCAATGCTTGAATTCAATTTTGTAGTTGCTAGAATGACGAAATACTTTGTTGGACATTTACAGCGTTTACGGTTTGAGATGTGCGTAAGCACATTAAATAAGTGCATGTTTTAATCGTTTAAATTTTTTCCTAGAATTATTTATTTTGGTATTGCCATTAAAACTATCCTCACGCTTAATTATTTGACAAAATCTCTAATCCTGCACGACTGTGATCCATAACGTGCAGGATTAAAGTGCTTATTTCTCTTACATATGCCTACTATGCTTATTTCTCTTACATAGCAATAGAGTTTTAGGAGCCTGATGGCCGAGTGTCTGGCGCTCGGTGCCACATGCTTCAGACTCAATTTCCGGCGGTGCCATGGATGTATGTGGTGGTTCAGAATCCGCTTTAAAGTCCTGGCCTAACATGATTGTTGAAAGTAGGACAGAGAACCCTACCCAATAAAAAGAAAACATCTCCTATCTTGAAATATGCCAATAGACAGATGGCCTTGACCCACCATGGGGTTGCTGTGCCAATAAAGAAGAAAAAATGGATTTTTATAAATTGGGAGCTATTTGCAGTCTTACTTTTCTATGTTCTGAAATGGATAACATCAATAATTTTGGTAGCAAAATTTAATATGTTTCCAATCGCTGTTTTCAGGGTTTATAATATAAGTAATGTTTACTTACGTTGCCTTTTCTTTCTCCATTTGAGCTTGTAACTGAGCCATGAGCCTCATTTCCATTTCTTTCTCATTACCAAGATATTTTACTGGGGATATGATGGTGTAGACAGCCGATGTTTCGCTCTCCAGAGGTCTGTATCCAAAATTGGGAGATGGTGGCACTGACCTGGGGAATTGCAATGAAGTTGTCGAAGCCCTCAGAGCGGGATCTAACACATTCAACATGGTCGCCATACTCATTTGATTTTTACCATTTGCTGCATTTTCACTCTTGGCGACATCGTCCCTCAAGCTGATAGATGATGGTGTCCTGACCACAATCAGTTCCTGGGGTTCGAATGCCGGATTGGTGGCACCCATCCCATCTTCCTGTCTGCTGTAGGAATCCTTGATGTATTCCACGACCACATCTGGAATAGCCAGTGATTTAGCCTGCTGTTCCAACTCGGACAGAGGTTTTTGGGTATCTAGTTTGTAGACAATGATGGATGAGTTGATGTCATCCTCTGGTGTGTTGATAGTGGGTGTCTTGACTTTGATTTCGTGTCGGGGCATCTCAGGGGTTTGAGTAGTCACGCTGCAGCCAATACGGGGTGACAAAAGGACATTGTCACTGTCAGAGGAGGCACTTGAAGAATCTTCCATTGTTGCGGGAAAAAATATTCTAGTAAAGCTCTTTTTAATGTTTGATTGTTTAAAAAGATCTCACCTGCAAAATATAAAAAAAAAGTAATAAGAATAAAAAAATTCGGATAGTGCAAGAATTTATTTAAAGATTATAGTGAATCAAAAAAGTAAATTTATGATTGCTAGACTGTCTTATAGTGACTAGCGCTCTGGCGCTCGGTGCCACAGGCTTCTGGATCGAGTTACGGCGGTGCCATGGATGTTTGTAGTGGTTCGGAAACCACTTTAAATCGTAGGTACCTGACTAAAGTGATCTTAGAGCTTTGGTTGTACGTCTAATAATCCTACTCAGTAAAAAGTTAGCATCTCTCTCGAAATTTGCCAGTAAGCAGACGGACTTTGATCACTATGGGTTATATTGTGCCAATGAAGAAAAAGAGGAAAATATACTTTAATAAATAGGAGGCCGAAGGATTTTACCCACCATGGAGCTGTTGCCCCATTGATGATGATGATGATGAGAGTTTCTTATAGAGTCTGATAATCGAGTGACTAGCGCTCTGGCGCTCGGTGCCATAGGTTTCGGGTTCAAGTTCCCGGCGTGTGCTATGAATGTGTGTAGTGGTTCGGAATATCGACTTTAAACCGTAATTCTCGGTCTAATATGGCAGTTGGCCGTAGATTTGACAATCCTACCTCGTAGAAAGAAAACATCTTCTATCTCGAAGAAATAAATTTTGTGTAATGCACATTACCTATAAGTTAGTTTAATCATAAACTAGAATTAGTTGAATCATGTTTCTATCGAGGGGGCCTAGTGGCCGAATGGCTAGCGCTCTGGCTTTCGGTACCACAGGTATCGGATTCATATCCGGACGTTGCCATGGTTGTTTGTAGTGGCTCGGAATCCACTTTAAGCCGTAGGTCCCGGTCCTACCAGGATCGTAGAGCGCTGCGGGGGCATCGTTACTCCGTGTCCGTGGCTTACCATCAAGTTACACGCGCCCGTTGGGTAATGCAAAGTGAGTAACATCGTTGCAGCTGTTATGGCGAAAGATCACGGTCTGTTTGCCAGCTGCATTAGAAGAAAAAAAAATGTTTCTATCTATATTTTAATTAATTTTTAATTTAATAATTTTATTTAATTTAACTTTTTATTTATCTTTTTATTGTTTAAACTCTATTTTTCAGTAATTTTTTTTAATTTAAAAATGAAGAATTATAATTAAATGAAAAAACATCGAAAATTTAAGAGTTCATTTGTAAATTATAATAAAAAAATGTGTTATTAGGTTTACGCAATAACTGGTAATTGAATAAATCGAAAAAAATTGTCGTCTTAAATAACTAGCGAAAAAAGAATTTAAATAATGTAAATTTATGCTCCTTAATATTCATAAAATTCGTGTAAATATTTTCTTTTGCAATAATAATAATCATCATCGTCATTGTAGCAATAGCCCCATTGTGGGCCAAGGCCACCTGCCTATTGGCAGATTACGAGATGAGAGATGTGCTCCTTTTTACGGGATAGGGTTTTCAGCCCTACACCCAACGCCCAATAGCCGTATTAGACCGAGAACAATGGTTGAAATTGGATTCCGAACCACTACAAACATCCATAGCACCTCCGGGACTCTAATCCGAAACCTGTGGCACCGAGCGTCAGAGCGTTAGTCACTCGGCCATATATAATAATTTAAATTATATATTCGGCTATATATTCGCGCAATTCTAATTGAATGATGATATATAATATATTCTTAAATTATATTAAAATTGTTTAAATATATATATTATATAATTATCAATTATTATATAATATATATATTTAAATAATTTTAATATAATTTAAGAATATATAATATATCATCATTCAATTAGAATTGCGGGAACGATTTAGGATCAATTTTAATATTTTCTAAAGCTATAATTATAAAAAGTAAGACGGCAAAACCAATTTTTTAATTTTCTATCAGTGCTCATTTTCCTTTTTGTGTTTCTGTTTCATTATTTCCGCCACAAACGGGTCACCGAAAGTTAGATTCTATAAATGTCTTTAATTGATATCATTACTCACGTAGGAAATTAGTAGTTCCTGCATCATTGAATTGAGAAATGGATGTAAATATGGCTGGATGTTTCTACAATTATTACAATACTTGGCTGTGTGTGGCAACGCAGAAGCCAAGGTTAAAAAAAGGATAAAATAAAATAAAAATAAAAACATCCGCTCAACTCTTGAAATCACCGACATTGCACAATTCCTTCCAGACGTCACGTGGTCTTAACGAGCATTGCCATTTCTCGGTGAGTTAAAATGTACGCAAAATAGTAATTTAAACAACGAAGCCAAAAGAAGAAATAAAAGTGGTTAAAACTACATTCTTTATATTTTATATGTATGCTATATAATTTATGTTATATTTTTGCATTTGATAACATTTAATTAATTTTTTTAGTAGCTTTAATGTAAATTAATATATTGAAAAAGACATTAATTTTATACGTGTAATGTATATGTTCTCAGTTCATTTACGAATTTTCTGACAGATTCTCGCATTTCTCTAAGTATCGTACAAACAAATTTGAAATAATTGTGGTTACTACATTCTTTTTATATTATATGTATGTTATAAAATTTATTCTATATCTTTGCATTAGATTGCATTTAATTTGGTTTGATTTTCTTTAGTAGCTTTAGTAGTTTTCCTCTAAATATGGTACAAACAAATTAGAAATAAAAGTAGTTACTACATTTTTTATATATTATATGTGTACTATATAATTTATGTTATATTTTTGCTTTAGATTACATTTAATTTTTATTATTATTCTACTATTATTATTTTTTATTATTCTTTAGTAGCTTTAGTAGTGTTCCTCTCAGTATAGTACCAATAAATTAGAAATAAAAGTTTAAAAAGTCACACAAAGCCAAATGGAGAAATAAAAATGATTACTACATTATTATGTATTATATGTATGTTATATAATTTGTGTTATATTTTTACATTAGATTGCATTTATTTTTGTTTTGATTTTCTTTAGTAGCCTTAATATAAATTAATATATTGATATGATATTAATTTTCTACGTGTAACTTATATATGTTTTCAGTTGAATTACGAATTTTCTGACAGATTTTTTCTCTATGAATGCTTTTTGCACAGATATCGTGTATGGTACAAAGTCTAGTATACAAGACGTATGATACAAACAGTTTAACAATGGAAAAAAAATGTTATTGACATTTAGACGTAACATACCAATATTTGCCTATCATATGGGATAAAACTACAAAAACCTCCACAAGACAGCTTGATTGTCGAAGCGATAAGATCACAATCACCATCGAGTTTCGTCATTTCTGAAAGCAATGATCGCAATGCATGATGTTAGGGGATTAACCTTGACCCTCCAGTACGCTACGTGCGAGCGTTACGACTGAGCAGCAAGTCAATTAAGCATGACAATTGAAGTTAAAATTAATATTGAAATATCATTTTATTCAATTTTTGTATTAGTTTTAAAGAAATAAATGTGTTTATTTTGAGGATATTTATTTCGGATTGTTGCAAAGGATTTTCAATGAATATTGCAATATTTTTTTTGGTATGGTATAATACAATGTTTTGTTTATTTTTCCTTTTAAATAAAGATTGCTGAATAAAATGTTGTAGAAATGTTATCATGTTGAAGAACAATTCTAAGACATTTTATAATTTTACCAAGAAAAAGTTATAATCTATCTCCTATTCAAAATTTAGTAAAATTATTTAGTAATATGAGATAACTGAAGAAATCATTGTGATTTAAATGCTCCCCAATACATTAAATTTTATATTTAACATAAATTTTACCATAAATTATTATTTTTACTATACCATTTTTACCATTTTTGTAAAATAAAATTTTAACATAAAGCTATCATGCTTCTGCGTTTGAAAAAGTTTACACTTTTTTGTGTTTCAAAATTTAACAAGTTGACTGAATGGGCATAGTCACAATACAAGAAATTTGATTTTAATTTCTGAAATGGTTATAGAAGAATTTTCAAGAAGATATTGAAAAATTTAAAATTTCAATGACAGTACTTTAAGTCCATATTCCAATTAAATACAATTTGAATTTATTGACAATTTTATGTTTCACGTACAAAACACTTTGCAAAAATTTAAAAATTTGAATAAAATTCAGCTATCATCGATATTTTAAAAGCTACATTATAACAACATGAGCACATTAGATTTAAAACTATTTATTTTTATTTGATACCTTTTCTTCTCTTAAAGAAAGAAAAGAAATTAATATTAAACAAAATTAGTTTTGTTAAAATTTACGTAATACATCTTTTATGAGCAGGTGTTATTAACATCTGCTTTAGTAGATTTCATTTTATACATTCATATTAAATGAATGTTAATGTTAATAAATGCATGCCTCATTCACTGAAAATGTATCCTTTCTAGTAACAGCATATTAATGAGTTTCACAGATTTTATGTAACAATTGGAGATTGAATTAAGAAATGGAAAATTAAACTGATGCAGTCTAGATCCTATTTGAGCTCAAAAATAATATCTATAGATATATCAGATCGTTAAACTCCATGAGAAACACCCTTTTCGGCGACTTTTGATGGATATAGTATGCAAGGTCAAGGCTGAGAAGGATGACTGAAAATCTACACAGACAATTACCTGCTGCAATATCAGCAGGTGCACTTAAATGCAAGTGTTACGTAGCAAACCAGTATTTTTTATGTCTAGATTTTCCCTGAAGTAATTTAAACCACCAATTAGGATTTTTTTTGTCGAATTTCTAAATCTTCGGTGAATTTCATATTGCTTAAAATTATTATAAAAAATAATTAAACCTGTAGACCATTCACTTTAATATCAATGCTCTTTTGGTAAAAATAAAATAACATAGAAAAATTAGTTTGACAAATAAATTTAACTAGAAATCTGACTAATAAATTTAACTAGAAATTATTGAAAAAAATCAAAATTAAAACTAGTTTTATTTAATTCGATACTATTTATTGTAGATCTTTGATAACTTTCAAACTTTTAATTAGATCTTTGATATTTTTAGTAATATGAACGTGTTTTCATCATTGTTGACGTTGAATTCGTATTATAATGAATGTCATTGTTGCATGACTTTCGTCGTAGTAAGATGAACTTATTTAGCTAACATTAACGTCATTGTTAGCTAAAAAGGAGGAAGTTATCTACATAATACGAGTAATAATGAATATTTCAATTTTTCTTCTTTTATACAAAATAAAATGAATAATTTTGATCGTTTTTGTTCTTTGTTCTAAATTCAAAATTTCCAAACAATAATAATTATGAGGTATTTTTAATTCTGAAATTTTTTTTTTAAAAGGGCGACGAATTAAAATTTTTTTTTACTTCATTTAATTGTATTTTAAATTTAAAAAAAATATTTTTGCCCTACTATATACAGTTAAATGTTGTAGAATGGATATATCCTTAAAGATTAGTAATATTTTGAAGCTTTGTAATTTTTATAAACTTATTTGATGATCTAAACAACTTAAATGCACTTAAAACTCATTAAATAGTGTGAGATAATTAGAAAATCATATCACGATATGAAATATAATATGTATTAAAATTGTTAATTTATAAAAATATACAATTTATTAATTATTAGTAGCGTATTAAAATATAACATACTATACTATTTATTAATAATTGCGAGAAATATTTTATCAATGAATTTTCTGTTTAAATGTTTAGGAAATATAATTTATCATCATCAATAAATAATTAAAATAAAAAAAAAAACTAATAACAAAAGCGATTCGATTACCACTTATGTACTACCATGAAGATAATAATTTTAAAACTAACGTGTAGTAGTAAATATGATAAATATCAATGAAGATAATAATTATAAAACTAACGTGTTGTAGTAAATGTAATAAATATGAATGAAGATAACAAATATAAAAATTAACGTGTAATAGTAAATATGATAAATATGAATAACGACAATAATTATAAAACTAGCGTGTAGTAGTAAATATAATAAATATAATAATAATTAAAATAACGTGTAGTAGTAAATAAATTAAATATGAATGAAGATAATAATTATAAAACTAACGTGTACTAGTGAATATATTAAATATGAATGAAGATAATAATAATAAAAGTAGTGTGTAGTAGTAAATATGAATGAAGATAATAATAATAAAAGTAGTGTGTAGTAGTAAATATGAATGAAGATAATAGTAATAAAAGTAGTGTGTAGTAGTAAATATGAATGAAGATAATTATAAAACTAATGTGTATTAGTGAATATAATAAATATGAATTAAGATAATTATAAAACTAATAAACATGAATCAATTTGAATAACTTCATCATATTTATTACATTTACTACCGCAAAGAGATTAAAACCATTTACAACGCTAAAGAGATTTTAAAACCATTTACAACTGTAAAGAGATTAAAACCATTTACAACTATAAAGGGATTTTAAAACCATTTACAACTGTAAAGAGATTAAAACCATTTACAACGCTAAAGAGATTTTAAAACCATTTACAACTGTAAAGAGATTAAAACCATTTACAACTATAAAGGGATTTTAAAACCATTTGCACCCGTACATATACTATTGTAAAGAGATTAAACTTAAAATTTATTTTTAAAATTAAAAAAAAAAAACTAAACAGGAAAACGGTAGCATATTTTAAAGTAAAGTAATAGATATTTTATAAAAAAAAATGCTAAAGTTTTGCAAATATTTTTTTAAATCGATTAGAAACAAAATATATAAATACCGAGAAAATTAGGGAATTCAAAATGTAAATAAATTATTAAATTATTAGTTTGTGAGCTCCCACGAGATTTAAAAATTAATTTTTACATGAAATTTTAAAAATCTGCCATAGATTAATAAAAAGCCAAAAAATGCAATAAAGTTTTTAAATTAAACGTAAAGTAACACAAAATCACTCAGTTATGATTCTGTAAGTATATCAAAATTATTTATAAAAAGAACATATGGCAAATACTTGAGTGAATTCATCCTTATTTTATAGTATTGGATATACACCTGCTGCACCTTCACCATGTAGTTCGAGAATCTTTATCAGCAATGCAAACTCATTAGTATTCATATCAAATCTGACCTATGCCCGGCAGACTGACTAGTTGTTTCCATTTCCCCACTCTCCTATTTGTGATTTAGTAACAAAATTCTCGTTATTTTTTCTAGAAGTTTCTTTTTATCAGTCTGCTAAAAAAGTATTTCATTGCTAAAGAAAAAAACTGTATGAAATGTAAGATTATTAAAAAACCGTCGCTTATTATAAGTGTTTATGTGTCTGTTGCAAGATGGCATACTTATTACAATTAGATTTTTAATAATCTGCATTTTTAATATCTGTCACATAGACAATAGGTATGGTGTTTCAGTATCATTTATTTATTATTAGGTTATTAGTATTATTATTTTTAATTATTTCATCACTTTATTTAATGCCATTGTACAGAACGATAGTTTTTTTTTTATAATTATAAACATGTAGGTGAATAAAATAATTAGATATTCTTAAATTCAATTCAAAATGTCATTTACAGAAGTAATATAAAATATTTGTACTATAAACAGTGCATCATATAATGAAATTAATATTCCGTTGAATATCAGATACAATTATTCAAAACGACTAATAATTTAATATCAATTTCGAAAAAAATATATTTATAATAATTTCAAAACTAAACTAATAGTCAACAATACAAGATCATTTGGCCAAATATTGTTTTCTTCTTAATCAATATTAAATATTTGTAATTAAATATTTGAACAATATTTTGAATATCAAACAAAATGATGATAAATCAATGAAATCCTAAACCTACAACAGAAAAAGAGTTAAATAAAGGATAATAATTCTGCAATATTCTTCTAAAACGCAATGATAAAATACATCTACTGTAAAAATCTTATTATCACATGAGATACATTGAAAATATCCTGATAGAACAATACCAATTTAAAGTTACACGAATGTTCAATTACGTTATCATAACAATTTCAGTTAAGTTTTCCTTTTGTGCTAGTCCTAACACCATAAATCATACAATAGTATTGAAATCTGATCAAAGATAGGTCCATTCTTAGTATTCTTCTGTTGTAAGTATTTTTATGCATGTTTTAATGTTTTATTACATCCGCTAATTTATTCCATGTATATTTATATATGACACCCCACAAAAGGCAACGAAGAGTGAACAATATTTTCTGGAATATATGAAATACTTTTAGAGATATCTGCCCCCATTTGAGAATCTTACGTGAGAAACACAATAAAATAACTATTAGGAGTCATCGAGACTGTTCGTTTCTGAAAGGAAGCCGACTGTGGATTCGAATCTGAGTCAACCTACACGATGCCTGTGCAATATACCACCAGACCACACATCGATGTCTACAAATTCTTTGTTGTCATATCATAAATTTAATTGTTAAAAGTAGAGAATATAGAACTTAAATTATAATTTTAATATGGTGAATCTTAAGTGATGCTTCTTTGCAAAACTCTTAGCAAGGTGTTATTTTTTTATGATTATATTTTTAGTGATTAAAATAAGAAAAATTTAAAAAAAAAAAATACAATTTGTTCAATTTTAATGGTAATTATTTTAAAAGTCGTAACTGATTTTCTAAGTTTAGTAAATAGCGGTAGTTTATCTGAAGTCTTCTATTTGAGAAGAACTTAAATCAATAAAATTTTAAGATATTTTTTTTTTAAATCACAGAAAAAAAAACCTTATTTAATAACTATCAAATTTCAATAACAGAAAAATAAATCCTGAAATTAAAAATCTTTGATTTTCAATATGCAAGCAATGTTTCTAAAAAGCTATAATATGTAAACAATGCTTCTAAAAAAATATAATATATAAACAATGTTTCTAAATGTTTACTGTTACAGTATGTATTGCTAAGTACTAAAAATACATATTGCATTGTCAAGAACAAAAATTATTAGAAACACTGGAAGATAATGGCCTATTTACCTGAAGTATCCAGCAACAAACCATGACACTTCAAATCCTTTCGATCCCAGTCGAGGCAACAGTGATCAAATCCAGATGAGTGAGGCCAGGCCTTGCGAACTGGCGTGGAGTTGCTCAATCGGGATGTAAGATCCAAACAGGTTTGGCGAGATGTCTGGTCGCCAAATTGAGTGCAGGAAATGTAAAAACTACTTTAACCCTAATGGCATCTGGCGCTGTTTATTTATTTCATTTGGAAAAAAAAAATTAAGAACTTAACGATTGCTATTCTTCTCAAAAAAATCAATGACAGGTGGTTTATGGCCAACGTACCTCATCCACACACCCCGAATTTAAGATAGGGAAGATTGCTCAGTCCTTGAAATTGCAAAATAAATATTAAAGGGTTTAAAATAGCGATTTGGTTGGTTGGTGTTTGGATTCCTGAAGCTTCCTAGCCTTGAGGGGCCTCAGCTCTGCAGAACAAAGTATAAACATTGGCTATTGGGTAAATTAAATGAGCGATTTAATATTAGATATCAAACATATAGTATTCCAAATGTTATTATTTAAATATTCGTAAATATAACTTTACCTCTTAAATTATTCAAAGTTTATAACTTTTTAGAGCCGTACAAACTAGATGTTGTGGGACAAGATTGGGTTTGTTTCATGTATCAGACGTTCATAAGTTCAAACTTAGACAGAAAAAGGTAATTCCATAAAAGGAGAATTGCTTACAATGTATATGCATGAACATAATCGCAAATCTTTAAAAAAGATAACATTTTAAAAGTAGATTACTAGCTTAGATAATTGATTTTAATATTTCAACACAATGATGAATTTAGACATTGTTATAGATCAGTGGTAATCAACCTGGTCCACTATTGGGTGTTCCAGCTTTCATGGTATGTTTTAGATACTGAAGTTAGTTTTTGTCAGATACTGAAGCATTTTTCTATTTTTTTAATTTGACTTTTTAAAAAGTCTGAAATGGAAATTTTTTAAAGTATTGCTTAAAGATGCCTGTATCCATGCATGTGGAAAATAATTTAATTAATAGTCTTTTGATGCCTTTCCCTACCTCTTGTCTTGTGGAATCAGGTTTTAATGCTATTAATCATAAAATCGCTTGTTCTTTACAAAAAGTGAGCCTGATATCCAATATTTAGATTTGCAGCGTCAACCTCAGGGATTCAATTAATAATTTAATTAATTAAATTAAATTTCATCAGATTTAATGCTTCTATGTATGCAAAGTATAAAATGAAAAGATAAACTTAATTTCAATTAGTTGTTTTATAAAGATTTATTCTGCCAAACTTAGTGAAAGTCCAACATAAAGTATTTGGTAAATTGTTATTATTATATGCTTTAACTTTTTGTAACTCTGCTCATGAATTTTATAAAGTAAAGTTACTTCCCTATTTTAGAAATCACCATTATCGTGGAATCGATAGGCGATAGAGAATTTTACTAATAACAGAGACACAAAAGTGGACGTTAAGTATAAAAACATTGACTACCCCTGTTTTAGATGTTTCTGAATTATTCCAGTAATTAACAAGATAAAAATTGAATTTCTTTATTTTAAATATTTCAGTTACAAAAATATTTAACATTCATTTAACGAAAATTATATTTTTATATTTTAGCCATGCATAAAATACAATCTTTTGGGTTTGAGTTTCGTTGCATTTCGTTTTGTGTAAATGTGATTTGTATCAACAAGCGAGATACTTAACTCTTTGATATTTAATATCTTTACAATTCTGATCTATTTTAAAATTTACTAAAATTTGTTATTTTCACAAATTCTGACCTAAAATTATTTGTCAGATAAGATGCATTTTAAAGAGAAAAATTTAGTTTAGTTTCATTTGAATCTTTAAAAACCTTTTTAAAGAATGTAGAAATATATTTAGTCCAGATAATATTACAAATTTAGAAAGAAATATACATAGAATAAAAACATTCCTTGGATAAAAGCTCTTAAAAATTAACACCTATTTAAAAGGGTTATTATTCAATAACCACATAATTAAAAAATTTATTTAAAATATATTATAAAATATATTTTATATAATTTTTAAAATATATTTTATATAATTTTTAAAATATATTTTATATAATTTTTAAAATATATTTATATAATGTCGTTAAAATTATGTTATACGGTTTTGAAATTTTTTTCTTCAAATAATTAATGCACAAAATCATTGACCCTTTTCATAAAATTAAGAATGGTGTTACATTTCTTCCAGAATTTTTATATTCTTGCATTTTTAATTATTTAAATTAGAAATCTGTAATTGACTTAATACTGAATATAAATATTTAAAACACTTAAAATAATTTTAAATTCTTAAATTATTTATAATAGTGAGATAAGTGTGAAACATTTTTTATTGTAACTTAATTAAACGATATGAATATTTATTTTTTTTTGTTCTAATGCAGCTGGCGAACACTTAGATGCCTTAAGGTAAGAGCTGCACAGATGTTACTCACTTTGCATTACCCAGTGGGCGCGTGTAACTTGAAGATAAACTACGGACGCGGAGTAACAATGCCCCCGCAACGCTCTACGATCCTATTAGGACTGGGACTTAGGGTTTAAAGTGGATTCCGAACCACTACAAATATCCATGGCACCGTCGGGACTCGAACCCTGTGGTACCGAGCGCCAGAGAGCTAGCCACTCGGCCATTAAGGCCCCACGATATGAATATAAAATGGACAAAAATTTAACATAACAACATTCGAATTTTATACAATATTTATTACTAGAAATGGTGCATTATGCTTGCATTATTACGTATAATTTTTCTTTTTAATTTTTGAAAATTTTAAATATTTAATTGATTAATGCGTAAAATCAAATATTATTTATTGTTATGCTATTACAAAATACAAAACCTAAAAATGGCTTCATCATAAGAACATCGCAATAATGAAGAAAGTTCTATCGCCAATTTCTTAGCCAGTTAACTTTGGTTAATATAGTTTAGAGTGATTTGTTTTATAGTTTTAGAGATATTATTTTTAAACAACTCACAGCTAATTATAAGTTGCAAATTTGATTAGCTGAGAAAATAACTTAAGTTTATATAAAAAGAAAAATAGTTACTAGTTAAAATGCCCCATATTATAAAAAATTTGCAAACACTTAAGCGATATACAATTTTTGGCCACCACTGTAGGTTAAAAATTTAACAATATAGTTAATATTTGACCACTTTAATAGTTAAAAAATAATGAAATCAACTTGACATTTAATTAGTTTTAAATTAAAACATTTATATCTGGCCTGATGGCCGAATGGCTAGAGCTCTGGCGTTCGGTACCACAGGTATCGGGTTCAAATTTCGGTTTTGCTATGGATGTTTGTAGTGGTTCGGAATCCACTTTAAGCCGTAGGTCCCGGTCCTAATAAGAGCGTTGAGGGAGGGGGCATTGTTACTCCGCGTCCGTTGCTTACCATCAAGTTACGCGCGCCCAGTGGGTAATGCAAAGTGAGTAACATCGGTGCAGACCTTATGGCGAAGATCACGGTCTATTTGCCAGCTGCATTAGAAGAAAAAAAAAAAAACTTTAAAATATTTGTTAAAAATTCTTAGTAATATATATATATATAGAGAGAATTATTAACATTATTTCAACGGACACTTTTTTTTTGTACGAAAAAAATTAAACAATGAGAATTTCTTTATTCATTTGTCAGTTGATTATAATTCGTTATTATTTGAGTGTTTATTAAAATGTTTGGCAAGTATTGTACCTCATCAGTATTCAATAAACATCATATCGTGATTCTTGTGAATATAATTGCGTATTCCGTTCTTTTTTACAATCTTTGCGAATAGAATTTTTAATTAACATAAAGTTGCATCTGCTAAATTTCTTGGAAAATCTAGATCACTTTATTTCAAATTCATATTTAAAATAAATTTCTTCCCAATATAAAAATATTCTTACTCTGTAAATGCTGACATTTACTTTATTGCAATACTATAAAAATAATTTGAATGAATTTGTAAAAACCGCCTTCAAAGTGAATACATTTTTTTGACATATTACAGAAGATGAAGATGCGACGCAATTTATTTGCAAATCACTACTATTTAGGCGATAATTCGCCAAGTATGCACCCATTTGGCGCTTTCTGAATCGAGCTTCCCCAAGCACAACATTAATGAAATGAAGTAGGAAAAACACTTTTTTCAAGGTCTTATATATTAAGGTTGACAAATGATACGTGACCACTTCTATAACAGTGTTATGGGTTTTTTATTTTCTTTCTTCCTCAGCAACTTTGTTTTGCAGCTTGAGATATTTCATAAATTTCAATAAAATGTGCTGCTTGTTAAAATCAGAGATGTCCTTACATTTATTATTTTTACGTTACAAACCGAAAATAGTAATTACGTTTGAGTAATTGCTCGTTAAGAAATGGCAGTGTAGTGGTAAATAACTCATGATTTAAAAGGGTAGAAGAATTTTATTTTTGTTGAACATCAGTGAGCCTCGTGTCCATTTGCGTATGCCAAGAAAAGCCCATCGACGGGTGATGAGGAAGGGACACTACTACCGGGTGGACTTTAAAGGATAATTGAACCCCATTTGCGTGTCGTATGAGAAAAAAAGTTAGGGCCGGATATGCATGTGATCTTGATTCAGTGTTGTTTCATTGCACAAAATGAATTATTTCTTTAAATAATATATCGATGTTAAGCTGTCATATTTATTAAAGTTGCAAAGACAGCACTGCATAAAACACAATTTTATAACAAATATTTACAAAATCGTCTTAAAAGCATATTCGTTCGAGGGTGTTTATACACTCCGTACATCCTGGAACTCATCTCTTGACTGTTGTACCCTCCGTACTGTCTGGAACTTTTCACTCGACTTCGCACACTCCCTTTTTTATTTCTCCCTCTCCCATTCTCGATTACAAAGTTTAATAGGCGGGGAAAAAAAAACCCTAGCAAAATTAAAAGTTTAACGTAAGGGTCAACCCGTCCTTGAAAAAAAGATATATTAACTTTGAGTTCAAGGTTATATTTTTTTTGTGGGAATGCATGGTGGATCCTTATTAGGAGAGAAAAACCGGAAAACTCTCACCAGGCTGACTACCATTGCGAAGTGTTTTACACGAATTGTCACAACCACCATATAGTCGTCTCAATTCTGACAGCAGCTACTGCAACAGAAGCCATCAGCGAATTCTCCTGCATACTAGTTCGTGTTAATACTGGCCCACGAGTTTTCGAAGACGACCGAATTTTTAATTTTCATGTCGCTACATTATATGTACAAAAACAAATGTTATTACGTTGGTAGGTGATACAGTATTTTCGAAAGAAAAAAAATTGACTAGTTGCACACAATTATAACATTAACATTAAGAATATCAGCGGCGAAACTCAGTCCTAAACTTTCTTAACGAATATAAATATTTCTTATATGTATTTAAATTCTAAAACAAAATTAATAATTAAATATAATTTATTATTATCAGCACTATACTTTATTATTATCAGCAAAAAATGTACTATTTATTTAGAGAACTTAGTCATAATAATTATATTTTCGAATAATAATAGCACAAGATTTTAAAAAGAACAGATTTTACAGATTAATTAAAATATGTAAAATAATAATAAAATATAATATAAATATAATAGGCTATATAATACATTATAAATTATAAACATAAGTTTAGAATTTATAATGTATTATATAGAGTACTTAAAATCAGTACACAAAAAATTTTGCAACCAACAATTTTAGGCTTAATTTAGATCATAAAATTAGGACCTGCAATAGTTTTTGCTGTTTAATTAGTTACATAGTAGGTATTTATTACAACTCAATTTGTTGAAGTTATACTGTATAATTAAAATGAATCTTAAAGATTGATGTAACAAGGTTACCTTCTATCGTGCAATTTGTATTGCATGATCTGTGTGAATAAAGAATATTCTGCAATGCAAACTATAATGTACAACTACGTAATCCGTTTTTTTTCTTTCTTGAGTTTGCGTATTCAAATAATTTAAAATTTTAATCCAACAAACCATGGAAAAAATTCCATGTATCCGATATTACAGAAATCTTTGCGAAACATATTAGTTGTTTAATTTGTATTCAATTTCTAGATTTTCCATATAAGGTTACAGCTAACGTAAACCACAGAAACTTTCTTGTAAAATTTCAAAAGACTAATTGATTCAATGTCCTATGCGCAACTATGACCATGAAGGTATAATAAAGACTTTTCAATGTGCAGCAAGTACTTCTAAGTTAAGTGCACACATAAATTCTAAGATACTAATGTAATTAAAATATAAACGACGTACTTAAAAAGTTTATTTTTTTAAATTAAATATTTGTTTAAAAATATAGAATGAGGGAAGTCTTATACTTAAATCTTTATTTGATATGAGCTATGAATTTAAATAAACTATGATGAAATCATATGCAAGTAAGTTGAAAGTTTATAGGAGGGATATAACTTGTAATCATTGTGAACTTCAAGTATTATTATCACCATTATACTTTTTTATTGTCAACAAATATTACTTTTATTTAGAGAATTTAATCAAAATAATTATATATTCGAATAATAATAGCACAAAAGTTTTCAATGAATAGACTTTACATAATTAAAAATTATGTATTATATTAAATTATGTATTTAAGATCAGCACACTTAAAATTTTACAACCAACAATAAATTAGCTTTTAGCTGTCTAATTATTCTCATAGTCGATATTTATTATACTATAATTAATCGATAGTCGATATAGTTGATATTTATTATACTGTAATTAATCGATAGTCGATATCGTTGATATTTATTATACGATTAATTGAAGTAATACTGTATAATCAAAATGTGCTTTAAGGATTAATGAAACACGATTACATTCTATCGTGCATTGAGATTTAGATCGTTATCTATGAGAAAACAGAATTGAATTAAAAACTAAATAAATAAATTAAATTAAAAATAATTAATAATAAATAAAAAAATAAGTAAGTAAAAAATAAAGTTAAAAATTAAAATATTTTACTAAATTTTTTTTTAAGCTGGTCGTATTTTTTATAGAAAAAGTTCACAGCACCTTATGCAACAAAAATAAATTGTAGAATCTAAAATTATTCTTCTGGTTATTTTATCGATAATTTGAACTCAGAAAAATCTGAGAAAAATTTGAATTACCACTTAACGTTTTAATGAATTTTGGATTAAAATAAAATGCGCCGATTTGGTACTATACGGTCATTTTGTGCACACTTTGAGTTAATTAGGCCGGGACCTACAATTTAACATGGATTCCGAACCACCAACAAACATCCATGCCACGATTTATTATCAACACAAACAGAAGAAAATCGAAAATTATATTCTTATAAATCTGAAAACAACGAGGGAAAAATTCATGAAATATACATATTTTTTAAAAAGTTACATTATAGAAATAATTTATTTACATAAAGTATGAAACTCAATGAAATTAAAAAATTTATTAAAGAAAATATATTAATTTTATAAATAATTTTTCATTTGTTTCATTGTTTGCCCTCTTTTAAATGTTATCATATAACTGCATGCAGAATTTATTAATTTAATTTTCAGATAATAAAAAAAACCTCATTCAATTCCTTTCTAATCTATATACGTTTATTTTTAAATCTAAATAATCTAAAAAGGATCTATAAATAATCTAATTATATTTATTTTTAAAATCATCTTTCTGTAATTAAATGTCTTAGGTCACAAACAATTTCTAAAAACTGCTTTCTTTATTAATTCCATGTTGGTTTTTTGTAAAATAATAGTTTATGAATTTTTTAAATGTTTAATTTTGTTGCTACATTATTGACTTGTTATATTTTGTAAAAACATTCCATGTCTATAAGAAAAAGATTAAAAATATAACAGTTGCAATCTGTACGCGTTATTTATCAACGTTGTCTGATGGGTTTTGCAACGTTGTCTGATTGGAGACGAGATTTACCACAAAGTGAGCACGAGACACCTATTAGCTTGAAACATTCCCAGAAAGTGTAAATATATAAGGAACAGACATTATTCTGCGAACCTTATGAAGAAATACGTACTGCGGTCTGAGAATCAATTGAATATTCGCCTTAATGTGGTGAATTTCAGATAATTTTCGATACAAATCTTTTACTGTTTGCATTTGAATATGCTGCTTAAAAATTACTTTTAATAAAACTATTTGTTTTGAAAGTAGACATATTTTTGTGAGTATTTTATACTTAGGTTTAAAACTAACCTCGGAAAATTCGCCTTAGAAATTCATCAAAATAAAACAGTAAAATTGCGAAGAAATGTAATAATTTTGTATTTTTCTCATGTAAATTATTTAATGTAGTGGTAGAGGAGACCTAAATTACAAAGATTTCTAGCATCAGAATTTAAAAAAAAAAAATTATTTTATTTTAGAAATGAGGAATACAGGAATATTTATCTAGAATTCTAGAATTTTGAAGAATACAAGAATATTTATCTAGAATTCTAAAATTTTGTAGAATATTGGAATATTTATTCCGAATTCTAGAATTTTGAAGAATACTGGAATATTTATCTAGAATTTTAGATTTTATGAAGAATACAGGAATATTTATCTAAAATTCTAGAATTTTGAAGAACACAAGAATAATTAAGTAGAATTTTAAAATTTTGAAGAATACAGGAATATTTATTTAGAATTTTATATTTTTTAAGAATGCACGAATATTTATCTAGAATTCTACAATTTTGAAGAATACTGGAATATTTATCAAGTATTCTAGAATTTTGAAGAATACTGGAATATTTATCAAGTATTCTAGAATTTTAAAGAATATGGGAATATTTATCAAGAATTCTAGAATTTTGAACAATACATGAATATTTATATCTAGAAATCTAGAATTTTGAAGAATACATGAATATTTATATCTAGAAGTCTAGAATTTTGAAGAATACATGATTTATATCCAGAATTCTAGAATATTGACAAAAAGGGAGAAAGAAACTTTTTAACCACCTGTTTGGAAAAATCGATTAAAATCATGTGAACAAAGAAGACCTCCAAAAAAAAAAAATTAAAAGTGAGAAAACTATTCAGAAAAATTAAACCCGAAAGATATAATCTTATATTACTCTTAGGTATAGAATTATAAACATAGTAGAAAATGCAATTGTACTTTTAAATACTTAACCTATTGCAAATATCTTTATTTCTTTATCAATGACTTCTATAGATTTAGTATACCTTGTAGATAGTCCAGACTAATTATGAGATAAAATACATTCCAGGAAAAAAAATACATAAGATCATCACAATCTAAATTTGTAAATGTCATTTGTACTTTAAAATGCATTTTGTTATTACATTCATTAAAAAAGCGTTGAAAGTTTCAACATAAAATAGTTGATCTAACTTTAATAATAATATTTTAAATCCATGGACACGATAACAACAACAACAAATAATGTGAGAAGATAGATACAAGTAACCAACATATAATACAAGCATTAAGTCTCTAAAAATTAAATTTTTTAAATCTGAATTATCATTATAATTTTTTTTTCAGAATTATCATTGATATTATTTCTTTGAAGCTCTCATTATTATAGTTTTCTAATAATAATTCTTAAAAATTCCAGGAAAAAAACCTACATATCTTTAAAATTATCATTTAGCTCTTAATTATAACCCTGTCCCATAGCTTACAAATAAGATAAGACATATATGTAGAATACAGACTATTAGTGTCTATATAGTCTGTATTCTACATATATATATACATATATACATACATACATATATATATATATATATATACCTAAAAAAGTTATCGTCTGCTTTCATAATGCTCAAGTCAATCAAAGCATTTTTTAAATTAATAATAATTTTTCATAGTTTTTTTTTTACATTTAGACATTTTGTAACTAGTTGCATGTGAAAATATTTTGAATATTAAAACTTCTCATTTCCAATAATTGAAGGCATTCATTTCAATAATTATCGTTAGACCACCAATAGATGTATAAAAGAACACACGTTAGACCATCTATAAATGGATAAAAAATCACACAGTAGACCACCTGTAGATGCATAACAGAACACACATTAGAATACCTACAGATGCATAAAAGAACACACATTAGAACATCTATAGATGCATAAAAATACGCAGTAGGCCCCTGTAGATGCATAAAAGAACGCACATTAGACCACCTGTATATGTATAAAAGAACACACATTAGACAACCTATAGATGCATAAAAGAACACATAGACACTGTAATTGTCTAAAAGATCCTGTAATTGCATAAAAGAACACACAGAATAACACACACATAAAAGAACACACATTAGAACACCTATAGATGATAAAAGAATACGCATTAGACCACGTATAGATGTGTAACATGTGTAACTGCTTGTGAAATTTAAAATGGTGACTGCAAACTTTTTAAAATAACATTGACATAAATTTTTAAATATGCATTTGCAACCTTTTTCTCATTTAAAATGGGGAAAAAGCACTTTAGTTAATTTTTAACATTAACTTTCAGAGCTTAAAAGATTCTTTTCGAATATTCAATACGGTAATGAGATCAGATAATTCAAATTATAAGATTGAAAAGAAATTATAATTTTCCTTAATAATAAATCAAAAAATTCGAATATTATACAACTAGGGAAAACTATTCATTAATTATTTAATAGAACACTAGAAAACTGGTATGAACATGAAATCTGAACGCATATAATACGATACATATTTAAATCAACGGTGTCCTTCACATTTTTTTTTTCCATGAAGAACAGTTCTCAATAGAGCAGAAAAAAATTAAGGAAAACTTGTGAATATCAACAGGGAAAAGAAGGTTTTATTCGGAACACCACCAGTTAAAAATTATTTCCTTCTCACTAAAGGAAAATGTGCTTGAAAAACATCTTATGACCGTGGCTTTCAAATGAAGGGAATCAAATATGCAAATCAATAACTTTTGTCACTGTCATTACATCATTACAGGAGCATTTCATTTACATTGTAAAACAAATTCTTGGAGAAAAGATAGTTACGTTTTTAAAAACTAATTTTGTAGATTATGTGGTGTCTAAATGAATGAAACAAAGGGCAATACTTAAGAAATGTGAGGAATTTATATTTTTTTACATTTGTAGAAAAGTATTATCTTAACAAATCTAATATGTTATAAGCTTTAATTGTTTATGAAGAAACAATTAAATAAATAATTATATAATTTAGTATATTAATTTAAATTATATAGTATTTTTCACATAGTCAATTGCTGGAATTCTTGGAGAAAAGTTATTTAGATTTTTAAAAATTAATTTTATTGATTATGTGGTGTTTAAATGAATGAAGAAATAAAGAACAATACTAAAAAAATTTCAGGAATTAATATTTGCAGAAAATCATTCATCTTAAAAAACTAATACGTTTTGAGTTTCAATATTTTATGAAAAACAATTAAATAATTTAGTAGATTAATTTAAATTGTATAGTGCTTTTCACATAGCGAGCTGCTGGAATTCTTGTAGAAAAGATAACGTTTTTAAAAACGAATTTTGTAGATTACGGGGTGTTTAAATGAATGAAAAAAAAAAGAACAAGACTTAAAAAGATTCAGAAATTTATACTTCTAATATTTGTTGAAATTTGTATTATCTCAACAAAACTAATACATTATGTGTTCACTACTTTATGAAAAAACAATTAAATAAATAATTTAATAATTTAGTAGATTAATTTAAATTGAACAATATTTTTGCTTGAACAATGTTTGCTTGTTTGCAATGTTTATGCTTGCAAAAAAGATAGTTAGGTTTTAAAAATTAATTTAGTAGGTTATGTAGTGTTTAAATGAATGGAAAAAAGAACAATACTTAAAATATTTTATAAATTTATGCTTTTAATATTTGTAGAAAATCATTTATCTTAATAACACTAATACATTATGAATTCCAATACTTTATGAAAAAGCAATTAAATAAATAATTTAGCAGATTAATTTAAAATACATTGTGGTTTTCACATAGTGAGCTGCTGTTTAAACTCCTCCAAATTAACTTACGTTTTTCTCGTTTTAAAGGGAATTTATTTTTTAAAGCTAACATTTATTGAAATTCAGGTTATATTTCTTTAAGAATACTTTTCTGATTTCAAAAATTTAAAGAATAAAAATTGAAATTAAGATATTTCGAAACAATAATATTTCTTAAAATAACAATAATTTGATTTAATCATGAAAAAAAATCTATAAATTGTATTAACATAATATCTGAAGTATTACAAAAATCCTTCAGAAATTTTATTTTTTAAAACATTCTAAATTTATTATATCAACAAATTATTAAAGTTCTAAAAGCGAACATGCCATCTAGTATTAAACTTTCCAATACATAAATTTCAGTCTTAAACACAAAATAAATTAATAAAGGGAATTAAACTTTAAAGGAGGAAGTAATTTTTTGTATAATTTTAAAAATCTAATTAAGGGTGATTTAAAAAAAAAATTTTTAAGTTTGTTCCTTTCTCGTTTTACTGAAATGAAAAAAGAAAGACATTTGATTTCCTTCTCAAATAGCACTTTATCCGTTTTGTCTTAAACGTTAACTGCGAACAAGATAAAACCACCTCCATAACTTTTATTTATAACTAATATAACACGTGTAACTCCACCTCTTGATGATTCATGTAATAACACTATATCCTTAAGTGAACGAGTTTCTAAAGAGGAGTTTTGTCAAATTGGCAAGGAAAATTGCTTAATGTAAGTGATGTTTCTTTGCAGAATGCACATTTTCTATTTAAAAAACAAAGGCTTAATGTGTTACTTGAGGAGGAAAAGTCAAAATATTTCCCTTTCTTTACTGCTGTAAATGAGGAGTGGACAAAATGTGTCTTGGCCTCTACTCCACGTGATTTCCAAAGAAATTATTTTATGTTCCAAATTACTCTGTTTGTGGCAGCATTGAAATGAAAGTTCAAGTTTCCTAAGTTCGAATTACCCAATCCAAATTGAATGCACAGTTGACCTTCAGCTTGTTTCAAACAAGAAGCAAGGATAAGAATGAATTGCTAATGAGTCGGCATAAAGTAAATGATTCTCGAACATTTAACTCAGAGTTAAACAACAATGAAAACTTCCTTCCACAATCCAGCAATTTGGATTGGAAAAGTTTTTTTATCCGTATTTAAGAATTCTTTTATCAGAAATAAATTCTTTTATTAATTTTAAATAGATTTATTAACTTATAAAATTTAAAAACTATATTGCATTAATTATTCTGAGTATAATATTGTGCTCCACGTAGTAATTTTCTTTTGGATAAAGTGAATCACTGCTTTCTAGAGAAAGTTTTGTGGTAACTATCTCGCATTTATACGAGACATGTAAATTAATCTGGAAAATTACCACCAGGAAGGTCGATTGCTGATGCCAGGTGCACACACAACAGCTATTACAATTATCTGGTGGTGGTAATTGATAAATATGTTGTTATAACAACAAGTATGAGGTTCGCCCATCGATAGTTAAATTAAATGGTGGCCTTTTCTAAATTTTCTTCTTTACGACATACAAACACAAGATAATTACTTATCGTTATCATGTCTCTTAGTTTCTGAAATCAATCATTGTAAGTCAAGATGTCAGCGAAGAATGAAATCTATGACAATTTTATTTGAACATATTACTAACAGATAAAGAAGGGATCTAAATATATTAGGTTATTTCATATAAAATGAATTACACAATTCTAAAAGGGCACTAACACAAATGTTTTAACCTATTTAATCAAAGTATGTTCCATCTACATGAATGTACTTCTGCCATCGATCGCATGGGAATTTTATGTTAGTTTCAATGATGGATGATGCAGAACCTCAAATTTCAACTAGTTCAGTTTTTAGAGTGTGTCTTGCATTATCATTGAGAAGAATAGCGCCTTTTCGATTCACTAGACCTAATTATGGTAACAACAATTTCTGATGAAGCAATACTAATTGTTGACAGCAATACTCTGCATTAGTTATTTAACATATTTCTGGGAAGCTGTAATGGACAACTCCTCTTTTATTCCACGAAAACGTCAATATGCAGGCATGGTCTGTATGAGTATTTAGGCTTTTCATCTACATCCAATCACTTTTCTGAGAGTTTATGATTATCATACAATATCCTATTTTCATTACGAGTAATCATACAGTCCAATATATATATATATATATATATATATATATATATATATATATAATGAAACCGAAATGCATATTAATAAATTTTTTAGACGATGCTGAAATATTTTTATTCTAAAGCAAATACACAAAATATATGCAAAAATGAATACCAAACGTGATTATGTTAACAAATTTTCAAACTGGTTGAAAATCATTTTATATTGCATTATTAAACTGTTAAAGTTGATAATTTCCTTTCACGTTTTAGGATCTTCATTTTATCATTTATTACCTTAACATAGTTATTAATAAAAATATTAGCTAAACAGATAAACAATGTTTAGTTAAAATTTCTGCAGTAGTTGTACAAATTGAGTTTCTGGAATTAACCAGACTACGACAAGACATGGAAACATTTATTTCAGCACATTGCAAAATGATTTACTTAGAAAGTTCATTTCAGCAATTGGTGAAAAATGTATTCTTGAAACCAGTATTTAAATTGGGGATAAACCGACTTGTTTAACGATTATTTCTCAAAAAAATGTTCTTTCGAAATTCCTACACATGGTCATTATGAAAATAATTAATACTTTATTATTATACCATTGGATGTCATTAATGATTTTATTATTACAATAAAGATAACAAGTAATATAAAAAAAAAAATTTAAAGTCAATTCCTACTTTTTTTTACTATATTGCAGAAAGTCCTTCATAAATAATTTTCTTTCATTTTTTTAAGTTTATCTGGCGCCATCTATTGGTAGATATATGCAACTTAAATCTAAAAAAAAACTAAAATTAATTAGTTAAATTTAATTACAGAATTAATATTTGAAAAAATTGTATTAACATCAAATGTCATCCACTACAAGTTGAAAAAAAATGTATTTGAACTTGAGAGGATGAATAATATTTTAAAAGTATTAGGAAAAAATATTTTATGAACGATTGAAAATTTGAACAAGATATATATAGGGAGCTAATAGAAGGAATTGAAAAAGGAAGATTTCTATACAGCGATTGGGAAAACGTATTCTTGACAGACTGACTTGTTTAACGATTATTTCTAAATTAAAGGACCTTTCGGAATTCCTACAGATGGACAATTACTGAAAATGTTATTAATATAACATTGGATGTTATTAATGATTTTATTGTTACAATAAAGATAAAAAGGAAGATTTCTATACAGCAATTAAAAATGCTTTAACGTTTAAATGAAAAGGATAGTCTGAAAAAAAGTATAAAAATGTTCATATTTATTGCCTATCAATTATATAAAATTCCAAAATAAATAAAGAAATGAAAACTAATCATTGTTTATGCCACGATAAGAAACTGACAAGAGTGAAGTTCAAAATAAGACGTCATTTACATCAGTTCCTATCTGTTAACGCATTTTAAAGTTTAAATGAAAATAATCCTCGATTCCGTTCTTTTACCAAATAAATGCCTTTTAAAGTTTAAATAAAAATAATCATCTGAAAAAAAGTATATAAATTTCTTAATTATAGTTTATCAATTACGTAAAATTACAAAAAATAAATAAATAAAAACTAAGCACAATTTCTACCGAGGTAAAAAAAACCTGACAAGCCGAGTGAAGAATATGACGTCTTTTTTTACATCAATTCTATTCTGTTAACAAGTGCATTTTAAAGTTTAAATGAAAATAATCATCAATTTCGTTCATTTACTTCAGTTCTGCTCATTTAGATAAATTCCTTTCTGTTAACAAATGCATTTTAAAGTTTAAATAAAAACAATCATTTGAAAAAAGTATAAAGATTTACTAGTCATTGCTTATCAATTATATGAAATTCCAAACCAGATAAATAAATAAAAACTGAAAGTGAAGTTCAAATATGACGCCATTTTCAACAATTCCGTTTTGTTAACAAATTCATTTTAAAGTTTTAATGAAAATCATCATCAATTCCGATCTTTTTGCAAATGCATTTTAAAGTTTAAATGAAATTATTCATCAATTCCGTTCTGTTAACAAATGCATTTTAAAGTTTAAATGAAAATAAACATCAATTCCGATCTGTTAACAAATGCGTTTTAAAATTTAAATGAAAATAATTGTTTGAAAAAACTATAAAAATTTTCGTAGTTATTGCTTATCAATTACATAAAATTCCAAAATAAATAAATAAATAAAAACTAAGCACAAATTAATGCCAAGGGAAAGAAACCTGACAAGCCTGACGTATTTCAAAATATGACGTCATTTACATCAATTCCATTCTGTTAACAAATGCATTTTAAAATTTAAATAAAAATATTAATCTGAAAAAAGCTATAAAAACTTTCATAGTTATTGCTTATTAATTACATAAAATTCCCAAATAAATAAAAACTAAGCATAATTTATGCCAGGGGAAAGATACTTGGCAAGTCTAATGAAGTTCAAAATATGACGTCATTTACATCAATTTCTTTCTCTTAATAAATGAATTTTAAATTTTAAATAAAAATTATCATTTGAAGAAAAGTGTAAAATTTTTCATAGTTATTTCTTATCAATTACATAAAATTCCAAAATAAATAAATAAATAAAAACTAAGCACAATTTATGCCAAGGGGAAGAAACTTAACAAGCGAGTGAAGCTCAAAGCATGACGCCATTTACATCAATTCCGTTCTGTTAACAAAATATGTTTTTTAACAAAATAGAGTGTTTTTACAAAACTTAAAAGATGATGATAGTTTATTCTACAATTAAGAAAGGAAAAAAAAATGATTGGCTTTCTAGAAATATTTTGCATTCTATTTAGCATGTTCCTTTTATTCTTTATCACATGAGCAGATATACAATACCGTCGAGTAAATTGGATCTATCTTCGTAAATCTATCTAGCGGTTTTATGAACAAATATCCTGATATGAAAAATTTTCCCTGAAGTAGCCTTGAAGAAAACCAAAGAGTGAAGTGAATCAACAATCAACCTTATTTTGAAATTTTTTTTACCTCTTCGTTTGAAACAGAAGTGCTATGACTTCCTTGTAGCAAGAAATTGAACCTTATGCTGCTGGCAAATTGAACAAACGTGATAAATTTTCTCCAATTTTTTTCCCCTTAAAATACCAGATGATACCAGTATAAAATATATTACATAAATTTTCCTTCCGTCAACATAATTTTGCTATTTATATATGTTTAAGAAATAATAAGAAAGAAGTACATTTAAGAACTAAGAAAAGAAAATTAACTAACTAATATTAAATAATTAATTTAAAACTTGTATAACTAAATTAATAACTTAATTCAAAGAAATAAGAAAAAAACTTTTCAATACTATTATTCTGGAATTTGTAGATACGTTTTTTATTATACTAATAATAATTATCTGGGAAATGTTTAATGATAGATTTATTAAAGTGGTGCTTTATATAAATTTATAAATTAGGCAATTCATACATGTTACATTACAAACATTACAAATTTGAATTACATACATGAAACATTACAAATTTGAAGTTAAAATAAATATTATTAACTATTATATGTTTATTAATAAGGAATTAAGGAAAAATAGTTTTAAATCATTAACAAGAATTTAATTATGTTATTATTTAACGTACATAATATATTCCTAGATTATATCCTTTAAAGAATAAGATTAAAATTCTATTTCTGCTTCAGTTAACAAAAATTACAAAATAGGTATTGTTGGTGTACAGGTACGAAAAGGCCCCACATTGGGAGCCAGATTGTACACGGGTGTGATTTGATTGAGATACTTGAGACAAAGTTTTGAGACTGATCGGTTTATTTACACACACAAACACCACACACCTATACAATATTTAATACATTTAAAGTAAAGACAAGTTATTATAGCTTCGTGGAAGGGCTCCACTTCTGAGCCAAAAATTCTGAACTCTGGCTAAGCTCAGAATTGCACGAAATATACTACATATCCTTTCTCCTGAGCTCCACAGCAGGTGCTATTGCCAGTGTGTCAGAGGAAGCATGGTTACATTATTAGAAAATGTTAAAAGTCTTTTATGTAAAATTAGCAGATATAAACTGGCACTTACTAGCTTCAATTAATATGTTATTTTATTTCATTAATATTATATTTTATTTTATTAATATGTTATTTGCCATTTTTGTCTTAAAAATATGAAAAAAGTTATAATTACGTAGATGTTACTTATTTAACCTGTAACTGAGACATATATCTCAAAATATAAAAGATCTTTTGTACATATAATTAAAGTAAAATACCATGAGTATTATCAAATTAATAGCATTGTAAAACTAAATATAAGCCATTGTTTTAAAGATTATGTAAAATGTTATATTGAAATTAGCAAGAAAAAATAAAATAGTAAAAACAACACAAGACTATGCAACTGTTCCAAAGTGTTTTCATTGTAAAAATATAGATTCCTATCTTTATTTGCCTTTTATTATTATTATTACGCTCTAGAAGAATAATAAAAATTGGAAAGACAAACAGAACATTATTAGTCAAATATTTTATTAGTTTCAATTAATATTTTATTTTTATTTTTTGTTTAAAATTATGTAAAAAAAATTATAATTACGCAGATGTTACTTATTTAACCTGTAACTGAGATAAATATCACAAAATATAATAGATCTTTTGTATACATTATTAAAGTAAAATTGCATGAGTAATAATAAATTAATAGCATTGTCAAACTAAATTCCAGCCATTGTTTTAAAGGTAATGTAAAGTCTTAAACTGAAATTAGCGAGAAAAAAAATAATAAAAACCAGCACAGCACAGCACTATACAAATGTATCCAAAGTGTTTTCATCGTAAAAATTTAGATTCCTATCTTTATTTGCTCTTTTGTTGTTGTTAAGCGCTAGAAGAATAATAACATTGGAAAGACAAACAGAACATTCTTATTCAAATATTTCGAAAATGTGTTTACCGTAAAATTGTAAATTACACTTTTCATTTTGGAAAAAAAAAAAAAAAAAAAAAAGAAAAACAACCGATGACAATTTGTTTGTTTTATATTTGTTACAAGCTAGTGGAAATATATGAAATAAAAATTGAACTTTTAACAATATACGAGTAGGGCCTGAATGGCCGAGTGGCTAGCGCTCTGCCGCTCGGTATCACAGGTTTCGGGTTCGAGTCCCGGCGGTGCCATGGTTGTTTGTAGTGGTTCGAAACCCACTTTAAAGAGTAGGTCCCGGTCTAATAGGATCGTAGAGCGTTGCGGGGCATTGTTACTCCGCGTCCGTGGCTTATCTTTAAGTTACACGCGCCCCCTGGGTAATGCAAAGTGAGTACGTTTGTGCAGCGCTTGCCTTAAGGCATCCAAAGACCAAGCTGTCTGTGTTTGCCAGCTGCATTAGAAAGAAAAAAAAACAATATACGAGTAAGTTTATGGGGCCTGGTGGCCGAGTGGCTAGCGCTCTGAGTATCAGTACCACAGGTTTTGGGTCAGGATGTTTGTAGTGGATCAGGATCCCCGGCTGTGCCATGGATGTTTGTAGTGGTTCGGAATCCACTCTAAGCCGTAGGTCCTGGTTTCTTATGACCGTAGAGCGTCACAGAGCCCAATCAAATTTCTTCTCATTCACATCATTCTCATACTACAAAGGGACAACTGAACTCTAGGCACAGTGATGTGGTGTAGTGATAGTAGTAGTAGCTGTTATTCGGAATCCGCTTTAAACCATAGGTTCCGTCTAATATGATCGTAGAGCGTTATAGTGGGGTTAGTGTTACTGGCGTCCGTATCATATCCCCAAGCTACAAGTGCCCCCTGGGTAGTGCTAAATGAGTAACAGCGGTGCTGCCCTTACCTATGGCATAAAGATTAACTGTCTCTGTATTGCCAGCTGTGTTAGAAAAAAAAAAAAAACAGTATAAGTTTATTTATTTAGCAAATAAAATAAAAACCAATTAATAGCCTTGAAACTATATAAACATGATTAATTTTAATTCTCCTCATTCGTAAAAAATAATAATAATTTAAGGAAAACAAATTCAATTAGTCGCTGACCATTAACGTCACATATTTTTCTCTCCTAAAATTAAATACTTTTTAAAAATTATAATGGCGCATATATTACTCTTAGTTTTTCATAATGGAACCAGTTATTACGAAATAACCAAACATCCTAACCGATTTAATAGCCACTTAGGATTGTCTGCTTAGTTCCTTTTTACATTAAAACTAAAAACTTTTTACACTAAACTAAAAAAATAATAATAATAAGATAAATAATAAAAAGAAACGAAAAAGTTCTGGAACAATCCAAAGGAAAAGAATTTTCCATCTGATTCTTTGATAAGTAAAACTTAAGAGGCAACAGGTTGTTTTTGATTATGGTCTGTGGTCAACCACGGAATGATTTAGGTCAAAAGTAGCAATAAGGCGAAAAGATCCATCTTACTGAGAAAATGTTGCGAAATTATCAACAAAAATAAAAAAAGAAGGACGTTGAACTGAAAAAAAAAGGAAACATATGACCCTGACATTATTTAAAGAAGGTTTTGTTCTTGAGAGTTTTATGGCTTTCATTGCATCTAAAGGCGTGTGGGGTGCTTTTTTATTCTCTTGTCTATGGCTTTCAGTGTTTAAAAAGACTTCGAGAAAATATTAGCCACATTTTATTACTGTACTAACTTTCTTATTTTGGTAGTTATATGTCGTAGTTGAAATTAATTTATTAGAGAGTTTTTGCATAACGTTTTTTTATCGTCCGAAATTTTTTTCTACCTAGCGCGCATGCTCATAGGAAACATTATTACAGATACGCATGCGCAATTTCCTATGAACATGCGCACTAGGGAGAAAAAAATACCGGACGATAAAAAAACGTTATGCAAAAACTCTCTATTATCAAGGAAAATTTTCCAAACTCAATAAAATAATTGATTCGAATTAACGCTATACTTTAATATCGTTTTCTGAGAATTGTCTAATGTAATAAATTAAAATAGTTGATTTTTTATTTGTATTTTGTTCATGTTACTTTCGACCGAAAAAAACGAAACAAATTTATACGCGTTTAATCAATATCATATATATAAACATTTACACAGATATATATATATATATATAAACATAAACATAGTTTAAAAAGTTTTTTAACTACTTTGGTACTGAAGTTTATTCATTTTTATTTATTTTTACAAAATTTGTTTATACTTGTGAGTTTTGTTAGAGCATGGTAGCCGGACTAATGTGACATGATGAATTCTTCAAGAAATGTAATTAACAAAAATTAATTACTTTCTTGAAAATCCTCTTAATATTAAAATAGATTAATAATCTCTTCGCATTCTTTTAATTATAAATTTTCAATACAAAAATTGCAGTCAAATATTATAATAATAAATGCACGTATAGTGGGATAATATTTTGCTGTGCCATTATTTATTTAATGGCTCAACAATCAATAATTTAATTTTAAAGGCTTTGGCACTACAATTTATGTATTTATTTGCAATTTTTTTTATGTGGGCTTTATTGGAACAAAAAATAATGCTCATATTTTGCTATGCCACTAAATAAATAATGGCAAAAAAATAACTAATTTAATTATTTATCAATAATTTAATTTTAAATACTTTGTCCTACAGTTTATTTATTTACTTGCAAAATTATTTTATACATGTGGGTTTTATTGGAGCACGGTTGCCTAGCTAATGACATGATGAATTCATAAAGAAATGTAATTAACAGAAATCAATTAATTTCTAGAAAATCATTTTAATATTAAAACAGAATAATAATCTCTTGTATTCTTTTAACAATTATTTTAATTATAAATTTTCAATAAAAATTCGTAGTCAAATCTTGTAATATTAAATACTCATATAGTGGGATAATATTTTACTGTACCATTAAATCAATAATTATTAAATCAATAAGGCTACTCCAGCACTTATATACACTTTCTGAAATTGTGTTCTAAGAATATTTCGTTCATTACATTAAATTCTCATTTGACTACTACATAATATTCTTTTCTGCACCAAACAGAATATTCCAAATAATATTCTTTTGTTGCTAAATTGCAAAATAAACTGTATTAAAGTTTTGATTGTAGATTTAAGAGAATTTCAAGCTGAAAGAAAATTATATTTTAATCCTACCGGCGCTTTAATGAATAAAAAGGAATATCAATATAAACATTAAAATTTGCATCATAATAAAATTAAAGCATATTGGCGAAAAACAAATGTTTAAAGGAAAAAAGTTGTAAAATAAACGATTCAAAACTTCAATTTTAATTAAAAGTTGCCCTATTAAAATTGAAGTTAATCTTAAAGTTGCTATATTTTTTCTTCTGTTCTGATTTAAACTTTTGTGATATTAGGGCTATAAAACCCCCTATTAAATGAACCTTAATATTATAAAAAAAAACTCTATGAAGTATAGAATTCAGCAATGTAATTAATTAAAAATGCACTCTATGTAGGAAAGCAAAACTGATATTAATTTAAAGTTTTTTTAACTCTGTCCTAGAGCAAGTTTTCCAGATTCTTGTTGGATCAAATTCGGCTTCAGGTCTGAACATTCAACTCATTCAGTCTGAACCTTCCAAGCAGTTGATTCTACATATAAATATATACTTGATTAAAAATATGATCGGCCATCAACTTCTTTCGTGTCAAAACAGAAAAGATTTTTCATTCCAGCATTTACTATAGAGAAAGTCACTGACAACCATAACAATTATATTTTGAAAATCCAAACTCTGCCTAAGTGGTGCGAAAGAGCGGAATGATCAAGTTTTTCCTTCTTACCTGTCAAATGTCTATTGAAATACCGTCGTATGACGTCAAAGGAGCATCGGCTTGACGTCATATTTCATTTGACGTCATGAGTATGTTAAGAGGGCATTTCACGTAATAATCACAGGGAACACCAATTACGACTGGGCTTGAAATCTTTTTTTCAGTATCTCATCTAAGGTCACTCACCATGTAGGTATGTGTATTGTTTTTTTCACTAGACTGAAGATTCATTCACATTCAATATTTGAATGTGAAATTACTAGCAAAGAAAGAATGGTAGCAGTCAATTTATCATACTTTCTTTGACCAAGAGATTGTAAGTAAGGTAACTGCTCCTATCAGAGAACACTGTGAATCAACTCTACTTTCATCTGTGATCTTTAAAGATAAATTTACCAGCTGTGATTCTCCAAATTGTGAATGGATCACATCTATGATCTCTTCTTTCCACTTCCTATTTGAGCATTAAAATTAGTAAAGCAATCATGGGAATCAATTAGTAAAGCAATGTAATTTAGGAAAGTATTTGGAGGAGCCCTTGTTGATTTTTAAAACCTCAGCATTTATCAAGATAAGGATATTTTGATAACGTTATGTTAACGTTTTAGATTAAACATACCAAACTTTACCTTTTAGCAAGGATAAGATTGGTATGTTTTATCTAAAACGTTATCGTGGCCTGATGGCTAATTGACTAGCCTTCTTGCCTTTGGTACCACTGGTTTCAGGTTCAAATGCTGGCGGAGGCATGGATGTTTGTCAGTGGTTCAGAATCCACATCAAACTGTAGGTCCCGGTCTAATAAATTTAAAGTATGCAAAAGATGGGCAATAAACTAAAATCTTATCTTAATATCTAGCTTAACTAAAATCTTAACTATTATAGCTGAAGAAAAACGCAAGTTTTTCTTCATTGTCTAATTCTTCAACAATCTTTGAGGTGACATAACCAATAACCATTTCAATGTTTTCTTTGTGAAGAGAAGAATAATGATTATCCATACTTAATATGCAAGAACAACTCTTAATGAATTTAGAGTTTATGAATTTAGATAATATTTCTTTAAATAAATCTAATAAAATAGGACTTCAAAGCATGTATTAAAGGCTTTTGGCACTGCAATCTACGTATAAGAAGTAATTTCCAAGGTTGGTAATACATGTTTCAGAAATTGACAAATGACTTCGCTAAAACTAGATTAAAGAAACTTAAAAATATATAAACTCATGTTTGTGAAAATTGCAACATCATGAAGGAATCGCCATAATTGAATGAAATTTAATACACAGTTGAGTGGTAGTGGAACGAATAAATGATTAAATGTTCAAAGCAAACAAACAATAACAAGAGATCAGAATCAGTATTTTGTGTAGCCACCACGCGCCGCAATAAGTGCTAATACACGACGTGGCATGGAGTCAAACAAATTTTGAATGTCTGCCTGAGGAAGAGCATTCCATATTGTTTGCATGCGCACCCAAAGTTCGTCTGTAGAAGCAACAGGACGAGGATCACGAGCGAGACGCCAACCAACGAATTCCCACACATGTTAAATCGGCGATATATCCGGGGAATACGCAGGCCAAGGAAGAAGCTGTACCTGTCGCGTTGCAAAGAAGGATTGAACAGTCCGAGCGATGTGAGGGTGGGCATTGTCCTGTTGAAATACAGCGCCTGGCAAGCTTTGAAGGAAGGGAACAGCTTGGGGCTGTAGAACTTCACTGATGTACCGGTTGCTGTTCAGATTGCCCACAATTCTTAGTAATTGAGATCGTCCATGATATGCTATGGCACCCCAGACCATGACTCCGGGTGTTCGTCCACTGTGGCGTTCAATAATGTACTCCGGAAGGTGGCGTTCACCGGCATAGCGTCTGACACGAATGCGGCCATCATGGTACCACAAATTAAAGCGGGATTCGTCAGAAAACACGACATGCTGCCAATCAGCACGCCAGTCTCTATGCTGAGCGGCCCATTGTAGCCGCAGGCGGCGATGGTTTAGCGTGAGATGGATCCTGAATAAAGGAGTCCTTGCGCGCAGTCCACGCTGCAGCAGACGTCTACGAATTGATGAAGCACACAATGAAACACCTGTAACTATTGACCACTGTGCTGCCAATTGTCTAGAGGAAGCTGTACGGTCCGTCAGCGCCATGCGGACCAGGTGTCTATCATCGCGAGCTGACGTCACATTTCGGGGTCCACTCCCGGATTTCCGAGTTGTCCGACACTCGTCCGTCCACTGCTTCCAAAGACGCATCACTGTGCTGCTGTTACGCTGCACACGAGCGGCTACTGCACGATAAGACAATCCAGATTCACGAAGGCCGATGATTCTCCCCCGTTCAAACTCTGTAAGTTGTTCAAATCTAGCTCTCTTTTGTCGAAGAGGCATAAGTAACGATTGAGCTAACGTTTACCACTAGCAGATAACCACCGATAACCATACACGTCTCGCTACAACCGTCCATTTATTCGGATCCATCCGCCGTTCAGAGGGCGCTGCTCAGCATACGCATGCGCTACGGATTTGAAATTCTGATCATTTGCATATCATGCGCTAATTTGCATTTCCTGAAAATTTCAGCTCACTCGCGTAAGTCCTTCATGGTGTTGCAATTTTCACAAACATGAGTTTATCTTTGTGCTAAAACTTTCTTTACAAGTAATCTTTGAGTCCTTGTTTGAAATATTGTTTTTGATTTTATATCAATCCTATTCAAATGTGGAGATTTTTCTTCGTCTGTTTTGAAACTTTTAAGGTCGAATTCTCCAAATTGTTACTTTCACCAAGTTTTGCATTCATTTTAAGTCGTTGCAGTATCTTAAAGGAATATAAGTTTGCACATCTTTTAGCGAACTTTCTTCTTTGAAAAATGTAAAGAACATTCCAAACTTAAGAACCTATTTAAACACCAACACAAATCATATCTGGTAAAGTCAATTTGAACACATATAATAATTTCCCATTTTCCTACGTATTTCCTGGTATTTCATTCTATATCACAAATTATGTTGTGAAAGAAATGTTTTTTCGTAGTTATTATTTTATTATTTGTTACCTTTCAACGCCAGATAGTAAGTACAATGTAAATATTTTCGAGATTTTTATCAACTACATGTAATTTGCGATATCATGCTGTTTGCCAATTCTAATTACTTTTGATGTAATCCTCTAGGACCTCGAGTTTGTTGCGCGCTTAACAGACCACACTGTACATTACGTTACACAAGACTCACAATTATGTGTTGAACTGTAATGAGGAAAATAAACAAATAAGTCAATTTGTTTTAAAATAATCTTTCAAAAATCACTTAAAATAAATGTAATTTATTTACTTAACTGTAAAACGTGAAAAGTTAATACTTACATACAAAGTTTAAAGTTAATACTTGCATACTTACTTCAAAATATAAAAGTTGATGTTTTGTAGTAAGTATGTTTGAGGTTAAATTTACCATCCGAATGAAAAAAGAAATTTATCCCCAGTCACCTTGACTTTTTGACATTTATCCGTAATATGATGGGAGTGAACAGGCTCTGAGTTTCCTAATGTGGCTATGCTGCATTACACAAAAACATTGTACCAACGAAAATTATCCAAGTCATCATTTAGTGAGGTCGCACTCACCAACTTTCTTTTAGAATCTCACAGAAGAAATTTTCCAACTTTTATTATATCTATTTCCGGCATAACTATAGAATTTTTTTATTCAACTCAATTGTACGATTTCTAACAATCTCTATTAGTTAGAACACTGACTAACTGTTAGATCAATCCAAGCTCATCAGTATTATTATGCACTACAGTTGCTACTTATGCAGTGCAGGTTATCAGTGCACTAGCTAACTATTAGATCATTTCAGCCTTACCAGTGTCAGTATGAAATAACCTTTAGTTGCGCATAGATCTACATAATCTTTTCAAATATAATACTGAATTTCAGTAGTAAAGTGTTTACACCGGGTAATAAATGACGAGGGTTCATGTTTATTTCCAAAATAATTCAAAGTTATTGTTACTTTTTCGTTTGTCCAACAAAACACTCACAAAACGCACATTCAAAACTCACATTTTATTATTAAATAAATAAATAATTTATTGTTTGATATTCTATTTGCAATAGAATTATTGTTACTAATTTTTAAAACATTTTTAGCTCGTTCAAGCATGCTCAAGTTCCAGCATATGCGCAAGCATCACGTGCCAGTTTACATTTGCCAGTTTAAATCATTATTATATATTGCCTATGTAAATCAATCAATCGCTATTTTGATTACCAATGCAACAAATATTTAGGGGAATTTTTCCTCTTCTTACTTCCAATACAGGCAGGGCAGGATTTTCCTTTAGGCTAACTAGGCTTCAGCCTAGGGCCTCAAGATCAAGAGGGGCTTATTGCTTATTGAAAATAAGATAATTTTTATAGCATATTTTATTTTCGTAGTCGAAGATTTTTATTATTTGAGTTTTATTTCTTTGTAAATGTTGTGTGTTATGTTTGATTAGTTATTGTTACAAGTACTAATATGGTACTGAGAATAAATGGCCAAATAAGCGTTCTCGACTTTTTTTTTTTATTTATTATCCGTGCCACATTTTTTATAAAGATTAGTACCAATCACAACATGTTTCATTTAACATATTGATATATATCCCAGTAATGATGCATTTTATTATCTCTCATGTAATTTAAAAACTTAAAAATGGGAGGTGAAAGGGCTTCCTAAATGGAATAGCCTAGGGCCTCTTTTCATCTAAATCCGGTTTCATCTAAATCTTTTCCTAAATCCATCTAAATCCTCTCAGGTCAAGGTCTAGAATCCAAACTGATCTTCTTGGCTGGTGCTTAGAGTGCAAAACCTATCGTGACATCAGAACACCAGGTGATTTGCTATTTGGCGTGGAAATAGTTGCTCATATCTATCTGAAACATTTTCTTTACTCTTTCAAAAGCTTCTTTTTAAAATTTATTTAACAATAACTGTTCTCTTAAATGTAATAAAATAATTGTAAGCCTCTTGTAGAACTTATTTCGGGGATGTCCAACCCGCGGCCCGTCTTGAATATTTTTCCGACTCGCGAGATTTATCACACTTTTACAAAATATATTTATTTTAGAATAGCCAAAGTAGGGAAAATCAATGTATTAAAAAAAAATATTATGTGTGTATCCATATATTCAAAAATTAACTGTCGAAATTATGAGAAAAATTTATCTTTGATTATAAAATAATATTCTTGCGAAAATATGACAGATATTGCCTGTTTTATTTATAAGTTTACAGTTATATGTTCGCAGAATAATTAAATTGTGTTTTACGAACTCATGATGAGTCTCTTAACAAATATCGCACTAGTAAAAACATTTTTTAATGATATCATTTTTTTTTATATTTCATTTATATTTCGCGCATCTTGGAACGTAATAATATAACAGGTTCTATGTTTCACTTTAAGTGACTTCAGTGACCATCGATGGGATACGATTGTTGATAGCAGAGTAAGCCAGACTCTCAGTTGAAGTAGTTAGCTCTTTTGGTTCAACTTACACCTGCAAATCGTTTTTTTTATCAAAAATGAAATTGATCAAGCACAAAACATGATCAAATATAACGGACGCTAACCTGCAACAATCATTACAATGTGCAAATACCCAAATTGAGATCGATTTGCAAAAACTAAGTGAAAGAGTGAAAAAACAAATATCGCACTCGTCAAATAAATATTTTTTTAATGATTTAATTTTTTTAATTTCGTTTATATTTATATATTTTTTATATTTCATTTTTAGTGTTATATATTTCTTTACAATGTGCGTTTAGTATCATTATCATTATATTATTTATGCGTGTATGTAAAAATAATAGTAAACACAAAAATAACAGCTAATTATATTTAAATTTTTCATTCCGGAAAACTGTCTATAGTGGTTCTAAATCTAATATGGGGATATATAATTTTGTATGCGGCCTGCGGAGTTATGCGTTTCCTAAGTGGCCCGCAGGATCATTTGGGTTGTTAATTAGATTAACAAGATTATTAATTGATTTATTTGATATGTAATTTGCTGAATAACGGTTAACATTTCTACATCATATTATTCCTAAATAAACATTCAAAGAATAATGAAATTTTTTATTACCAAATTAACGCTAAGCCAAGTTCGTATTGAGCAATTTATCTATGTGCAAAATCTTAATATAAATGTTTAACAGTGCTTAATAAATGCACAGTGAACAATAAAACTTTCATTACACAACAAACAATTCAGACTATTTTTATTTTATTAAAAAAATTGAGTTATATATATATTAATAAAAAAGACTGTTGAGTTTTTTTTAAATATTTAAATATGTTTAATATTTGTTTTTATTCTTGCATGATCTGAAATGCTGCAATAAGATATTTAGTTGATCTATAAATACTAGCTATTACTTTAATAATACAATGCTCTATTTTATTAGTATTCAAAATAAAAGAATCTGTACAATTGTGTCATTTATGATCACTTTGAATGCTTGTGCAATCTAAGTTATTGCATACATAATCCTATAATTATCTTCTATCTAAAAAGAATATCAAGCAGTATCAATTTAATCATTTCTTTTAGATTTGACCTTCAATGATAACCTTTTATTTGGTTGTCTTTAAAAAGAAGTAGATGTAATTCTGTTCGACATAAATTATTATTTTTTATTATTAATGTTTCATATTTAATTGCAGTGTAATTTGGCCAAGAATAAATGTCAAGTTAGAAATTTCGAATAAATTAAAGTCATAAGTTTGATCATTACGAATTAAAAATAATTTATCTAATTTCCTTCTAATATTTTGTACTGCAAAAAAAGATGTTTTGTTTAAACAGGTCAAATTAAAATATTTGTAAAAATAAACACGTAAAATGCGTGTATTCGTTAAATGAATAATTAAATACATTTTATTGTTGCTGTTCTAATGCAGCCGGCAATACACTGACAGTTATGCTACCCGCCTTTTTAAATACATTTTAACTATTCCAATAAAACTTATTTAAAAACTAAGAACATTTAACGAGATAATTAAGTTATTTAAAAAAAGCTTATAAAAGTCTGTAAAGTTAAAATGTAGCAAATAAATATTGTATAGTTAAATTGTTTTTTAAATATTACATTAAATATTATTTGATGTTATTTTTTTTACGATTAGAAAGAAGATTTTACCTAACGTTTGATACTTACTTATTTGTATAAGTTGCTATACGCTATTACGCTAATATTTGTATAAAAATAATATTTCTGAAAATATTTTCTTTTCCTTTAAAGTTCGAATCAATGTATTTCTATATCTAAAACAATTCTTTAACAATTTAACAATTATAAAAGTTTGCAACAACAAAATGTAGCAAATAAATAGTATATAGTCCATAACATAATTCCGAAAGGACAATTAAAAATATGGTGGTCATTGGCTCGAAAATTTCTTGTCTGGGAACTATATGCTATATATATAAGTGTGTGTGTGTGTGTGTGTATGTATACTATGTTCCGAATGTGTTTCGTAGAGAGATAATTTATCATCCATTCATACTGATGTTATAAATTTAGTTGTATAAGCAGCTAAAACAGTGATAAATTGAGTGAATTTTCAAAGTGAATAGCAATAAAACCTTTTTATTAAAAAAATTAAGGGAATTTAGAATTGTATTGAGGAAATTAATTGTATCTTAAATTGTACACTAAAATACAGTTCAATCATTATAAATATATTTTTCTTCACAAATGTACAATGTTTTCCTCAGATACTTACTAGACATATTTTTATATATTTTACAAACTCAAATTGTTCTTATAAAAGTATTGAATGAAACTAACTGTATGAAATATTTTAAGGAATATTGTACGTTTAAATTGGTGCACTTAAAAAAAATATTTCTTCACTAAACCTTTTTTTTTTTTTTAAAGCCACAAACTTTTAGTTTAAAATATAGTTCTGAAAACAATTAGGGAATATTATCCATTTAGGTATAAACTGCTGATGAGGAAATGTTTCGGTGACATATGTGATGTATAGGAGTTGTAAGACATGAAAAATGAAGAAGCAAAACGAATAAGAAATAATTAAATTTTATGGATGATATTTGTCGGATGTGATTTCTCGTATACAAATGAGTTTCAATAAGGGGTATGAGTTCCTCTAATGATCCTGAAAGCAATGCTGGACACCTGCGAGGCATGGAATCAATGAGGTTATCAAAGAAGGATAGGGCTGTTCTCTCTCATTCCTGTAAAAGAGAGCTTTCCAACTGCTGAATGGTTTCTGGTGGTAAAAAGCGACTGCAACTCTTCTACCTAGAATGTCCCAAACATGTCTGAGAAATATGGTGTCCAATCTCATGTCTGGGGAATATGTTTTCCAATCCATTCGAATGATTCCTTCATCGAATAGGAAACTGTCCACTATTTGAGCACGATGTGGCCTGGCATTATCATCCATGAGTATGAATTCATCCTTAATTACTGCAGCGTAGAGCACTGCAATATGTCTGAGGGTCTCATCCCTATATCTTTGAGCCGTTAGTGCTCCATTCCTGATAATGTGCAGGTTGGTGCTGCCTTTGATAAAAAAGTACCGGCCCATGCCCTCATTTCGCCCTTCTCTAAATTGGACATTTTCATGCACAAATGCTGGAATATTCCGTGTGCCAAGTTCTTTCTGCCTATTTTCAGGTTACTCAGGTTTACTAAAGCGGGATTCATCCATGAAGATTATGCTGCGTCCAGCATCCTTCCCCCATCTGAGATGTTTCTGTGTCCACTTTCTGTGAGCAACCCAGTAGCCTGAGTGAACGAAACACGAACCATAGACCTGCGAGCATGCAAATCCATATACTAGAGCCAGTTTCGAATAGTTTGAGCCAAAATCAGTAACCCTCTGAATTTGCTGTTTCAAAAAAGTGCCATTCATAAAACGGTTTCTTCAGGCCGTTAGTGTTAAATACCGATTCTCATTTTGCGTTGTTGCATGCATATGACCTTCTTCCGATTTTCGAGGAACATTTATAATTTCCAAAAACCCATTCCATAGTCTGGAAATGATAATTTGAGAAACTCCTAAGGCTTCCTCCACAACGAATTGGGTTTGGCCCGCCTCTAAATGATTGATGACCCTTCAGGCTACCAATTCAGCTAAGTTATCTTGCTGAGACATTGTAGTCACTGTTACAAAACATCCAATGGGTATCAATTGTTTTTAATATCCTCCTACAGAAGGAATGCCGCAAGCCGCTTTTCACTTCTTATATAAAACGCTTAGTTTTTGACTTTATAAACAAAATTTCACTATCCTCAAATTTGTAGACATTGTAATTTTTCTTTTTAAACTCTTCTATTTCATTTTTATTAAAAAATATCGATTATATAGTTACTTCATACGGAACTCACAATATCCCCTAATTGTTTTGAGCAGTCTATATAGACCATTATACTTTCATGCCCATAAATTAAGGATAATTCAGAATCATACAGAAATTGAACTCTAAAATAAAAATTTCTCCTGCAGAATTATCACACACATCTTGAAGAAGAATATGCAACTTACAGGAAACCACCAGATGGCGCGGATAGTACGTCACAATGACGAGAGTCTAAGAGAGATGTATATAAGGAATGGTGGCAAAGAAGTAAAATTGTTCACAAGCGCTTTAAAAGCCTTTCAGTGCAATAACCGCATAGTTATGGCACAAAGGAAGCATTTGGATGATTTTTTACGTGGTAGAATTATCGGACGACTGGAATGTGGACGTACCCAGCTGGAAGTATCCGAGGAACTTGGAATCGCCCAGAGTGTCATCTCCAGGCTTTGGAAACGATTCCAAGATGATGGTAATGTGAGTAGATGTTACAGCACAGGTCGCCCCCGAGTTACAACGCCGAATGAGGACCGGTATTTAGCAGTTACTGCCAAAAGAAACAGACGGAGCACAGCATTAGACGTGTCTCGTCAGCTCTATTCAGCTACCGGTACGACAGTTTCAAGGCAGACCGTGTACAGATGCTTAGGGCACATTGGTCTATATACTCGTAGGCCAGTCAGATGTGTTCCACTTACCGCAACTCACTGTCTCCTGCGATTAACCTGGAGTAGAGAGTATGCATTATGGACACAGCAAGAGTGGTCTGGTGTGATGTTTTCCGACGAGTCCAGGTTTAGTTTGCAGTCTGATTCTCGCCGCACTTTCATATGGAGAGCGCCAGGTACACGTTACCAGCAAGAGAACACTCTTGAACGACACCGTTACGGTGGTGCAGGATGGCTTGTTTGGGGAGGAATTATTCTTGGTTCCAGAACTGACCTGCATGTTCAGAGTGTAACGATGACAGGCCACGTCTATCGGGATGTCATTCTGGAACAACATGTACGTTTGTTTCGGGGCGCCATGGGTGCTGAATTTCTGTTTATGGATGACAACGCCCGTCCTCACCGTGCAAACATTGTAGACGAATGCCTTCAATTGGAGGATATCACCCGTATGGATTGGCCAGCATACTCACCGGACTTGAATCCAACAGAGCATGTGTGGGATATGCTTGGCCGACGAATTGCAGCCCGTCAACCCCCTCCCACCTGTCAACCGGAACTTCGGAGGGCATTGCTTGATGAGTGGTGTAATATTCCTCAAGATCAGATTGATAATTTGATACTCAGCATGCCTAGGCGTTGTAAGGCATGTATTGCATCGTCCGGGAGACATACTCCATATTAACCATCATACTAACCATGTTATACTGTTTTTTTGTAAATAGATTCATTTTTGAAATTTGCTCCAGGGAGTAAAAATCGCAATTTTTATTAATTATGTCAAACATATAGCATCTTTTTTACTCTTTACCTTTTGTTTAATAAATAGACTTTACAAATAAGTCAAATTTGTTTTGCTTCTGTCTCTTTCTTTGCCTGAACTTCATTATCCCTAATTTATGGACATGAGTGTAAATATGTTACATGAAAACTTATAGAAGGAAAAAAATTCAGTTGTGTCGCCATCTATTGATATAAATAAATATTAACGCCCAGAGCCAAAATCACTGCTTCGGACTTTGAGTTTAAAATATTATTTTGTAATGCTTATTTCATATTCAGTGAAAGCATTTTTAAAAATACTATAAATTTATTTGAAAAATAGCATTTACTATTAAAATAATAATTATTTTAAAAAGATTTTGATTAATTTATATTTTATAATATCTTTAATGGGCAATTTTCTAAATGCAAATTATTTTTAGTTTAAAATTATATACAATAAATCTAAATATATAGTTTCAGAAATTTTGAAAAAATAATTAAAAGGAAAAAAGATAATTTCAATGAATGAATTTCTGATAAATATTGAATACGATTTTTATGAAAAATAATTTTTATCTTTAAACCAGAGAATAAGTGTATAGTTTTATTTGGAAATAATTTTCTAAAATATTTATGTAATTACCATAATTAGTTAACAATAATAGTATTCTTCAGAAGTAAACATTCATTTTATGGTTTTTATCCATTTTTAAGAAGAAAAAAGAAATTCTCATGTAATACAAACATTCTAAATTAAGCATCAAAAAATTATAAATGATTATTGAAAAATTGTCAAAAACAAATTGCTCATCTTTATTTCTAAAACAATATATAATCTCTTATTTATGATAGATAATATATAATGATAAACAATAAATTATAATATAATAAATAATAATGTAAATAATAAGAAATAATAAAGAAATAATGGTAGAATAAAATCACTTTAAATAAATAGGTGATTACTCGTATATTTTTTTAAAATGAAAACAAATATATCATTAGCATTTATAACTATTAAAAAATATAACAAAACATAAATTATATTTATTTAGAAGTATTTAATACCAATATTGAAATACTATTATGTATGTTATTCTCACTGTAAAACATCTTACATTCTACTTAATATTTCTTTTTATTCATAGTAACATTTTTGAAAATTTACAAAATAAATGTGATATTTATTATATAAAATTGAAGAAGAAATTTCTTCAAAAATCTTAATATACTTACTGAATCTTTTATATTATTTAAATAGATGGCAGCACATTCGCTAGAAAAGTTTGAACATAATTGTTAAAATACTTATTAAAATACGTACAGGGCAATTGATTTAATCAGTGTTTGTGTTGTTTAATATGTAAAGATACAAATAATATTTTGTAATTTAAAAAAGAAATTTCCTTTATTGCAAAAGAAAACCTATATGTCAGTATTTTCAGGGCGTAGCAAATTTTAAAATATGTTTCAATACACAAAAACAAAGGTTTTTCATACAGAGAAATATGATCTTGCATAATGCGTTTAGATGAGAGAACTTTCCAAATATTAAAATCATATGAAATTATTTTTTGCATTCTTTTTCTTCCAAAGAATAATCTAATTGTTCAAAATTAGATTTTTTTAAATTAGATTTAGATTTACAACATTTTAAAAATTGCCTCTCTTGCCTCTATTAATGTGAAAAATTACGTGGATAGTTTTGGGATGAAATGGGTGGTTCAAAATGTGCATTTAGTTCTCTACCATGATCTCTAGATTGATTTCTTTGTCTGGAGCAGAAATCTCCAAATTACGGTTCGTGGCCCCAATACCTGTTCGTCATAGTTTATTTTGATTACATTGTAAAATTTGCAATGTAAATAAACCACAGAAAATAATAACCAGGTGTTTTTATATAAAGACTAATTAATAAACACTATAACTGTTTTACATAATGAAATCGAATATTTTAACAATAATTAAAGGCATGCGATTTGTCCTTTAAATTAAATTATGTCTCTAAAACTAATAATTGATGTGCATAGGTAATTCTTATAATGAAATCAAACATTTTAATTTCGATTAATGAGATTTATGTAACTATAACTTTCCACTGATAATTGGTTGATCAAGTTTAATAGTGAAAATTATCAACATCCACTTCAACTCATTAGTTAACGTGGATCTGTAAATATGTTTTTCTATATTTCATTTTGGGGAATATTTTTTCACACAGATAAGCAGTTTAGAAAGGGAAGAAAAAAATTCTAAGAAAATTTATGCATCTGATCAAATTGTGTGAATGGATGACTATTATAAAATTTAAGTAATGATGAGTTCAATTATTTTTCTATAAAAATAACTCCACATTACAAATCAATAATTTCCATTTAAAATTCTGGGTAAAACATTGCAAAAACTGCATCAAATTTTCTTGAAATTTTATTAAAAAAATTAGACTTAAAATGTATTTTTAAAGTATCCAAAGCTTAAATTGCAAAATTTACCGGAAGGGGATTTTTCGGTTTGCTGACTGAATATTGAGCATGTATTAAATGCATGAAACTTTATTTGGTCAACTCTTTGGTACTTTAGGACTGAAATAAAACTATTTTTCAAAAAGACTTAACATAAGTGTATGATTTATACACTCATGTTAAGTATGATGAATAGGGTTTTCTCCTTGTATCTTAAGTCAAAGTCGTTCATATGTGTAGTTAAATCTGTGTAAATTAAGTTCCACAATCATTCATTGTTTTGTAACTCAGCAGGAGGACGATTCCTTTTATTCAAGAAAATTTCGATTATTGCTCAGATTTCAAAAACTCGTGTTAGAACTTTTTCATAACAATTTGCTATAAGCTGTTGTAGTACCACTGTTTAATATGGCAAGATATTTTCTCTAATGTCTTTGATAAACTCTCGTAATTAATGATGATTGAGCTCACATGGTCTGATATGCAAGATGATTATAATTAAAATCTCACTTTCAAAATGCTGTAAAAAAAAGAACCACTTGTCTACAGTTTCCCTCTTCTCCACTCGTCTATCATTTCCCCCTTCTCCAAGTATCTTCAGTTCAAATTTCAACTGAAGATTTTTGGTCCAGTTTGGTATGACCTTGCAGTGGTGGATGGGCTTTCCACTAACAGTGCCACAACAGCTGAATGGAACAGGAAGTAATTTTTTCGGTCAAAAAACTGAAACAATCAAACACATTGAACACTACAGTTGGTTTAATGTGCAACTTATGCCAAATACGTTGTAATTTCGATTCAAAATATCACTGGCAGCCGAATTCACATTCTTTATGCCGCTTTTATGCGTCTTTACGCAAATTGCCCTTTTCCAGCAATATTTTTTATTTTCGAAATAAGGATATTGTAAAGGATATTTAAAATTGTGGAAGTAAAAAAATATTTTTTATACAATTTATTATTACTCGATATATACAAAAATTGGATCATGGTATATATATATTTAATAATTGATTTTAACTTCTGTAAAAATTGACTTTAATATATATATATATATATATATATATATATATATATATATATATATATATATATATATATGTATACATAAAACTGTTATTGAAAGTTATATTCATCAATTTTCTTTTTCACTTACACTTCCTTCTTTAAACAAGCAAATATTGCCAATATTACCATATTGGAGAGTTTTACTAAGCATAGTGGTTAATAAATGCCTATTGAGTGCTAATTAATAAGTTCTCCCTACATAAAGAAAAAAGTTCTTACAACATGAAAGTAGTTTGTAAGTTATGTAGAAATAATAACGACAAAAATTAAAAATTCATTAAGTAAGGATCTACCATGTCTTCCCTAAACAAATTATAGCTAACGGGGAAGAATTCAAGTTTGATAAATTCTCCTTTCAAGGACGGGTTAACCCTTACTTTAGACTTCGAATTCTTCACGTTTTTCCCGGGACTTTGGAACCGATAATGGGAGAGGGAGAAAGAGAAAAGGGAATGTGTGGAGTTGAGTGAAGAGTTCCAGGTAGTACGGTAGGTACAAACACCCTAAATGAACTGACTTAAGATCATTTTGTAAATACTCGTTATATAATTGTGTTTTGTATTGCAGTTGTGTAGTGCTATCTGTCATGTCAATATGAGCAATATATTTTCATAAATATTATTTTTTTTAATATGGTAAAATTTTATATAATAATAACTCAATTCCGCGACCCTTGAAAGGGGTTGTTTGTTGGTCTCTGCACCTGACCGGATGGGTATCCGATATGTCCAACGGAATGACCCGTTCCCGTCCAATATCTCTGGGAAGTATTTTAATTGGCAGGGGTCATAAAACACTTTGTGCCAGATGGTTAAGAGATCAGTTCATCAAGACGGGGATTCGAATTTATGGATATGGTGTGTCTGCCGAACGCATATATACTCTGATAGGTTGTCGGTAACCATGTCTTCCCCCCCCCTGAAAATGACCTATAAAATAGGAGATGGAAGGCGGAATCGAAAGAGAGAGGGCAAGATGTGCAAGGAATGAAGATGGCGGACGACGAAAGGGTGTGAGCTGCCCCATTACCTGCAATGAAGTGATGTATTGCCCATTAGAAGAAAGATGGTCTGACGCTGTCTCCGAGCGTCAGAGCCCAAGACATTTCATGCCCGACTTAAGAGCCCCATGAGCTGTTGGCCCCGCGCAGCCGCGAAACTTTGAACAGTGGTGATAGACTTCATTCGTCTTGATGCTTTGGCATCCGACTCTCGATTACAACGAGTTAGCTGAAGATCCTTCGGCTACAGCGTCTTTAGAAAAAGGTAAATGCTCATCCATGTGACATGATATGGACATGTTTCCTCCGGCTTCTTGCCCGACACAACAGCTCTATGAGCGGTTGGCCCCTGCTGCAACAGATTTGAACAGTGGTGCGTATTGAGCTTTATTAACACTGAAACTCTAGTTTTGAGAGAGAAAAAAGGGTACCCCTCCTTCCCATCAGTTGTGGACAGCAATAAACTGTAATGATTATCATCATATTGTTTTATTATTAAGTATTAATTTGGGATTGTGGCAACATGTATAAATTATATTCTTATCAATGCATTATCAGAATTTTACTCTTTCTTAGATTTAATAATATATAATATCTGTATGATTTATTTCAAACTTAATTTTGTAAATATCAATAAATACTCCTTTGTCAATATTTAAAATTGTGAAATTTGTTTGTGAATTGTTTCATGTGAGTGTGTTTCCTTTTCTAATTATATAAGTGTCTGAAGGCATGCGAACTTGTAGGTTTAATTTGTGGTACGGGTTATTGCGGAATTCATAATGGTTAATGTGTGTGTTGGGTAAAACGGAGTAGCTAGTTGTTAGGATCGGGTAATGTTTAATCTAAGGTTTTAAAGTATGAGTAACACCACGTGTCTTTGAAATTTTCAATAAATATGACAGCTAAACATCGCATATTTAATTTAAGAAATAATTTAATTTCTATCCATGAATGGCAATGAACCTAGATCACACGCATATCCGGCTCTAACATTTACACAATAAAAATTACTAAGTTAGAAAAATGATTATAAGTATTAATTTCAAAATTATTTAAATTCAACAAATTAAAATTTTAAAGTATATTATAGATTGTGTTTGTTCTTAATTTCCAGAACAATATATATATCTACTCATTTTTAAGTAGTTCATCGGCAATACTTTTTTTCTTTATTTTACAAATGAAAATGAAGAGAATTTCTTGCTAATATGATGTAAAAAATAATTACATTTCTTGAATATTGTAATTAATTAGAAAAAAGTAAATGAATAGCATAATTTTTTTAATGAAAGTAGTGAAAATAGTTTTTGTTAACGATTTAACTACATTAAAATTAGTTTTATAATTTAAAAAATTAATATATATATAAAAGAAAACTTTTGAAATTATTATAAAGCATATAAAATATTTTAAAGCAAATTTATACTTTTTTATATAAAAATAATACATAACAAACAGACTTGTGGTGTTAAGAATTTATTACCAAAATAAATATGCTTCACTGTAACAATGTAATGTATGTCGTGCTTACAATTAATAACAAACTCTCTTATTAAAAATGTATTTTATTTCCAGTTAGAAATTTACAACATTTTGTATATGCAATGATGAATCCATTGTTGACTGTTAACGAAATATTCATTAACAAATATAAAATAAAAAACCTCCTGAAATAACAAATTTAAAACACAAATGCATCAAATTTTGTTTTTAAGCTTTTGAATGTTCCTTTTCATCATTTACAAAATTTGAACTTTATTAATAGGAATAAACAGAAATCATTTGGTAAAAAATTCCAGTAAACAATTGTATAAAATATATATTTTTAATTTTATCAAAAGGGTTTAATTTTTGTTGAGATTATTTTTCGTTTGATAAATCTCTGTTTTTCATCCAATTTCCAATTATAATAATAATAATTTTAATTAATTACTACAAAACGAATATATTTCTAAAAATTATTACATATCTATGAAATATTTTCGATAACATTTTCACAGGAGTTGCAACAATTAATTAATTTTATCTGGAGACAAAATAATGTTTAAATAATTTTAAATCATTGAAATTGTACAAATTCATTAAGAAGAAAGTCTTTTGTAAAACTTTGCTTTAATTGTGCTTTATGCAATATGCTTTAATTAAATTTTGTTTTACTGTGTCATGGTCAATCATAATTTTAATTTGGATCTTGAGAAAAAAATTAGCATTATATCTTACAATATATATATATACTAGACATTAATTGTTAATAATGGCATTTTATCATATATTAATGATTATATAATACTACAATAAACACAATAAAAGGTTCACAATCATCTTTCAAATGTGTATGCAAGATAAAATAATGAAAATGGTCTATGAAGAATATACATAATTTTTTAATATATATTCTCTTACAACAAGAGAATTTTAAAACTGTATCAATATTGACCAACTGTTTTACATAATCGAATTCAGAAATATTTTGAATTTTTTTCTTTGATTGAAAGAGTCTGATTATCTCATGGTTACGGAAGAAGGGCAATTTACATAACTGACAATCAAAGATTTACAATACAAAATATTACAGATAGACAATAATAATTCTAATTTTTTTTCTGTTATCACTACGTAATAAAATATATAATATATAACATGTTTAACATTTGCAAAGACTTTCAGTTTGCATGCATAATATTGAAATACAGACACAGAAAGCAGCTTTACAATAAGCCATCGTTTAATAAATCCATATATTTACAGTACAGAAGATGCCCTATTCTTCCCTTCTTCCATGAAAAACACTAGTTCATAGACTTGTCCTAGATATTGCTGTCGACCAAGTGGGATAAGGCACAACAACAACATATATTTACAGTTTACCCTTAGTTGGCATAGATGGAAGCTTTTCATCTAAGATGTTTGCTGAAATGAAATGAAATAGCAGCGAGATGAATTGCAAATTCGAGAAATCTTTAAATATATACAATGTTTTTCTTCTTCTGTTACACATTCTCTACCAGAGTGAGGAGACTTGAGCCTCCCCCTCTGACACTGGCTACATACTGTCTAGCAGCAGCCCTTTGGAGTTCTTTTTTTCTTTTATCTTCTCTGGACTGATAGAGTCCTATGGAGCCAATGCCCATAAAGAACAAAACTCCCCCGAGCAACAGCAATACAATGCCCGATATCCACAATGCTTCAGGTTCATACGGGGAAGAACCTAGTACCACAAGGATTATTCCAACTGTAAACACCAGGCCGCCTAAAGTACATGAAAAGACACCTAGGTTGAAATATCTCTTTGGTGTCTTAGGTCTCTCGTAATAGTAACCGTATGTTGTCATTTTGAAAAGTCTGTGTAAGTCTATTTTGCAGTTATTGTCCACACATGTAGATCAAGTTATTCAAGGTTTGATGCTGTTTCCATTTATTCATTGTTAGTTTAGGATTCAACATGCAGGTTGTCTTTTCCTTCAATGATTTTTCGCCAGACAGTTGTATGTAGAATTCAAATCAATCTGGAAAAAAAAAATTAATTTAAATATTTCATAAGTAAAGTTCAGTACTAAGTAAAATTTGAATATTTTATAATTAAATTTCATAAATAAAACATATTTAAAACGAATGTTCCAGGAATAGCATGGCTAAACAAATACTATAACAATTTATTCTCTTGTTAAGCAACGTACCACACCAAAGCGTTGAGTGGCAAGGCGTGAAGCGTCGACCAATCACAATGCTCATCTGTTGCTCGCTGAGACTTGTAATTGGTCAATGCTTCACGTGGCGCCTTTGGTGTGAATGTGACTTATACCGAGTACAAAGTTGGTTAAATATATACCCAAAAGGTGGATGGAATGGAATATATACACAAAGTGTAATAATCCATAAAATATGTATATAAACATTATCTATATAAACATTATATGTATATAAACATTATTATGTAATGTATATAAACATAATGTTTTTTACATAATAATGTTTATATGAAAATATGTATATAAACATTATTATGTAAAAAACATTATGTAATTTATACTGATTTTATGACAGTTTTTATTTATGATTATTTTTGATCAATTATTCCAAATTAAAATTAATTAAATCGATTCATTTCTAAATCAAATTGATTAGTAGGATTATCTAGAAAAATAGTAGACAACAGAAAACAACAAAAATAAATTGTGATGATTTACTGAAAAGTTTAATTATCACTGAAAGCTTAAGCACAATTTTTGAATGATAAAATCACCAATTAGAGAACAGCATAGTGATAAATAAGCAAAAAATAAATAAATAAATAAATAAACATTTCAAAAATTAGATTCTTACACTGCAATGATTTCAGTTAAATTCTACTCTCTTATTATACTTCTTCGTTTTGAATGACAACAAGTATAAAATGGGATGATTAGAAATAATATCGCTTTTTGAGTAGCTAAATAGTTTGAGTAGTTGAGTAGTGATATAATTTTCTTGTAAATTAAATGAAATATAATTTTTATTTAATTTACAAGAAATTTATTAAATACGCTTTCAAACCTTTTTCTAGGAAGATTTAAATCCATTCACTGTTGCAATTTGTTCAATAAATTAGTTTTTAATAGTCATTTTATTTTTAGTAAAATATGAAAACTATGCTGACGTGACAATTAAAACTTTTTGTTTGATTTTTTTAAAAAAATATTTTGTTTTTTTATGACTTTAAATTAAAAACATGATGTTTTTTTCATTTGTATAAAAATAATTTAATCGTCTCTTGATTCCTAAACTCCAATGATTTTAGTTAAATTCGATCCACTTAGTATTATATTTCTTCGTTTTGAATAATGATTATTATGGAATGAAATGATCAGAAAGAATATCGCATTTTTTATATTTTATTTCATTTGTAAGAAATTTATCAAATACGCTTTCAAAGTGTTTCGTAGAAAAATTCTAATCCATTCACTGCTGCCATTTTTTTCAATAAATTAGTTTCTAATAGGCAATTTATTCTTTGTAAAATATGAAAACCCTACTGAGTGGCAATTAAAAATTCTCGTTTGATTTTTTTAAAAAAGTATATATATATATATATATTTTTTTTTAATGATTTCAAATTAAAAACCTGATATTTTTTCAATTATATTAAAAGTATTTAACTGTCCCAAGATTACAAAGAATGTAAATTTGCATAACTAATGAAGATCAAGCACATGTAAGATTTAAAACAATTAACAATCTTCAAATTTTGATAATAACGAAAATTAATATCCTTCAATTCGAAAACTGTGGAAACACGCACACACACATATATTTGTAAAATATGAAAACTATACTGATGTGACAGTTAAAATTTTAGGTTTGACTTTTTTTAAAAAGTATTTTATATTTTATGATTTCAAATTAAAAACCTGATATTTTTTCAATTATATTAAAAGAATATAATTGTCCTAAAATTACAAAGAATGTAAATTTAGGTAACTAACGAAGAAAGAACATTCCGACGATTTACAATACTCTCCACTCTGGAAACTAATATCCTCTAATTCAAAAATCTCATATACAAAATAAAAGTGCTTTTACAATACTTATTTGAAGTGCAATAACCCATTTTCTGAAAGCAACGAACAAAAGATTACTGCAAAATACTTGAATGTCTTCAAATAAGGAAACGAACAAACTGATTCTAATATACCCTCATCCAAGTCATTACCCGCCCATGTTTTGAGATCACCAAGATCATCTTCACTGAACGATTTGGTCTGCATTACACACCAAACGATCTGCCGATGTAACGACCCCTAAAATGACCTCAGAGGAAGCAATTCTTTCATGGTAGTCACATATCCACCCTTCCGCTAAAGGCACGGCTCGGTACAATAATATTTCGCAAGAGGAAATTACAAAGAATCTAACCGCTAAAGGTCATTCTTGTGACGCATGTTAAAAATTTTATTCATGTACAGAAGTAGGTGCTATTTTCTCACAAGAATACTTCGTAAAGTTTTGTTTTTGAATTCATTCCATTCAAATCAAATACTTTGAATATAATAAATGTTCGTTAATAATAAATTATGTTGCATGTTCCAAGTTGTTTTTTCTCCAGTTGTTCGCCTATTGGTGTTTTTTTTATTCGTGAGAATTTGTACACAAGGCTACAAAGATTCTCTTTATTTTCACGCAATTTTATTGAAGAAATAAAATATAGAAAATATTCATGAGATAACAGAGTTGTTGTACTGGTTTACCTCTCTTGATGGATAACAATATCGGATCAAGTTCATATTTACAGGTTCATGGTAAAGAAGGAAAGAAGTAAGGTTAACCATTCATTTGAATTGAATTTTGAAAACATTTCTTTGAAAAATAAATACTTATATATTAAGAAAACGATGTCAAGATATTTAAACCATTTAACGAAATGTATAATGTTTAATGATTGCTTAAAATAACTGAAATGAAACCCTTAAATAACACATTTACATTGTAATATTTGTTTAAATGTTAACCAATATTATTCAAATTATGTTTTGACCTTCGGTCTGGCTCTCAGTGTGAGTTCTGCAGTGGAAGGCAGGTGGAGTGTCCCAAAACAAGAGAAGGGATAATTAAAAAGACCCTTAGGTGTTCTTCTTTGAGGATGTTGCCGTTAGAAACACACACAAGCCCTGGTATAATCCTATTCATGATATCCCTAAATGGTCAGAAAAATCGGCTTTTTTGTGGTCACGATTGTCTCTGCAAGCACCTTCACAGAATTAAACTGACTCCTGTGTGATAACCAGGAAGAAATGGATATGTTTCATCTTACTTCCTGTTCTGCACTGAGGAAGTATTATTAGATTGCCAGACTTATGTGGATAGATTAATTGATGTCATTTGTTTCTATCTTGTTCTTTGTATTTATTTTTTACGATATCTGTTGTCCTGTAAATTTGCCATTGGAAATAAAAAAAAATTCAATTTCAATGAACATCAAAATGTTTTAAAAGGAATATTTCACACTTTATGAATAAAAACCATTAAAATACTGTAGTGAGCGTAGTTAGGACAGATACTTGAGGCACAGGTTTTAGAACTCACACTTTTTTTTTAACGTAGCACAACTACTATAGACATATAATTAGACGCATACAATATTCAACAAAAAAATTGAAAGTAATGGAAACCTAATTAGAGCTTCATGGAAGGATTCCACTTTTCATCCAAAATTACAGGACAACAGATATAAAAAAAAATACCAAAAAACAAGATATAAACATCCATCAATTTAAGTCTGGCAGTCCAGTAACGCTTCCATAAAGGAACAGGACACAGTGCAGAACAAGGGCAAGAACAGGAAGCAAGGTGAGACATAACCATTTCTTCCTGGTTCATTCTGAATCTCAGTATTATAGAAACAATATAATTCATAGTTTATTTAATTAGAGTACTTAAACATATTGAATTTATTCCTCAATTTATGTTTAATTCAAATTTTATTTGAAACTACACCATTAAAAATTAAGAGAAGACTGTAAGTGTTATTGATTATTTTAAGCACAGTTGTCGAAATTATAATAGAATTTGACAACACAATTTTAAAAATTAAGTACGAAATGTTGCGGAATAATGACAGAATGTCAGAATTTAAATTGCTAAACTGGGCATGGAACGGCAAAAACAATATAATTCACAGTTTATGTAATTCGAATACTTGAATATATTGATTTTATTCCTCAATTTATGTTTAATTCAAATTTTATTTGAAACTACACCATTTAGACTAGTAAAATTAAGAGAAGACTAATTGTTTTTGATTATCTTAAGGGTAGTTGTTGAAATTATAACAATACAATTTCAAAAATTTAAGTTGCGGAACTAATTCAGAACTTAGATTGCTGAACTGGGCATGGTATGCAAAACATTTGTTGACCAATAGCATTCAAATTCAGGGAAGCAAAACAATTGGAGATAAAATTACGTCAGGCGTTTTTATTCGCCGAACAGTCATGCTTCAACTAATGATCCTGTGCATGGTAACTGGATTCGTGATAAACGTACACAGAATTATTTTGAAATAGCACAACCTGGTAAATTAAAGGAGCGATTAATTGGATGAAAAAAGAAAATTAATGCCACTCATTAAGTGAAAAAGAAATTAATTACAGCATGCAAAATTATTCGTTGCACCAACAGAGATATAATTATGCAGCTAAGAAAGCTGTTTTAATTAGAGACACAGGCAACCACTGCATTTCAATGAAATATTTTTTAAAAAAAGTTGATATTTTTTTACTGTACATAATGTTATTTGTATAATACACAATGTTATTTTTTGTTTTTACGTAATGTTTTTACATAATGTTATTTTTTTAGTGGACATAATGTTGTTTTTTATTGTACATAATGATTCTTTAGAGATTTTTATTATAATTAGAATATTTAAAATATGATTATCACGGCAATTTTTTTGTAAATTATTAACAGATTAATGTTATGTATTCTCAAGACAATCTTGAATTTATTACTTTTCTACATTTAACGAAGTTATTAATTAAATAGTTATTTTTAAAATTTAATTCCTTTTTTTAATCAATAATGTAGTAATCTAGTGAAAAATAGTGGAATCACCAATCCGAAAATTTGCTTCCTGCTTCCAACTTTTTACAGAAATTTTTGTGATTTTTTTTTTCTGACCTTGGAGAACGCTTAAACTTTTTTTTTATGTTAACCTTCTTAGTTTATTAAACTTTTTTTATGATTGCACTAGCTTATCGTGCCTGTCTCATCCAATGTAATTTTACTTTAAAATATAATATAATAGATAGTTTTTTGATAAAATCTTTCACTAATCTCTGATTAGAATGATTAGTGCTCTGGCGTTCGGTGTCACAGGGTTTGAGTTTTGGCGGTGCCATGAATGTTTGTAGTGGTTCGGAATCCACTTTAAGACGTAGGTGCCAGTCTAATATGACGTTATGACTGACAACCCTACCTCGTAAAATATTTTGTCTCGAAATTTGCAGGAGGCAGACGGCCTTGGCCAACCATAGGGCTGTTGCGGCGATGAACATTTGGTTTGGTTTGACGCTTTACGGTCATTTAGTGCTAATTAGACCGGAACCTACAGTTTAACGAGGATTCCGAACCACTAAAAAACATCCATGCCACCTCCAGGATTCCAAACGCTGAAGCATGTGGTACCAAAGGCCCTAGCACTAGCGAATTGGCCATCAGACCTCCACGCCAATGAAGAAGAATATGTGAAAGTCTCACTTACAGTTTAATAATGTTATTTCAGCGCAGCATTTACAAAGTTCAATAATGTATAATAAAATAAATCACCGAAATTCGGTAACTGAATTGAAATTATATATTTGACAAAAATATATATTTATAACCCTGAGCGTGTCCCTCGTGGGGTTATTTGCAGAGGCTATCTTGAGTTGTTCATGCTAACTGCTTTTATACATTTCACAATTTGCATAATCCAGTTGCCTGTTGCAATAAAAGAGTCAAATAACCTATACGGTATTTTACTTTTAGGTTCAAGGACAGAAATATTTTCCAAACAACACAATAAATAATGTACTTAAATATTAGAAAAATATTTTATTCAAGGTTTTCTAATTTTTTTGCAGTACAAGAAATTTGAACTTTTTCCAATAACACGATAATGTGGATAAATAATTTTAATTTATGTTAATCTATTTCATTATTCATGTCTTAATCTGGATGTTAAAGTATTAACTGTTTTAAAACATTACCTTTTGGGAAATATTTATCTCGAGAATTCATTGCGTGTTTTACAGGATTTCCAAAAGCATGATGTATTTTAAAATTGCGCTAATAAAATGGCTAACTCTAACTCCTTGGCACTGCAGTCCATGTTGGACCATGACCTTCTACCTATTGGCAGATTCCGAAATAGGAGATGTTTTCTTTTTAAAAGGTAGGGTTGTCAGCCTTACTCTCTACAGTGATATCAGACCAGGACCTACGGTTTAAAGTGGATTTCGAGCCACTACAAACACCCAAATATTAAAACACTTGAATACTTGACAGAAAAAGTTGTTCTTGAATTTTAACTTCAAGAAATTCTTCAAATATTAATTTAAAACAAGAAAACCAATAAGGAAAAAGAACAATTACGGAAATAAAATACACTCATGTCCATAAATTAAGGATAATGAAGTTCAGGCAAAGAAAGAGACAGAAGCAAAACAAATTTGACTTATTTGTAAAGTCTATTTATTAAACAAAAGGTAAAGAGCAAAAAAGACATATATGTTTGACATAATTAATAAAAATTGCGATTTTTACTCCCTGGAGCAAATTTCAAAACAGAACCTATTTACAAAAAACAGTATAACATGGTTAGTATGATGGTTAATATGGAGTATGTCTCCCGGACGATGCAATACAGGCCTTACAACGCCTAGGCATTATTAGGCCTAGGAAATTATCAATCTGATCTTGGGGAATATTACACCACTCATCAAGCAATACCCTACGAAGTTCCGGTTGACAGGTGGGAAGGGGTTGACGGCCTGCAATTCGTCGGCCAAGCATATCCCACACATGCTCTATTGGATTCAAGTCCGGTGAGTATGCTGACCAATCCATACGGGTGATATCCTCCAATTGAAGGCATTCGTCTACAATGTTTGCACGGTGAGGATGGGCGTTGTCATCCATGAACAGAAATTCAGCACCCATGGCGCCCCGAAACAAACGTACATGTTGTTCCAGAATGACATCCCGATAGATGTGGCCTGTCATCGTTACACTCTGAACATGCAGGTTAGTTCTGGAACCAAGAATAATTCCTCCCCAAACGAGCCATCCTGCACCACCGTAACGATGTCGTTCAATGGTGTTCTCTTGGTGGTAACGGGTACCTGGCGCTCTCCATATGAAAGTCCGGCGAGAATCAGACTGCAAACTAAACCTGGACTCGTCGGAAAACATCACACAAGACCACTGTTGCGGTGTCCACAATGCATGCTCTCTACTCCAGGTTAATCGCAGGCGACAGTGAGTTACGGTAAGTGGAAGACATATGACAGGCCTACGAGCATATAGAGCAATGTGTCCTAAGCGTCTGTACACGTTATGCCTTGAAACTGTCGTACCGGTAGCTGAAGAGAGCTGACGAGACAGGTCTGATGCTGTGCTCCGTATGTTTCTTTTGGCAGTAACTACTAAATACCGGTCCTCATTCGGCGTTGTAACTCGGGGGCGACCTGTGCTGTAACATCTACTCACATTACCATCATCTTGGAATCGTTTCCAAAGCCTGGAGATGACACTCTGGGCGATTCCAAGTTCCTCGGATACTTCCAGCTGGGTACGTCCACATTCCAGTCGTCCGATAATTCTACCACGTAAAAAATCATCCAAATGCTTCCTTTGTGCCATAACTATGCGGTTATTGCACTGAAAGGCTTTTAAAGCGCTTGTGAACAATTTTACTTCTTTGCCACCATTCCTTATATACCCCTCTCTTACACTCTCGTCATTGTGACGTACTATCCGCGCGATCTGGTGGTTTCCTGTAATTTGCATATTCTTCTTTAAGATTTGTGTGATAATTCTACAGGTGAAATTTATATTTTAGAGTTCAATTTCTGTGTGATTCTGAATTATCCTTAATTTATGGACATGAGTGTAGTTTTAATATCTTCTGATTCGATTTTTAATATATGTGTGTGTGTGTAAATAGAGATGATGTAGTCAATGTATTGACATTAATTGCAATTTGTTTTTGTTAAAACAATTCAAAATACTATTGTCAAGAAAAGAAGAAGATGCAGTGTTGTATTTGTTTGGTTTTATATTTGCATGAATTACAATTTGTTTTTGTTGGAACAATTCAATATACTCTTGTCAAGAAAAGGAGAAGGGAGATGCAGTCAATGTATTTGCATGAAATGCAATTTGGTTTTGTTAGAACAATTCAATATACTATTGCCAAAGTCTAAATTAAGATATCTCAATTATTCTACACAATTCATTAAAAAGTAAAAGAATTTTCATTAAGTGATTCTGAAATAATATAGGTTAATTACGAGGCTTGCTGATTGGAGCGCCATCTCTGTGTCAACCCGAAAACTTTTCACCTTACCCTCGTAATTGATTAATATTGCTACTTGTTATTAGTTACTATCAACCGATCATAAACGCATGTAAAAATCAACATGCATAATGTTGACTATAACAGATTACAATTCATTAAATTTATTATTATAAACACAATGAAATAATCAATATCTATTTATTTGTAAAAATTTATAAATTACTGAGATCATCTTATCCCAGAAGAGCTATATTTATAATTAGAAAATAAAAAAATAGTATTTAAAGTTTGAAAATAAGTAAAATTTGTATTCCTTATTAAATAGGCCTACTCTTAATCTCTGAAAACTCATTTTCTTTGCAATCAGCATTCATGGCAAAATAGTTTAAACCAGAATCCGAATGGAATCCTTGCATAAGTCATTGACATTCCTTTCACAGCTTCTCTAATGTTCTATTATTATTCATGAAGAACAATAAACAATTTAATGATCCATTGTTGCATCAATTAAACATTCTGATCAACTAGAACCGTTTGTAGAAATAAATTGCAAATTTTTTCTTTCCCATAGCTACTTGACGTGTGATGTACCGAGTATTAGTGACGCCTCAGTGGTAAAGAGGGATTAATTTCTTTTTCAAAGTGGTCGGTCATTAACTGATTCGGTTGGTTACGTTTAAAATGAAAGCAACTTGCATGTGAGGAATTTGGCAAGTCTGATTAGATGAGGGGTGGCCAACCCAAATGATCTTGATGGCCACGTTGGAAATGCATCTTAACTACGCGGCAGCATATAAAATTATATATTTCCATATTAGATTTAGACCCCCTATAGACATTTTTTTGCAGTGAAAAATTGAAACATAATGAGCTATTATTATTGTGTTTACTATTATTTTTACATGTTAATATAGATGATATAATAATAATGATGCTAAACGCATATTGTAAAAAAATATATAATGAAATAAAATATAAGAAAATATATAACTATAAACGAAATAAAAAAAATGAAATCATTAAAAATTATTTATTTTACTTGTGCGATATTTTCTCTTTCACTTAGCTTTTGCAAATAGATTTCAATTTCTCTATTTGCACATCGTAATGGGTGTTGGAGGTTAGCGCCCGTTATGTTTGAGCATGTTTTGTGTTCGATCAATTTCATTTTAGGGAAAAAAAAAAAACGATTCTGCTATCAACAATAAAATGTGCGTATCTAGGGTGGGTCATTGCGTGCCTCATGAGTTCGCAGAATATAATTTAATTATTCTGCGAACTCATAACTGTAAACTCATAAATAAAACAGGCAATATCTGCCATATATTCGCAAGAATATTATTTTAAAATCAAAATTAATTTTTTTCTCATAATTTCGGTAGTTAATTTTTGAATATTTGGATGCACACATAATGTATTTTTTTTAATACATTGGTGTTATCTACTTTGGCCATTATAAAATAAATATATTTTGCAAAAGTGTGATAAATCTCACGGGCCGGAAAAATTTTCAAGGTGGGCCGCATGAGGCCCGCGAGTTGGCCATCCCTGATCTAGATTAAGTCCAAATGTGTTCTCAAGGAATGAGGAAATAATTAAATTGTAAATATATTTAATAAAAAATATACAAAAATATCAAAAATTTATGCCTGCAATATTATTTAATGAGAAGTATAATTGTAAATATTTAATATGTATTGAAATAGTACTGCTATTAGCAGTAAACCTAAATCGTACATCAAACAAAACAACTCATTTTTAAAAATCGCATATGCAATATAATAAAAACGATTTATTTCGTATCGTTGTATGTTCATTATTTCATTTATGATCTTTTTAATACTTTTCAAATCATTGTATAACTTTCTATACAGTTTATTTGCATGCAATACACAACTCATGAGGAAAATAATTTCCTTTTTGAAACATTAATAAAGAGTCAAACCCAGTAGAAATAATTATATTCCAATACAAAAAATATGAATTCAGTGTATATATTTTAAAGATGAAATAAGAAGTATAATTAAAAATAAAAAATCCAATTTATTTCACCAAAAGTGATTACTCAGAACAATTTATGTAATATATTTCTATTTTGGAATCAAATTAACCTACATTTTTAATTCGTTTCTGTAAAAGAACTTCACATTAAACAAGTATAATCGTTCAAATTATTTTAAACAACACTAATGTTCAAAAAATTACAGTGCATTTAACTGCTAAGGAGGAATTTAGTATGTAATTTAGATAATCCAAAATTACTAGCTGAATCCGTTTCCCTTGAAAAAAGGTTTAAATGAAAAAGATTTTTACTACTGTGACCAAAAAGTAAGACAAATTTTCAAATTTAAAATTCCCGGGGCATATGGAATTTCAATTTTTCTTCTCTTTTTTAGGTTGTTGGCACTGTCCTTGACATCTATGTGAAATCTGACGTCAAAATATCCATTAATATTAGAGTTATGCTTGGCTTTGTGAGACGCTAAAACTGATTCCGGCGATTTTTGAAATGTCTAAATTCATTGAGCAAAGAACTGGCATTAAATTTTGCTTGCGGAAACGTATAGAATGTGGCAGAAGGCGTTAGGTGAGCATTCCTATATCGGAAAGAGATTTCAAGTGGTATGAACAGTTAAAAAAAGGCAGCGAACGCGTTGAAGACGAAGAACCCTCTGATCGACCATCAACCTCAACCGACAAAGCTCACGTCCAAAAAAATAAAGATTTGGATCTTGCAAACCGTCTATTTATAATTAGAAATGTTGGAATTTCAAAAGGATCGGTCCATTCCATTTTGGACCTCAAACGCGTCAAATCCCGATTAGTACCGAAAACACCTGAATGCGGCAGCTCACACTGCATTGATTCTTCGTGTCTTTTTCTCCAAAAATGAAATCGTTCCGCAACCCCCTATTTACGCCGTGGGACTTCTGGCTATTCCCTAAACTCAAAAGACCACTCCGAGGACACCGTTTTGAAGAGAGATTGAAGAGATTCAACGTGAATCGACGCGCGCTTTGTAGGCCATCCCTGCCGATGACTTTTTAGCATACATTGAGGATTGAAAAAAAAATTGGCATTGTGTCCGAAGGGAGATTAGTTTGAAGGCGATGAAATAAATTTGGAAGAATAAATAAAGAGTTTTTGAAAAAAAAATAATTGATCTTACTTTTGGGGCATAGCAGCAGTTAAAAAAAATCAATAACTGTTAAGAATACTTCTAAAGGTACGAAATCACAAAGACAGCACCTCCATCTTAAGTCCTTGATTGCAGAAGGTCGTTCACTGTTGAACTAATGCATGACCTCGAAAAAGCACCGTTGAACAAAGCGTATGCATCGTTGACCACACAAACAATAAACAACGGTCCGCCAGTATTAAAAAGGGCGGGAACAATATCGGAGATGATTTTATTCACTCAAGGCAAACATTAAAAGATGAAGTAGAGATAGTCAAGTTATTGTCTTTCTGAAACTGTCCATACGGGCCAAAGAATTGATTGCGAACACATGTGCTATATTTAATTAATATGCTTGTAACAAATCATTCTTAGTTATCTTTTCCAGAACTGAATTTTTGAATAAAAAAAATGTGTTAAGTTTTATTTTCCTAAGTTTAATTTTCTTTCAAATTTCTCTTTGATAAAATGATAGAAAAGATATAAAACTACAGTCATATTTGTACAAAAATAATTCGTAATTAAGTAGTTTATTATTCTTGTTATTTATATGTTTCTTCTATGAATGGTTAACCTGAAAAATTTTAATTACAATTATAAAAGTTATTATAAAGACGGAAAGTAAGAGAATTGCATTTTAATTCTGTAGCTCTTGTTCGTTGATCTAATGCTGTTTTATCCTTTAAACAGGGATAAATTTAAATAACTTTTGAAATATTATCATAAGAATATTTTATACGTACAAATAGTATTATGATGCTTTTTCTAATATTGTTGACAATCTTCAGTGCTAAACAAATACTACGTACGTTAGTTGTGATCCATAATAAAATATAGACCAAAAATTAAAATGGTTTTTCTTAATGAATTAATTTTTACCAAAGAAAGATGGTTGAATGTAGTATTATTGTGGTTCATAACATATTCCTAACAAGTTTTTAATTTATAAATGAAAACTCATGGAGTGACAGTTATTTTTAGAAACACAAGATGCTTATAAAGAATTTTAGCATGGAGAAATATACATACATACATATATACATATATATATATATATATATATATATATATATATATATATATATATATATATATATATATATATATATATATATATATATATATATATACATATATATATATGCATATACATATGTATATATATATTTAATTAATATGTTTGACTGCAACATATTATTCTTAGATATCTTAACCAGAATCGTATTTTTGAATAAAATATTTGTTAAGCATGATTATGTTGTTTTCCCCCCTCGCTGAGTTTACTTTTGTTTCAAATTTCTTGTTGATAAAATGATAGAAAAGATCTTAAACTACAGATATATACTACTAATATATAGTAGTATATAAAATAATTAAACTACTAATATTTCTGACATTAATTAAGTTGCTCATTATTCTTATTGCTTATAAGTTATGAATTTTCACCTGAAAATTTTTAGTTAGAATTATAAAAATTATTCTAAGGACAATGCTGTATCATCTTTTAAGTATGGATAGATTGAAATAGCGTTATAAATATTTCCATAATAAGTTTTTATGCGAACAAATAATGTTACGATGCTTCTTCTAATGTTATTGTTGGCAATCTTCAAAGCTACAACATTTATGTTACCCATGTTCCATAATAAAATATACACCAAACATTGAAATGGTCTTACTTAATGGATTAACTTTTAGCATAGTAAGAAGGTTGAATGTACCATAATTGTGGTTCATAACATATTCCTAACAAGCTTTTTAATTTATGAACGAAATGGAGTGGCAGTTATTTTTAAAAACACAAGATAATTATAAAGAATTTTTAGCATGGAGAACTGTAACTCAAATACTCCTGAAGCAATTAAAGGTAACTTTTATTCAAACAGATAGTGATTCATAAACTTTGGATCAATTCCAAAATACTAACTTACTACGCAGTAAATCTCGTATGTATTTATGACGCTAACATCTTCAATTACTGAGTGTAGGATTGATGTTCGCATTTTGGTCGCCTACCTATAACAATGAAAAATTAACCTATTCTTGTTAGTTCTTTATTTAAAGATTGCATATAAATATATCTCATTTAAATTAAGGATTGTCTTAGGTGCAACTATGTCCCGAGCAAAATTTCCATTCTGTTCTTCGTTTTTAAAGATGTCCTCAACAACTAGAACGAAAACCAATTAGAAATGCGATAATAATGTATAAATTATTTTGCATCAATATTTAAGAAACACAAAATATCTTGTAGTTTATCTTCGTCAACATCTAAACTAGAATTTTCATTTTAATTATGTCAAACAAAAATACAGAAAAATATCAGAAGGCTTTATCCTTTTATTACAAGAAACTTAAGTATAAAAAATAATAACTTATGAATTTCACCTATATGCCGCTAACCATAATACTAAAATCTTAGAAGCTCAACAAAATACGACCATTAGACAAATAAAGAATGCCAACTGATTCATGAGAAACTATGATATTCAAAGATTCATCTCCCTGCTACCTTTCAAAAAGTAATGGAAAAAGCTTTCAGAAATATTCTTAAATAACGTTGACAACCACCAACATCTGGCCGTTCAAGAGATCGAACAATATGAATCGCACTCTAATTTTTAAAGACCTAGGAATATTCTGCTCTATCCTCCTACATAAATACAATTTTTGAATTTTTATACTTTTTTAATTATTTCTTTTAACTTCTGGGCGTTGCCAATGTTTTCATTCTTTTATGTTTGCCCCCATTTTAGATGAGGCTCAGTGAGCTCCAATAATCTTCAACATCATATTTAAGAAATATTTATTTGACCTTATCTTGGCCAGTTTCGGAAAAGGAATAAATTCATCTTTTGGGTATACATAATCTCTTTTCTTTTTACTTTGGTACCATTATAATCTTCAGCAAAATTTATGATACAAGTGTAAAATTACAATAAATGCTTTTCATTAACATGGATTTTTAATTATTAGCAGCACTAAAATTTTTTGTTAATGCTTTAGATGTTATTAAGACGACATTCAAAATATTATGCAGTATTTCAATTCATAATTTTTTGTGTGCAAACAAACTAAACTCATGAACTATCAATCTCCGTTGGTTGACAAATTCATAAACATTGATACAAATAGTTTTTCAGTACATGTAATGCACATCAGCTTCAGACGTCATTATACAAATGAAGTCTGAAGCTGATGCAAAACATTTTAGGTGCATTTTTCAAAACTTGAAAGAAATAAACTAAATATTTGTGTGCGTAAAAATGCCAATCACATGAAATTTTAATAAACAAATTGTACTAAAAATATTAAAAATGATTTAAAAGGATGATTAAATTCGCGTTTTTCAGATATTATATTATTAAAATAAAATTAATATATTTTGTTAACAATAAACTAAAGTTAAGTTAAATATACCTAATCTATATAGTACATTCTACATTAGTTTAAAACTTATATATATGGAAAACACCGTAAAAGTTTTGCCAAGTAAAGAAATTAGATTAATCATAAATATATTTCAAAATAATTAATTCAAATATAGAAATATACTTCGTTGTATACTACTTTATTTTACTATTTAGTTAAAAAAAAGACATCAGTTAAAAAAAAGGACATTAAAGTTTAAATAAAAAAAATTTAATAAATCAAATACCATCACAATTTTAAAATAACAATTTTATCACATTTAATGAGATTTATACAATTTAATTTCATAAATACTGATATACAATATAGATTTTATAATAATATACCATTTATTTAGCAATAACTGTGTGATTAATTATAAGATTATATATAAATTATTTTGATTTGATTTTTCTTATATTTTACACACAGTACAGTATGCACACACATATCTCACAGTATAGTATGCACACACATATCTCACAGTACAGTATGCAAATAATAACTTTTAAATTTTGAAAAAAAAACGCAATGAGTAAAACACAACTTTTAATAAGACGCGGAGAGCTTCTAAATTGACTAATAGTAAATTTATATAAACGCATAACATTTTTATTAAGACTATTTTATAATGGAATTACGAAAAAATACTGTCATTAAATTAGAAAAAAAAACCCGCACATTGTATAATACTTATTAAGTAATAGATAAAATATAAGATTTCTATTATTTATGAATGAAAAAAAAAATTATATGTTCCTTAATGGATTACAAAACAGTGAATTTGGAATCATACATTTAATGAATTTAAACAATATATGTTCATATCCGTACACAAACAGATATATACGTACACCTATACAAACACATACATACGCTTATACAAATACATACATATAAATATACATACACCTATACAAACACATATATATACACCTATACAAACATGCATAAACATACACATATTCAAACACATACATATACATACCCCTATACACATATGCATATATTCAAACATATATATACATACACATATTCAAACATATATATACATATCCATACACTACATATATACATATATATACTACATATATACTACATACACTATATACATATCCACACACATATTCAAACATATATATACATATATATGTATGTTTGCATATAATTTTTAATAACCTGAATAATAATAACTAACTCTTTAAAATGTTAAAAAAGTTAATATTAAAAAAGTTAATATTGGTTTAAATTGTTCCAAAATGTGCTCAACCTAGTTATCTAAAGGATGTTCATATCGTGATATTCTTCAATAAAATAATGCAATGCGGCCGCAAAGAAGCTGTAGTTCTCAACGACACGGATTTCAAGTAGATTTTTTTTAAAAATCAGGTTAATAATGGCAAAAGGAATGTGAGCAAAAGTGCATTCAAGAGGAATGGAATTTATTGGGCAGTAAGATCTAAGTAGCAATAAAAATGTTGAAAACAATTGAAGTCATAGGACACATGCCTGGAAAGTTCAATATTTCTTTAACTAAGACGAATTAGATAAGTTGAATCTTAAAGTGCGTTATATAACTATCGTAGTATTCTAATTTGAGAAAATTAGATATTATAATTGCTGATATGCTCCAACTTTTAATTATCTTTTTTAGTTAATAAAATTTCAGTATCCATTTAACGAGTAAATGTAGTTATAGAAAATCTTTTTTTTTTCTTCTTACTAGTTCTGTTTTGATGAATAATTAAGTGATATCATTTATAAATTATGCTATGTAGTTTTAAGACAGATCGAATAAAACAAGCTTATGGTTGTTAATTACAAAAGACATTCATTTATAAAATAATGTTAATTTTAAAAATTAAAATTATTTTAATCAAAAAATATTAGTATTTTAAAAAATAAAAATATTTTATTAACTATAAAAAACACAGAAACCATAGTATGTCATCATAATTTTTTTTTTATTTAACGCAATAAAATTTGCTTTATAAATTATGCATAATTATTATCCTGAAAAGAAAAAGGAATTTAAATCTCTTCAAGATTTTATGACGAAAATTATATGAAAAGATTTATCTAATTCCAAATAAATAAATAAATAAATAATGTAATGACCTTCCATAACCTAACTATAATAATCTTTTAATTCATATTTAATATAAAGGCGTTTTGAATTTTATTTATGAAATGATTTCTATTGATAATCTCAAGAACAATCCCTTAAATGCATTAAAAATTAAAATATTTTCGCTATAAAAATTTTTCCACGGTTGATTATTATAAAGTTTCACAAGACTATGAAATAAATAAATAAATAAAAATAAAAAAAAAAAACATTATCATGTTTTCCAAGCATTGTTAATAATGTAATTACAAACAAAATAATTGAAACAAAAAAAAAAAAAAAACTGTTGATTAAGTTAATGAATATTCTTCAATATCATCAGTAATACTGAGCAATATTTCTTAATAACTTTATATTTGAATAATTTTTAATAACCTGAATAATAATAACTAACTCTTTAAAATGCATTTTTAACATTTCATATCAATCGATTAATCTCTAAAAAATCATCTTATTTTAACAAAAATATCACACCACGAATTATTGAAATATGGATCGCTAAAAAGCAAATTAAATTTTCATAAGCTCATAAATTGAAATTTTAGTAAGCTCAAACTGAAATTTTAGTAAACTGAAACTGAAATCTTATGACCTGAAATCTTACTAATTAAGTTGCTAATAGAAATGGAAAATAATTTCATAACTTCATAACTTAATAATTTTATGATAAAGAGAATAATTTCTTAATTTCCAAGCGACATAATTCACAATTTTGTCTATCAATATTTTTTATTCTAAAGTTTTGATCGAAAAGACTCACTAATTGTGCGTTTTAATTTACTTTTGCTGTTTATAAAACACATTTTAATATTTATAAAAATAAGCATTTTTTATGAACAAAATGGTTAATGGTTACCAATTTTGAACTTTTGGTTGAGTAAACACCATTATATCCTTTATTAATTACACTTAAGTCAAACTAAGTATTTTGATTCATTAAAACTTAATAAAAAACACTTTAAACGACAAGATATTTAAAATATCTTGCTGCAATAATGAGCATTTCCAAATTTTATTTCTTTTTATACTTCTAACGAATTCAACACGTTGATTTGTTTATTTGCAGATTGCATGACTTAAAAACCTAATTTACCGAAATTATATTTTCAGACAAACAAAATGTTGTTTTAAATTTTACCGATTTAATTTAATAATAACAACAAACAAAATCATATAGTTTTACAGACCTCTCATTCCAAAACAAAAATCCTACGTATTCCGAGATGTCAAGGTGTGGATTCCTGCAACTCAATTCGGAGGCCACATTCAGAGAAGTAGCAATCTCTAATGGCGAAGGTCTACTTTCTCGCAGCAAACTCATTCACCGAGAAGCAAGAGGAAGTGGGAACCGAAAGTCGTCAAACCAGTTTTTGTTTTCTTGCATTAGGCATGTAAAATAGCTTAACGTGATAGCCTCATGCCTAACTGACAGGTAATTAAATTAGAAAACGGTAATAGTAAAAATTAAAGAATTTTACTGTTTAGATACAAAGATCAAGGCATAACTTGAATGTTTTCCGCTGAAATTAGCGATTGGATACAAATTTGTTTTTATTAAATTCAAATTTAATTTGATGAAGGGTTACGACATAGCAGAACCTTATTTATTGCCTTGTATTACTACATTTTTCTTATTATGTTTATTTTTAAATATGTATGGCTATCAGTATGTATATCTAACAATTAACATACAAGGTGATTATAATTAAAGTTCTGCATTCAAAATGCTGTCAAAAAAGAACCACTCGTCACAATGAGTTCAAATTTGAACTGAAGATACTTAAAGAAAGGGGAAACGGTATGGCATCAAAAAAAAGTTCCACCGATTTTTTCCATCCAATTTGGTATGACCTTGCCGTGGTGGATGGGCTTTCCACTAACAGTGTCACAACTATTGAATGACATGGAAGTCCTTTTTTTTCGTCAAAAACCGAAACAAGCAATCACTACAGTTGGTTTAATGTGCTACTCATGCCAAATATGTTGTAATTTAGATTCAAAATATCACTGGCAGCTGAATTCCTTTTCTTTAAGCCGCTTACTTTATTACGCCATTTATTAATATCCTTTGGAATTGTTTTTGATGCCGTACCGTTTTCCCCTTCTTCAAGTATCTTCAGTACAAATTTGAACTCATTGTGAAGAGTATTTTTTTTAAATTATTATTTTTTTTTACAGCATTTTGAATGTGCGACTTTAATTATAATCCCCCTGTATATGCGCTATCCCATCCTATAATCATTTAGCGTGTGCCAAAAATTTTTTAAGCGGAGTAATTTAAAAACGGGGCCTGAATGGCTGAGTGGCTAGCGCTCTGGCGCTAGATACCACAGGTTTCGGGTTCGAGTCCCGGCGGTGTTTGTAGTGGTTCGGAATCCACTTTAAACCGTAGGTCCCCGTCTAATAGGATCGTAGAGCGTTGTGGAGGCATTGTTACTCCGCGTCCGTGGCTTATCTTCAAATTACACGCGCTCCCTGGGTAATGCAAAGTGATAACGTCTGTGCAGCGCTTGCCTTAAGGCATCCAAGACCAAGCTGTCTAAGTGTTTGCCAGCTGCATTAGAAAGAAAAAAATAATTTAAAAACGACATTGAAATTGAACGACTTTTAATTGCAATTTTGATAAATATATTTTTCATTTCTTTTATTGGTGTTCATATCAGAAATTTATATTGAATGCACCGACATTTTTATTATCTTTAGTCCTAAAATAGACAATGAAACAATTACTCTCATGTAGAGAAATCTAATTTTCAACAACATTTTATATACAGATTTTGCAAAGCTAATATAATAACTACCGTACGACTTAAGCATAATTTTATTTGTTTCCTTTCTAATTTGAAGGATTTGTTCATACGCGTTTTGCAAAATAGAAATGCTAACGCATATCATTTGAGCAGTAGTTGCTTCGAAGGAAGACTCACGGATGCGATCAAAATCCTCTAAATAGCTGCTGAGAACCGATAGCATAACAATGCTTTTGCTTCCTTATTGACAGATCTTCCTAGCCTTTTATTCTCGTTTCCCCCTGAAATACAATATGTAAAGTATATTTTTCCATCCAGTTATTAAAAGACATTAAAAAGGCATTTCTCACCCTCTTTTAGAATAGCAAGTTTATTTGGTTACCTTGACAACGCTGAATCTACAACAAAAATCATTATTAGAATCCAGTACCCGGCTTTGTAGGAAAACAAAATCTAAAAAGTTAAGGAAAATGTAATTATGAGAATAGAATTTCTATATATAAGCTGAAATAAGTTTCGTTCACCGAAATTAATCCAAGTATTACAGTAAATGACCGCTGATTAGTAAATTAGGCGAGGACTAAAGGGCGATCCAAAAGTCAAGACAACGTGGATTTGAAAATTAATAATTTAAAAACATTTTCGTTTACCAAATAGAAGTAGCATTTATGCAGATTAATGGCAAATATGAAATTCTCTTCTGTCCTTCAGTAACACGGTTGCCATGAAGACACTAAAACTATTCACTTCATAATGCAACACTTTTGATGGTATGGCATATATATACATTTCCAAAATGCATATTTAATGTTACATACGACACTGATTTTTTCCAAAGTACACTTAAATTCAAGTATTCCCGCAAGCAAAATTCACAAGGCGAGAGTTCGGGAAATCTGCAGGGCAACACATGAGCAAAGATCGTTAAATGCGGTATTATACGAGAGCTTATTGGCAGCAAGGTGTGCTCTTGATACATCAACGGACTACTAGTCTATCTTGACAATTCCATTTTGTAATAACCATTTCAGCGTCAATTTGAGAAACATCGCTTCATTTGTCCTTTCTGTGCTGCATCCTTATTCAATAATTTGAAATACTAGTTTATACCGGCTATTTCACTTTCCAGTACAATTTTAATATAAAAACATTGCAAGTTTGTAATTAAGTATGGAATACTCTCTAGACTGGAATAGAGTCAAGTTTATAGCCGAAATGTTTAGGGAAGGTAGATAACATCAAAATGAATAGCAGCGGCAACGAAATCCGCGACAGGAGCGTTAGAAGATTACAAGCAGACCCACCAAGTAATTTGAAAGTATTCTTAATATTTTAGTACAGGGATACATTTAATATAACAAGAAATTTAGTTCTCCCCATTAGAAATGACGTCGACATAGTATATATTGCTGGATACGGTTAAATATACTTTAAGTTTAATATTGACCATGAAGGAATACGCCTTTCCGAATAACAAGTGTATCATTTGTGAGCATTCATTCCCGATATTACGAATGGTCCCTGTGTTAGTGGAAAGAGCTACATACTAACTAGACTTGACGGAGAAGCAACGTCTTGTATTCCGGTACAATATCCAGCACTTTCTTCAACGCTAGGAATTCATATCGATCGTGGCATGGCCGTATCGGGTATAGTAAACCGAAATAGCATATATTCATTAGCTTGGACTACCCTAACAAACGGTTGCAATAATTGTCGATAAGTAGTAGCTTGCCCATTGCTGTCAGCTAAACTCAATCTACACTATATGGATGGATGACTCCGAGTTCATGTACTTGTACAACGGCAAGAGTTTGTTATCGTTCACCGATGAATAGCGTCACCCATCACCTCCAGAAGCTTTATTTGCGGCGATTAAGATACGTCTTTTTTGGCGTCATAACTTCCAAACGCTGCCTGTAAGAATAGCTTTAAACTGCAGTGTTTGACTTCAAATGGATTCCGTCATTACATATTTTAAAGTACTGCAATCGGATGAAAAATGGGAGCTCCATTACTAAGCATACAATTTCAGGTAGTTTAGAATTATTAGAAGTCATATCGAGTATTGAATCTGGTAGTCGAATACAATCTACACAATCTTTGAAATTGAAGTGAGTGTGTTTAAAGTTTGAAGTGAACCGAGTGTTAATATAGTTTATATGATCTACAGACAGAGGCATTAAAATTTTGGATACATGGATACTTTTATACAATTTTAAATATGATACATGAATGACACAAAGCGAGTTTTACATTAAAAACTTATACTAATAATGAATTTTAAAATCAATTTCAGAGAGAAACTACACACTTCCAATAAATAGTACACAAATTAATTTCGTGAAATTAGTTTATTACAAGGAATAAGTACAAAATACAATACTACTTTACAAATTTCCATTTTATGGAACAATTTTTTCGGTTTGTAAAACATTGATCAATAAATTCAAGTTAAAGCGAATGCGATTACAAATCAAAGACCTCACAACAAATTTAAGATATAATCTGAGCTAGTGTTCGTTACTCTAAGCTTAAAATATTTAAAAATTGCGATACTCAATTAAAAATTATACATTTAAATAGCATTTATGGCTTTACCAAGTTAACTGCAACACATGAAAACTCATAAATGCTTGGCACCTTGCTTGCCAATTATGTTAAGGTTCTGCATAAAAAGATTTTATTTAAAAAGGCTAAATATGGGCAACTTCAAATCCCATAAAAATTTGTTCACAAGTTAGATGGAAGGACGTCTCAATAAGACAGCTACACATAAACTGGAAGCAGCAATCAAGATTGGAGACATGGGCAACTGTGCGGCTGAACTGAAACTGCACTTGCCTCGATGGCTGGAACAGCTGATGCTCGTCAGAGCCGCCAAGAATATGCGAGCAGCTTTCAGGTTCTCTTTAATAGCATCTTTATCTTTCTCACAATTTGCTCTCACGAATCCATTCATGCAGCATTTCTCGTACTGTTCAACAGCACTGAAATAAGAAATATTTGTCACAGTTCTAAAATAAAGTTCAATAATGTATAAATGAAATAGACCAAATGGTACTTTGTTCTCATTTCACTAGATTCCAAATTTCATCATTTCAATAACAGGGTAGGAATCCTATTAAACGTTCTTAGCTCGCTTGTTCAAGTTTAAAGAGTAGGTATACTAGTAGTTGTAAATACAGAAACAGCCTCTTATGCGTTTTTTGCATGTACCCCCAATGTAGCTGCCGAATACTTAGTCGACTTTTATGCCACAAGCGAGGGCTGCACCAACGTTATTCACGTAGCACACTGTAGGTTGAAGATATGCTACGGACGAGGAGTCGCAATACCCCACAACGCTCTACAATTGTATTATACTGGGACCTACGGTTTAAAGTGGATTCCGAACCATTAAAAATATCCATAGGGTTTTGCATGTTAATTCCGGGAAGAGCTTATTTTTAAAGTCTTTCAAATATATATAACGTGTTGAAATTTGTAATAAACCGTGCTGATATTAGTCTTTGGAAACCAGGATATGCGAGGACAACTGTATTAGGAAGCGTTCTTTACAACAGTAAAAGTAAATTTGATTAATCTTAAACCACCGTCATGCGTGTTCAAAATATTCGTAGAATAGGAGGCAGCGTCAACTTAAAAAAAAACACAGAAATATCACTTTTGAAAAAACAATTTTTAATAAAGAAATCCAAATCTCTCGGGACTTATTAGGGCCATAATTCAATGTGGAAGATTCAAATAGATTTCGAAGCGAGTTACATGAAATACGGATAAATGGGTCACATAATGACTGCGTCTTACTGATATTAAGTATAATCAATTTAACACAATACATTTAAGAAGGTGCGAGTTGACCTTTAGGTTCCAAGAAAGGTTTGACTCGTGACTTTTTGTTACTAAAGGAGATTTAAATTTGTAAATGGATAAAATTACTGCAGCAAGGGAGTATTAGGGCAAAATTTATAGTCTGGAACCTATGTAATGGGATATAGGGGGTCAAAAGTATGAAATCCAACAAGATCAGTTTTATTACAGTAAGGGGTTCCCCGATTTTAACACTCGAATTTAAAATGCAGATATGCATTGCCAACATAAACTCATTCCACGAGATATAAAGTAGGAACGTTAAGTTGAGAGAAGGATTTAAGAAATACTATTTCATCTAATGCAAGTAAGAAACTTCATGCTATGAAGTTGAGTATTCAAAAAAGATTTTATCAAAGAGATCGTTTGTTGGAAACTCATCCTAAACCGTTTAGTTTCCAGGAATTTAGAATGAAGCATTCATCATACGAATCAAACATGCAGGTAATGTTAATATTAACTAATGCCTAATCCATTGGGCCACCGATTATAAAAAAAGCTACTCACCAACATACATCCTTCTCCTTTTGACTTTCATCTTCAAGATGAATAGAATCGGTAACGGAGTCTTGAAATTTATCGAAGCACTCTTTTTCCAGTTCATTTCGTAATCGTTGCTTGCATCCATCGGCATCTACTTCTAAAAATAAGAACCAGATATAAACGATTGTTGAATATCGGTTCAAGCAATTGCATGTTATATTTAAGTCTAGCTCGTTGAAATCTGCTGCAAGGCGAGAACGCAGAAATTAAATTACGCGAGCATCGTTTGTTGCCATTTCCAAGCGAGAGTGTGTGTGTGTGGGGGGCGGCACGTTCTACCGATAACGACGAAATATCGCGTTTTTGAAATCGCTTTAACGATGTTCTTTTAATCATTAAATACTAGACATTTAATTCACAGAAAAAGTTTCGTTTACAGGATTACTTATTCAGAAATAAATACAATGGAACGGACTTTTGTTTAGTCGGAACTAGACCGCAATTAAATTTCACATTTTAAACTTCGAAACTATAGCCAAGAGAATTATTAGAACTTCACAGAAACCGTTCGAAATTCACGGCAGGAAATCAAAGACAATGGAATTAAAATCCATAGTTTTGGATTATAGAAAGTCATTATCAAAACCTCTCCAACCAACAACCACGAAGGCAAATTCAAAGGTTAGGTTGACCGTATTATCAAGCCTATTGCTGCGCGTTTACGACAAAGGAAATATTCATTGGTCTTATACCACTAAACACTCAGGTTTACTTGGAACAGTATGCTGCTAATTTTTCCTTGGGCGAGGGGGAAATAGCGTTTTAAATATGTTAACAGTCAATGTCGATTTCAATGCCGATCAAGCAAGAACTTTAACCCCATCCATTTTTAATAAATCAGAATTGGCAACTGGCGTACCGTTTACGGAGTACCAACAGGGGGAAATACCCCTTAAACCTCCTCATCTTAATAAATATGCTTTCAATTATAAAGGCTGCTTAATTAATGTTGGTAAATAAAAGATAAGTTTCTAAAAATTCAAATTAAAGTGGTACTAAAAAAAAAAACTATAGATAAAAGTAAAAGTTACGACAAGTTTCGAGATCCAGAATACTTTCCGAATTGGATTCAATCAATTTTCTATTATATTAATTCAACCAATCTAGTCTTTTGGTTAAAAGGTCAGTATGCCTATAATGGAACAAGTTTTGCCGAAGACTCGTTCCATTTTAGGCATATCGGCTTAAACTGAAGCAAGACATCACAAACCTCCAACTTACCTACGTGTTCGTCATAACTATAATCGTCAGTTACATTGAATGTTGTAGTAATCGATGCATTGGCGGTCGTGGAAGTTTCGTTATCCGCTAAATTTATAATTGCGCCATTTTCTACAGATGTGCTCTCGATTGTAGTGGAATTTACAGTGCTATTTTGTACCATTTCCGTAGTCACTGGATGGACACTCGTGGAATTATCTTCGAATTTGCTCTCTGTCGGGTGGCATCTAGTTCCAACTGAAAAGGAAAGCAAGATTAAATTATGAAGGGATAGGTTCATCACGACTTGAAGTCGAGTAAGCGAATAATCCGTTTAACTAAACCAGGGCTGGTCAATCCAGAAGGATCTCGTGGGCCACTTTGAAAATGCATCCCAACACCGCGGGCCGCATATAAATTTTATATCTCCATATTAGATTTAGACCTACTAAACATTTTTTTTTTAGAGTGAAAAGGATTTCTCCACTGTCACTTGCTTTTGCAAATAGATCTCAATTTGAGCATTTTCACATCATAATAGGTGTTGTATCTTCCGTTATGTTTGAGCAGGTTTCGTCACTTTCATTTCCGAAAAAACCGATTCGCAGATGCAAGTTGAACCAAAAGGGCTAACAACTTGAACCAAGAGTCTGGTTTGCTCCTCTATCAACCCTCAAGTGTGCGTATCTAGCGATGATAAACGAGGTCACTTGAAGTGAAATATAGAACCCGTTATATTAGATGTTCCACGATGCGTGTGCATCACGAGTTCTTAGAATATAGTTTAATTATTCTGCGAACTCGTAAGTCTCATTTGGCAGTACATGAAACAGGCAGCACCAGTTATATTCGCAAGGATATTATTTTAAAATCAAAGTTAAATTCTCAATTTCTACAGTTAATTCTTGAATATGGATGCATATACAATACATTTTCTTTAATGCATTGGTTTCCAATACTTCGGCCATGAAATACATTTTGTAAGAGAAATTAATACTTTTCCCGGACGAGTTTTGTCCACCTTTGCATTAGACGTACCGATTAGATTTTCCCATTGAAAAGAATGAGTTTTCTATACAAGCTGCTTGAGGATCGTACAAAAATTATAGACCAGTTTCTGAAGCGTTAGACATACATTATAACTTTTTTTTTTTTAACCGAGACTATAAGCAAATGTGACGTTTTAGTTTTAAAATAAAAAATAAGTCTAGTGGTACAACAGCTACAGAAGTAAACATGTAGACGAGTATTAACTACGATTGGTAGACGATTATATATAAAACTTAAAATTAAATTAAGAAAGGTCACAAAAACAAAGTTTGAGGTTTCCCAAAATAACAACTGGAGAAAAAAAAAAAGTTAATAATTGCTATTCTTATATGCAAAATATAGAGAACAATAGGTAGTAAATGATAATATTAAAAGCGCGACAAATATTCTGAAAAAATTAGAGTTACTTACCAAAGAGGAGAGAAAACAAGATGAAACCAACAAAGGAAGCCATACTTCGACAAATAAAACAGAAATGCTTCAAAACTGGACAACTACACCGAATACTATCGCTTTACTTGCTTCTGCTCATCTATCTACTTCCAGAACTATATATATAGTTTTGATTTGCTTATCGAAATACGTTGCTTTTACTACTAATTTGTGATTAATGTCACACTAGAACTGTGTAGAATTGTAGGTACAGTTCAAACTGAAAATTGTTTCTTTCGTTGTATTTTTAAATATTATAAATATTATTATTACCAGAATTATATACATAGTTTTGGTTTGCATATTGAAATACGTTGCTTTTACTACTTACTTGTGATTAACGTCCCACTAGAACTGTGCAGAATTTTTGGGACAATTAAAAGTGAACAATTATTCTTTTTTTGCATTTTCAAATATGAGGGCCTGATGGTCAAGTGGCCAGCGTTCTGTACCACAGGTTTCGAGTTCGAGTTCCGGCTGTGCCATGGATGTTTGTAGTGGTTCGGAATCCACTTCAAACTGTAAGTCCCGGTCTAACAGGATCGTAGAGCTTGCGGGGGTAATGTTAATAAGCGTCCGTAGCTTATTTTCAAGCTACAAGCAACTCCTGGGTAGTGCTAAGTGAATAACGTTTGTGCAGCTCTTGCCTTGAGGCATCAAAGACAACTGTCTAAGGGTTTGCTACCTGCATTAGGAAAAAAAAATCAAGTATTATAGATATTATTCTTACGAATTCAGCGTTAACCAAAATTAGTATGAAATGTATATTGCGGACGAAATTTGATGAAGTTATAACACAAGTTTATAATGTCTCAACCCTGAATTCATAGGTGGTCTCCTGGGCTTATTACATATTTTAATGAAAAAAAAAGGAAAATTGCGATTTTAATCCACCAATCTCTATACTTTTTTATTATTATTATTATATTTGACAAAAGTACTCCCATAAAAAATAAAGTAAATTCTGCCTATTTATGATTTTTGTAAATTGAAATCTTTAAAAACATGTAAAAGGAGTAATCTTGGATTTTTAATCCAAAATAAACTCCATATCGAAGATCACATCAGAAGTGCAGAAATATTTTTAAAACCAAAGACTTTTTTTGTTTAAATATAAGGCTATCCCACTATTAATATAACTCTAATTTTTGGACAAAATGTGGTTACGAAAACAATACACCAAAGCTACGATTTGCATATCCATGATTTACAGAACACTAAGATGTACTTGTGAGATCCAAAGCTGCCATATGGCTCCTGATCTGAGAAAATTTAATTCGAAATTGAAAAATTAGCTGAACTTCCCATGTATATACCAGAGGAGAGTATGATAAATTTGTAGGCTGAGAAGTTCTGTCACTAGGTTTGAGGAGTGCATGCGTGTTTGAAAGGGGATAAGATTTTAGGAAGTAGAGTGTGTACTCATCAGATTTTGCTACTGGCAAGCTCTCAAATTATGGTGGAAAAATTAGTTGAAAAATTAAATTATCTGAACTTCCCATGCATGTACCAGAGGAGTGTATGATAAATTTGTAGAAGTTCTCGCCAGTAGGTCTGAGGAGTGTATGTGAAGGGGAAAAAGGCTTTTGGAGTAAAGTAGTAAAGTGTGAACCCATCGGATTTTGCTCATGGGAAAGTTCCCAAATTGTGGTGGTATAAAGTGAATGGAAAAATTAGCAAAAAAGTAAATTAGCTGAACTTCCCATATATGTATAGGAGGAGGGTAGGATAAATTTATAGGTTGAGAGGTCCCTCCACTAGCTTTGAGGAATGTATGTGTGTGTGTTTGTGAAGGGGGAAAAGTCTTTAGTAGAGTGTAAATTCATCAGATTCTGCTCGTGGGAAAGTTCTCAAATTGTGATGGTACAAAGTGAATGGAAAAATTAGCTGAACTTCTCATATATGTGTAGGAGGAGGGTATGATAAATTTGTATGCTGAGAAGTTCTGTTACTAGGTTTGAGGAGTGTATGTGCGTTTGAAGGGGGGATAAGGTTTTAGGAGTAGATTGTGAACCCATAAGATTTTGCTCCTGGGAAAGTACCCAAATCGTAGTGGTACAAAGTGAATGGCGTAGCAGACCTCCAAGGTGCATCCTGGGAAAGGTGGAATTTGATAACTGTTAACAGTTCAACGGTAAATGATCTTATCAATTGCCCAACCTAAATAAAAGGACCAAAACTTTGTAACAAAAATCATAAATTACTATAAGATCTAGGAAAGGCTAAATAGATAAAAATGTGGATTTTTAACTGTACTTAAAGTAGCGATTTACCATCAATCTCAAGAGGAAAGATCGATGGCATGAATACGTAAACATTATTACACGACATAAATACCTGTATATTACATGAATATGCATCATGACATGAATATGCATTATGACATGAATATGTATACATGGCATGAATACATATACATTATTACATGACATGAATACCTATATATTACATGAATATGCATCATGACATGAATATGCATTATGACATGAATATGTATACATGGCATGAATACGTATACATTATTACGTGACATGAATACCTATATATTACATGAATATGTATCATGACATGAATATGCATTATGACATGAATATGTATACATGGCATGAATACGTATACATTATTACATGACATGAATACCTATATATTACATGAATATGCATCATGACATGAATATGCATCATGACATGAATGTGTATACATGACATGAATATGCATTATGACATGAATACTTATACATTATTACACGACATGAATACGTATACATGACATGAATATACATTCATGACATGAATATGTATACATCACATGAATACGTATACGTATACGTATACGTTTTGCATAAACGATTTAATTTATTATGAGGTTGTTCTGGTTAGAGGTTTTGCTCGCTTTTTTTCTCTTTTTTCCCGTTGTCTCCCCCTTTTGTGAAGCTATAAAAAAAAAAAATAATAAGTAAATGTATAAGTTATTTAAAATAGATTAATATCTTCGTGCAACACGAGAAACTTTCATTTCAAAAACTTTTATTGGAAATAAATGTTGATTTTCGCGTGATTTTATTTATGTGTGCTTTAAAACTGGCATTAAATATATGTTGCTAAATATAACGATTGACCAACAACAAGTCAAGTGCTCTGTAGTTAATTTTGAATTTTCTGCCTTTCAAAAATATAAGCAGATTATTGTTTCAATATTCTCCAAACAGTGTTTAAGGATCAGTTTATGTTTATAAACGATACTATAATTTAACTATCACTTGTCAGAATTTGGTAGTGCTTTTTGTAGTATTTGAACAACCGTTTCTGCATAAAGTTTTTAAAGTTATCGAATCTTATAGCATTTGAACAACTTACTAGATTAATTACTTTTGGTTGTGTGTGGTTATTGAGTTCGATAGTCCTTATATTATTCACACCAATTTCTTCATAAAATATTATTGAACATTGGTATACTTACATATGCATTGATTCGGCAAAATATGTTCCCACGTTATAATTTGAAATTCGCGATAGTATTTCAGTTTTACTTATCTTGTTAATTAATCTTTCAAGAATCCTATTCATTCGTTTTAATATGCATTTAATTGACATAAAAATCAATCGGTTTATTTTAATTTTCTATCCCCAAGAGCTTCGTATTAATTTAAATAGATTTATTTTCAATAACTAACTACTAAAAATACTGCATAGTTACTCCTAATGTTAGGATTATAATGATTAATTCATTGCATAAGAATACAAATACAGTAAAAAAATTATTAATTATTATTTATTACAATTGACTCAAAAGTTGAATTAAATTGTTTTCATGTAATTTTTAAGAAAATTAATTGTTATTATTAACTTAAAATTTCTTATAAATCTTGAAAAATAATCAAAATGTTTCTGAGAAAATTACCATTAAATTTTCATATACTCACAAGATGGCAGCACGAGACAATCTTCTATTTTTTTTTTCTTGTTCTACTACAGGGCAAAGTCGTTCTTTTGAATGACTCGTTCATTTTCGTCTGTTTAGTAATCAATTATTTTTGATATGTACACCATTCGTTTTTTGTATTATAATAGAAACAAGCAGATTATTCTTAGCAATATAATATAATCACCCCCTTCCCGCGTTTGGCGGTTTATTTTTGAATCATTTGATTCTTATAATTTCACACAAATTTTTTTTTTCCAGTAATAATTTCTTTTTAGATTTTTTTTAGGAGCTTTTATGAGAATTTTAATTATTAGACTATATTTTTTTCTCAAGATTTATTTTTATGGTTGTAATAAAAAATACATCGTTAATAAAAATCAAATATATATATTTTTTAAATATTAGAATATTATGTGGCAACGTGTTCATTTTGAACTTTATCATAATTATTTTCAAATTTAATTTTCTAATTATAAATTTAAAAAACATTTTTTTGTTCTTCTATAAATCTTATAAATGATTTTGAAAAAGTTAAGTGTCATCGTAAACAACAAACTTTTTCTTTACAATAAATTTCAACTTATGTTCGAAAAAATGAATTAAAACTTTTTAAAATTTTAAACTTTAAACTTTTTAAAAATTTCAGTAAAAAATAGATTTTTGTAAAATATATTTTAAATTATATTAAAATGTGTTTTACAATTTTTATTAACAAGATTAAGAAAAGAACTGATTTTTTTAAATCATTAAAGATTAAAAATTACACTGAATTTCCCATTATGACAAAATAATAGCCTAGCTCTTGTTACAATCCATGCTCTTAATTTTTGGAAATAAAATTGAACAATTTTTGGATTAAAACGTATATATTTTAGTAAAAAATATATACACATCCACAATATAATTGTATGCGAGCAAATTTTTATTCTGCTCACAAACAATACAAAATTTGCAACTAAACTATAGAGGAAATAAAAAAAAAAAAGAAAAGAAAATATATAGAGAGAAAATAAAAAAAATAAAAAACAAAGAATTATAGAACACGTTAGAAAAAGGAAGGCATCGTTGATTCGACATATTTCTTATATTTAAAATTTTATTTGTTCCATTTAATGACTAAAATTTAAGTATTAATCATTTCTTGAAAACAAACTAATTATAGTAAAATATTTCTTCATATAATAAAAAAATTATTTAAAAAAATTTAACATAAATATGTAACATATACAAGTAAAATAATATTTATCTGTAGGCTACAGCAAACTTTTCTACTGAAATGGCCTAATTTAATAGCTTCAAAAAATACTCATTTAATAAAATGGAGGCCTTTATTAAAAAAGTTTCTTTAAATTGTACTATCTTAAATTTTTCAAAAATGTAAAATTACGAAAATTTTGAAAAATGTAAAAAATAAATTAATAAATAGGTACAATTGAAAAGAGTTTGGAAAAATTGTAAAGCCTAATGTTTAAATTAAATCTCCTTAATAATTTTATTCAAAATATACTTCGACTGTTAATTGATTAATTCACTTTCATATTAAAAGTGAAAATGTATCATCAGCATATTTAATATATATTTTTAAAAATTAACATATAGGTTATTATATACATATAATATTATTAAAAAAGTATAAAAAAACTATTTAAGGAACTAAAGTAAATAATATATACTTCCATAATTCATAAATTAAAATATTTGTCATTTTTATGTTTAAATTATTCTATATAATAATATAAATAGTTATATAATATATAAATTAATATAATATATAACATGATATATAAATAATTATTTATAATATTATTTAAAAAGTATAAAAAAAAATAGTTAAGGACACATTGTTATTTTATAACATACACTTTATCACCATAGTTCATAAATTAAAATATTTGTTTAAATTACTGATTTTCGTTCTTAAAATTAAATATCTACACGAAAGTTTAATTTAGGTTTAGCTTAGTTTATGTTAGTTAGTTTTTTTTTAAAAAAATCCAAAGCTTAAAAACATGCAATACATGTAACTCTAAAACTTAATTATTTTTTGATGAATGTATGAAAATTTAGATGATAGATGTTATTATAAGGACAATGGAATAAATGCAATTGATTTTTTTGTATCCAAACTCTTGGACTACTTGATCCTCAAAAGTACAAAGACCTTACGTTAAGAACGTTTAGATTTTGAAAGCATTACAATATTCTTACGTTAATAGTACACATTCAATTTAAGAAAATAAATTATTAATTGTAAAACCCGCGCAATTTAACATTTTTGAACGACTAATTTTTATAAAATTATTATTTCTATATTCTAAACAAACTTCTTTTTGTATGATAAAGTCTAGAAAACTAAAGCAAACATACTTCTGTTGAGTATGGAACTAAACATTTCATATGTATATAATAAGTTCCCTATTGTAAATCATATTTTTTCATATTATTAAGAAAATTTACCCAAGAATTTTGAAAATACACTTTTATTTAAAATATTATCTTTTCATGCATATTTCTAACGCAAATTTGTAAGAAAACTTTGTTTCATGTATTCATTAATAATGATTAATTTTGCTTTGTTATATAGCATAAAAATATAGCTTTTTTTAAAGGATTATTAATAATAATAAAATAAATGATAAAAACTTAGATAAATTTATTTAAAATTTTATTTTATTTTTTAAAACTTCATTTGTGCAATGTATTATTGATAGGTATAAAAAAGTTGATTACTTACCAAGTTATTGACCAAATGCCCATGGGATAAAAACCGATGAAGTTTCATGAAAATCGTTTTTTTTTTATTAGTGAGCATCTTGTTCCACTTAAATATCTCACTAACGGTTTGATCATAAAAGATGTGAAATGCCTTCCAGGAAGACTTTGAAGAATTCATTTTTAAGGCGTGTGTGAGAAAACATAAATTGACTGTCCGTATAAGACATTCGTCCATGCTATTACAATCGTGATTTGAGTCTCCTGCCCTTCGAAATAAAAATAAAAATAGCGTTAGCGTTATAAATGAATCTAGCGTTTTTTTTAAAGGAATAATAATAATAATAATAATAAATAAATAATAAAAACTTAGATAAATTTATTTTTATTTTTATTTTATTTTTTTAAAACACTTTATTTGTGAAATATGAATTATTGATAGGTATAAAAAAGTTTATTACTTCCGGGCATTATTGACCAAATACCCAGGAGAGAAAATCCAATAAAGTCTCGTGATAACCTTTTTTTCTTCTTTATATCAGTGGGCGTCTTGTTCCACTTAAACATTTCACTAATGGTCTGATGAGAAAAGATGAGCAATATCTTCCTGGAAGACTTTGAAGGATTCCTTTTGAAGGCCTGTGTGAAAAAACATTAAAAAAACCCATTGGAGAACGTAATTTTTGATGCGAGACACTTACACATGCTGTTACAATCGCCATCGTGTTTCTTTGTTTCTGAAAATGGCGATTACAATGGACGTTTCAAGCAGATTCGAAGATTAACCCATTTATTCATTCCCCCTTTATTCAGCAACTGCAAGTTAAATCACTTGGCTACAAATCGGGCAATGTGAAATTTGAGTATCTATATAAGACATTCATCCATGTTGTTACAATAGTGATTGAGCCTCCTGTCCTTAGAAATAAAAATTAAGATACGTTAGCGTTATAAATAAATTTAGCGCCTTTTTTTTTAAAAAAGAATAATATAAATAGAGTTAATAAAATAAAATTAAAAATAGCGTTAGTGTTATAAATGAAATTAGCGGTTTTTTAAAGAAATAATTATAAAAATAAATAATAAAAATTTATATAAATTTATTTTTAGTTGTTATTTTATTTTTATTAAAAAACTATTAATTATTAATTATTTATATTAAAATTTATTTTTGCAATAGGAATTATTGATAGGTATAAAAAAGTTTATTACTTCAAGGCATTATTGACTAAATGCCCATAGGAGAAAATCCAATAAAGTCTCGTGATAATGTTTTTTTCTTCTTTATATCAGTGGGCATCTTGTTTCACTTAAACATCTCAATAACAGTCTGATAATGAAAGAGGAGCAATGCCTTCCAGGAAGACTCTGGAGGATTCATTTCTAAGGCGTGTGTGAGAAAACGTAAATTGACTTCAAGGTATAAGACATTAGTCTATGCTGTTACAATCGTGATTGAATTTCCTGTCCTTCGAAATAAAATTAAAAATAGCGTTAACGTTTTAGATAAATTTAGCGTTTTTTTAAAGGAATAATAATATAAATAGCGTTGATAAAATAAAAATAAAAATAACTTTAGGGTTATAAATTAATTTAGCATTTAAAAAAAATAAATAAATAATAATTAAAAAAAATGATAAAAACTTATATAAATTAATTTTTATTTTTATTTTATTTTTTAAAACTATATTTGTGCAATATAGTATGAATTATTGATAGGTGTAAGAAAGATTATTAATTACAGGCATTATTGACCAAATGGCCATGAGAGAAAATCCGATAAGAGCATCATAAGAATCCTACTTTTTTTTTTTATCAGCTATCTTGTTCTACTTACACGTCTCACTAACAGTCTGATGATGAAAAATGAGCAATGCCTTCCAGGAAGACTTTGAAGGATTCATTTTTACCAGCGTGTGTGAGAAAACATTAAAAAAAAAAAAACCCATTGGAGAGAGTAATTTTTAGTGTGAGTCGATTACACAAGCTGTTTCAATCGTCATCGTGTATATTTGCTTCTGAAAACGGCAATTACAATGCGAATTACAAGCAGATTCGAAGAATATCCTTTCTATTCGCCAACTGCAAATTTAATCAAGGGCAATGTAACATTAGGGCAATATGAAATTTGACTGACATAAAAGACAACGTCCATGCAGTTGCAGTCGTGATTGAGTCTCCTCTCCTTCGAAAACAGTTACTACAATACATATCACTAACGGATGTCCAATCTATGTCTTCTAACACGCTTGCCTAAGTGGAAACTCGTTTACGCCTTTCATAGAAATTCACACCTCTTTTTTCAATTCTTTTTATTAGCTCACACTTTCCCTATATATATCTTGTTCAAATTTTCAATCGGTCATAAAATACTTTTTATTCATCCACTCAAGTTCAAATACATTTTTTTTGAGCTTGTAGTGGATGACACTGGATGTTAATACAGTTTTTTCAAATATTAATTCATCAATTAAATTTAATTAATTAATTTGAGTTTTTTTTAGATTTAAGTTGCATATAACTACCAATAGATGGCGCCAGATAAACTTAAAAAAATGAATGAAAATTATTTATAAAGGACTTTCTGCAATATAGTGAAAAAAAAGTAGGAATTGCCTTAAACATTTTTTTTTATATTACTTGTTTTAATAAAAGAAATATAAATCTTATTTTATTCTTCCAGGCAGTACATATAAAATACACAGTACATCATCTAAACTCAAAAACATCTTCACAATTAAGTTGGAACATTTATTTTTAATAAAATGCATTGCTGTTGTAAATGTTTTATAATTAAAATGAATAATTTTGTATTATAGTTGCTTGTGTTTGTAAAAAAGTTTTGATACAACTCGTTTTGTTTTCTATGGTTTTTGATAAGAACTTTTTAAGAGTGTTTCAGTTTATTTTTATTTCTTAAAACATTTATAAAAAGAAAATAATTGTTTAATCACAGAACACCCCATTACGTTTGTTTCTGAGAGAGATAATTTTTTTTTTTTTAATATGAAATATAACATTGAACATAAACACAAAACTCCTCACTTTCTTTTTTATGGTGACACTTGGCCAATAATATTTTAGATATGTAACATGTGTTTTAAATACAATTTTCTAGTTCTTTTGTTACGAAGACATTAACTAGTTCTCCTACATTGTTTACATTTTATTATGTTTTATTTCTACTTAAAAAAGAAAAAATAATAAACCTTTTATTTATGTTACTAATTAAAATTAATTTTCTAAGTAATAGGAACGACAGATAAAAAACATTTTTTGCTCATTTGCATTGTTGGATATATATTTTTTTGCACATTATATCATAAATTTTGACGTCTCTTTTTAAATTAATATATGCAATATATGTTTAAATATAAAATAATAAATATAAAATATATAAAATTAAAAGTAATAAATATTTAAATAATGCATAATAAATATTAAATATTAAAAAGATATTAAATAATAAATATAAAATATTAAAAAGATATTAAATAATAAGTATAAAATATATACAATTAAAAATAATAATTATTTAAATAATAAATAACTAGAATATATAATTCCCTCCAAAATAAATATTGGAGGGAATACTTTAATCTAATTGTTATAAGATACATATTACATTACAAAGCTAAATACTAAATATTAAACAATAATTCTTAAATAATAAAAATATAAATAAATATTAAATAATAAATATAAAATATATAAAATTAAAAATAATAAATAGTTAAGTAATAAATATTAAATATTATTAATAATCTCCAAAATAATAAATAGAGGGAATACTTTTATCTAATTGTTATAAGATATATACATATTACATTACAAAGATAAATAATAAATGTTAAGTAATAAATATTAAATAATGAAAGTAAAATATATAAAATTAAAAATAATAAATATTGGAGTGAATACTTTTATCAAATTGTTATAAGCTATATACATATTACATTACAAAACTGAATAATAAATATTAAGTAAAAAATATTAAACATAAAATAGTAAATAATAAATATAAAATATATAAAATTAAAAAATAATAAATGTTTAAATAATAAATATAAAATATATAAAATTAAAAATAATAAATATTTAAATAATAAATATAAAATGTTATTAATAAGGTTCAAAATAATAAATATTGGAGGGAATACATTCATAAGATATATATACACATTACATTACAAAGCTATAAATATGTTTCTCATATCTTTATTAAAACAAATTTTTGACGTCCATTTGCTTATAAACATTCATAATCAGAATTTTTTTTTTGTCAGAGAAATTTTAAGATTCTTGAGGTTTTCTCGGATCACTTCAGTGGCTTCAATTGAAGTAGGCGTTTCGAATAAGTTTCACTGACCGCTGCTACTTATCTCACGCTGACGTAACGCAGCTGACTGCACAACACAGTGTGTGGTGTAAACAGAGATAAAAGGATGTCTGTCATTCGCTCGTTTTTCCCTATTTCAGAGGTGAAATATCTCTTGAGGTCTCGGAATGGGAACTCTCTTAAATATCAGCGAGATCAATTATGAGTTATTAGAAGTAAAATAAGAAAGAAAAAATTCACTTCTCAAATTCAAATTTAAAAATATATAAAATTTCATATATGGAAGAAAGGGTGCAATAATCTACATGTTCTGGTAATTTGACTAATTATTGGCAAGTTCTGGCAAATAATTATCGAATTGATTATTAAATATTATTATTAATTTACATGTTTTGGCAATTTGACTAATTATTGGCCTGCTCTGCCAATTTGACTAATTAATGGCATGTTCTGGCAATTAATTATCGAATTGATTTTTAATTATTATTATTAATTTACATGTTTTGGCCCTTTGACTAATTATTGACATGTTCTGGCAATTAATTATAGAATTGATTAATAATTATTTTAATAATTTACATGTTCTGGCAATTTGACTAATTATTGGTATGCTCTGGAAATTAATTATCGAATTGATTATTAATTATTTTAATAATTTACATGTTCTGGCAAGTTGACTAATTATTGGCCTGCTCTGCCAATTAATTATAGAATTGATTATTAATTATTATTATTAATTTACATGTTTTGGCAGTTAATTATCGGATTATTAATTATTAATTTACATGTTTTGGCAGTTAATTATCGGATTATTAATTATTAATATTAATTTACATGTTCTGGCAATTTGACCATTCTGGCAATTTATGTATAAAAAATAAACACTAAATATTAAGAAAAATATGTTTTACTTAATTGTTTCTTGTTTTTTACACATTAGAAGATGTAAAGAGACATTGCCCAATTTCTAAAAAAACATGATGTATAATATATTTCAATAGTTTTGTTAAGAAAAATTTAATTTAGAAAAGTTATACGAGAAAGTTTCAAAGTATACATCGTACAGAAACTAATCATTTCATATCCTTACAAAATTAAAGCACTTATTCTGTGGAAAAACCCATCTAATATCTAACTAATTTTTTGATACTAATATTTCTAAAATAAACAAAAAATTAAGCATAAAACAACAAACCTGCAAAAAAAAATTAATTAAATAGAAATTATATAATAAATCAATTTAGCATTTATTAATAAATAAATAATCAATTTAGCATTTATTAACAAATAATCAATTTAGCATTTATTAATAAATAAATAATCAATTTAGCATTTATTATATAATAAACATATCTATTCTTTATTATGTAATAATAGTCATCAGAAAATGAGACATTACAAGAATTTATTATGAAAAGGCTTAATTGTTAAAAACTTTTTTTCTTGTCAATTTAAAACTTAGTACTGAAAAAAAATGGTTCTCACTATTAAATCCACTATTAAATTAATCTAAAATACATAGGGGAAAAAAACACCGAAAACATGCTATTTTAAAAAATCCTTTGACATTTTGAAATCCTATTCTTTTTCAGATATTTAAGGTATATAAAGTCTCTGGCGTTCGGTTCCACAGATATCGGGTTCAAATCCCGGCTTTGCCGTGGATGTTTGTAGTGATTCGGAATCCACTTTAAGCTGTACGTCCGGTCCTAATTGGATCGTAGAGAGTTGCGGGGGCATTGTTACTCCGCGTCCGTGGCTTACCATCAAGTTACACGCGCCCCCTGGGTAATGCAAAGTGATTAACATCGGTGCAGCCCTTATGCCGAAAGATCACGGTCTATTTGCCAGCTGCATTAGAAGAAAAAAAAAAAAAAGGTATATAAAGTATACTATTATGTGATATTTGTATAGAAAATATAAGATATTTTTATAGAAAAATTAATAGACCTCTTAAAAGTAATACATTCTTTTTTGTTTCTATGAATACGTAAAGATAGATAAAGCAAAGCGCATGAGAGTGGAACACTCGAAAAGTGGAGCGCGGTCTCCAATTGGGCGTGGAGGCGTTGCTAAGAGATATAAATACAAATTAAATCATTAAATAAATATACATTAATAAAAATAATATGGATTACTGTTTTAATGAACACAAATTTTGATTGTTACGAATTTCATTGCAATTTTGTGTTATTAATATCTTGATAAGAAATTCAAAAATTTTAAATCTAAAAATAATTTCAATCCTGATCTCTTTCGCATTTGTTATGCATACTGTGTTTTTTATTTGGCATTAGCAATTCATAAAATTCGAATATTTTATAAAATTCTTTAGAGAACTATTATGTAACACGCGAAAAAGTTTCTTAAAAACAGTCTGCTTATTTTATTGGTTACTGATGACATTAAATTGCACGATTTTTTTTTGCTGTAAGTAATTAAATATTTGTAATTGTTTTTAAATACAACTGATTAATTATCTCTACTAAATATGGAATTCTGAAAATGATAATTTTGGTTTAAGAAAACTTGTTCTTCATTTATGGCATAAACTAACACAAAATAACTCCACTAAAAAACCAAAGTTCTTGTCACTGCTAATGATGAAAATAGTCCAAATGCCCCTACGGTTTTTCCCTTAACAGAGGAGTAGCAAATGTATAAAATTTAACAAATACTGGATTAAATGACTCTATGAAGTAACTTGTAAATCTTGAAATTCATAATATACTTGTCTATATAATATAGTATAATAATCTAATGTACTTGAAACTCTTGAAATTCTGTTTATCGTGGAATGTTTGGAAGCCACGATAGAAATATTGTACTCTTGCTATGCCTCGCTATAAAGAATAAATGTGGATTTTCATTGACCATCGTGACTTTTGGACGACTTGATAAGTTTTTAACTCACAGGATTCAATATATTTATATACTTGCATAAGTTAGACACAAGACTTGGCGACATGACATCATATTTCCGTAATCTTACACTTGAAATTGCCCTGCTTCTGGCTCTCCATGATTCGCACTCTCTTTTTAACGTGCAAACGTTGGCGATTACTGATTTTAACTATTTGCATTTGAATCTTTCCGAATGTTGCAAAAAAATATTATAATAAATGCCGAAGTATATTATAGAACAAGTGTATGTTATAGAAAGATATATGTAAAGAAGTATATTATAGATAGATGTATGTAAAGAAGTATGTTATAGAAAGAACTGCATGCTTTCTTATATGCTATTCTTACATTCTCTACATACATCACTCACACGAACCTATATGCTTACGTATGGGATTTGGAAGCAATAATTTCACCCTCCATTCTGTACTTTTGGCAAAAATTGTCAGAACATAAAATTTCTCTTAGTTTTAAACAACAGTGTAAAAAATTAACAACGACATAACACTTGCAACATCGACGATAAAATTTGCAACAACGATCATAAAACTTTCATATGTAAAATTTTCAACGGCTTCTCTTTGGATTAGCCCTATCAATTGAACTGTTTTAAATTAAATCCAATTAATTTTGAAAAACCCTTGAGTCTTTGATAGCATTCGAGAGGAACGTCGGTTTAAGTATGGACCTTGATCTTAATTCTAAATAACGAGATTACTACTGATTTATATTCCTTTTTTTCAATTCGTAAAAGGATTTCAAGGCCTTTTCAAATCCCGATTTGTTAGTCAAACCAATTCATGAAATAAAATATCTTATTTTTGGTGTTCAGAAGGATGTTGTAGTAAAAGATTGTTGGGTTTTTTATATGTTGCATATCACTGTAAAGTTCTTCCACTGGAATGGAAAAATGACCTAGTAAGTTTCAATACATTAATATTCATTGCTGAAACATTTTTCATGTTATACATACTGCATAAACGAACTTATATTTCTGCTGCTTCTTTTGACAGTATAAATAATACATTTAATATATTAAACGAAATGTATTAAACGATACATATTTTTAATGTTCCTCACTTAATTAAAATAATTTAGAGTTTTTTAATTGTATTTGAATATTCTGGAATCAGTACATTTAAAGAAAATACTTTTTTATGAATGAATGTTATATGAATTAAAAGAGTCAGACCTTAAGGAAGCAAGAAATAATCAAAATTATCATACATTTTTTAAATCAATTACAAAAAAATTTTAGAATTAAGTCCGTTTTTCTTCAAAAGTATGTTAAAACTATAAATTTTTTGAAACACGTGTAGTATAATTGTTAAAGTATTCATCATGTCGAAAATCAATAGCAGAGTAATTGCAAAAGAAACAACTATTATGGTTATCTGCTGGCAACAAATCTCCTGGTTTTCTTGGCATTTATTAATACTTTTTAAAATGCCTTGAGTATTAGGTTTATATTAATATATTTTCTGTCTGTTGTATAGTAATTTACTTATATCATCATGTGTTGTGTGTATTTAAGGTACAATTTACAGAAAAAAAGTCTTTCAGTTCAAATAGTCTAATATATTCATGTCTCAAATTTTGAAAATAATTAATTCGTGAATGCAATGCAATGACGTTTAAAAAGAGGTTTTTTTTTTTTCAAAGTTTTCTTAAATTTTGTATGCAAATATTCATATTTATTCTTATTTAATTTTTAATTTATGTAAGTATTTTTTTAAATATTTTATTTTAATTTGCATATAATCATTTTAAATATTGAGTCAATAAGTTAACTAAAATAATTTTTTTAACATTCTTTAATATATCATTTTTTCAAATTTTTCCATATTTATTCATAAATATCAATTAATGTAAGGACAATTTGAAGAATTAAATATTATTGAGATTATTTAAAAATAAGTTTTCTCCGAATTGGAATTGCATCCGCTACCTTTTCAACTTGAAATCCTCCATTCCACCATGCAAATCCTTTATGACCTTAGCTATTCGACCTTTGAAAATTATGGGCTTCTTTTCTTTATTTTTTAGAGCAGCCAGACACTTAGACGAGCTTTCTACACATTATTAGCCGGTTAGAATAAACCATTTCGCCTCATTACTTTTTTCTAGTTGGCTGGAATTCAACAATGCGTTCTCTTTCTTATTTTTTGTTTTAAGTTTCGGCTGGACATGAAGACACGTGTAAAAAAGAGTGAATAGAAGCCTGTTTTTCAGTACTTAAAAGACCTGTTTTTCACTTTTTAATTGTTTACTATATCATCCGAAATCTTTGGTTTTCTTAAACATAGAAGTAAATGCATTTTTACTCACTATTGTGCCCAAAAAGTAAGACCAATTATTTTTTTTTCAAAAACTCTTTATTTATTCTTCCAAATTTATTTCATCGCCTTCAAAGTAATCCCCTCCGGACATAATGCACTTATGCCAACTTTTTTTCCCAATCCTCAATGCATGCTAAAAAGTCATCGTCAGGGATGGCCTTCAAACCACACGGCGATTCACGTTGAATCTCTTCAATCGACTCAAACCGGTGTCCCCGGAGTGGTCTTTTCAGTTTAGGGAATAGCCAGAAGTCACACGGTGTGAATACGGTGGCTATGGAACGATATGGGCTTTATTTTTGGAGAAAATGTCACGAAGAATCAATGCAGTGAGCGCAGGCGCATTCAGTGTTTTCGGTACCAATCGACATTTGAAGCGTTTGAGGTCCAGAATGAGTATTAGATTTTGAAATTCCAACATATCAGCAAGGCCACTAATTGTAAATCGACAGTTTGCCAGCACCAAATTTTTAATTTTTGGGACGGGAGCTTCGTCGGTTGAGGTGGATGGTCGACCAGAGGGCTCTTCGTTTTCAACGCGTTCTCTGCCTTCTTTGAACTGTTTATATCACTTCTAAACATTTCTTTCCTATATAGGAATGCTCGCCGAATGCCTTCTACAAAATTCTATACATTTCCGCAAACAAAATTTAATGCAAGTTCTTCTCCCAATTAATTCAGACATTTCAAAAATCGCCGGAATCAGTTTTAGCGTCTCACAAAGCCAAGCGTAACTCAAACACTAATGAATATTTTAATGTCGCATTTTACACAGATGTCAAGAACAGTGCCAGCAACCTAAAAAAGGAAAAAAATTGAAATTCCATTAGCCCCGGAAGTTTTAAATTGAAAATTGGTTTTACCTTTTTGACACAGTAGTATCTGACTATAAATTTTATAGGCCCATGGGAATTGTGAGGCTGTCCTCCAAAAAGGCAAGACAATGTTTTGAGTATCAAAGAACCTTAAAAGTGGATTACATTAATGAGATATTGAGCTTTAGAATAGGTTTTAAGTTTAGAATAGGGCATAACATAAAATCTCAAATTTCCACAATTTTATGTATTTCATTTATTCTTTGAGACTCTAATTTGATACAAATTTGTAAAAAAATATCATTTAGGAAGTTTTTATTTCATTTGAATTTTTATTATTTTATTTTATTTTTATTTTTCCTTTTTCTAATTTCTTATATTTTTCTTTTGTGTAATGCACTTTATCGGTATGAGGACATGGTCAAATAGTACTTGAGAACTCGTGAAGTAATGGTTTAGGTGCCAATGTTCGGCATTTGTAAAAATTTTTTTTTTTTTTTTTTTTTTTTTGTAAGATTGTGAGATTTTCTTTATGAGATTTTTTTTATATTTAGTAATTAAAAATAAACTCTAAGCGAAAGGAAATACATAAAATACGATATTTAGCAATTTTTGTTATATTAGGTATTTAGACATTATTGATATATATTAGCATTATATTAGATATTTAGACATTTTAGCTAACTTGTTATGAGGTTAGCATAATTTGCGCATAATTTACTAAAACTTTTGATTAACACTGATGTTATATCTAAAGCTCAAAATTTAGTTTATTATATGTAATGGCCAAAAATTTCTTTTATTCAAATGTAACTCACGGAAAAAAAATCCTTTTCTACAGTCAACTTTAAAATGCATCTTCTTAATTGATACCATTATATTAAATATGAGAAAAAGCATTTTAACAACACAAAATTTTAATAGAGCTTCATAATAACATTATACTAAGAACCATACAGTTTGCTCAGCATTTCTGAACAAACATAATTTAAAATGTTATATTGGATAAATGAAATGAATTTTAAAGTTACAAGTTAATTATTGGGAAATATATAAAAAGGTAAATTATATTAAGAAAAACTAAAATTATATTATAAGCATAAATATAAAGTAAATATCAAACAGTTTAAAAGTAATTAATACAATTTGAGTTACTCTGTTTTAAAATTTGGATTTAAATTCCTTCACGAAAAACTACAATATATAAATAAAAAAAAATGAGTTACTGTGTTTTAAAATTTGGATTTAAATTTCTTCACGAACAACTACAATATACAATTAAAACAATTTTAATTACTCTTTTAAAATTTGGATTTAAAGTCCTTCAGGAAATACTGCAGTATACAATTAAAACACTTTGAGTTACTCTGTTTTAAAATTCAGATTTAAAGTCCTTCATGAAAAACTACAATATACAATTAAAAAATTTGAGTTACTATACAATTTGAGTTACTCTGTTTTAAAATTTGGATTTATAGTCCTTCACGAAAAATTAAATATACAATTGAAAAATTAATGATCAATTCTGAGTTTTACCAAGATGCCATTTTACTTGGCCAGTTCCTTTAAAGAAAGCTTTTGTAAGCAAACTGCAAGTTTCTGTTAATTAGCTCAACAATGCAATTACACAACGGAAGCTGTGCTGAATTCTGTGAAGTGTAATTTTCCGTCGTGGGACGTTTCTGGGAAACATCTTCAACAAGGAGTAGGCAACGAGGAATGTGAGTGACAGTGTCTCATTAATGAGCCCATTCTCATTGTTTTACCGCCTATTCTGTGTGTTTTTCCCTGCTTTTTAATAGCGTTACGCAGCCCAGATCTTGTCAACAGCAATTTCCCTATTTCAATACTTCATGGAGAATATCTCTTTTTAAGCAGAAATGTTTTTTTTTTAACAAACCACTATTGTTCTTTAAATAATAATAACATGTTAGGAGGTAATGTGGTTTTTAAATTATAGTATTTTAAAATTATTAATTTATGCCAGTACTATGAAATTCTACTTCAATATATATATATTTAAATCGCAGTTCATATGCAGAAAAAACTAACTTATTAGAAAAAATGTCTTTTTTAGCGAACCACTATTGTTCTTTCAATAATAATAACACGGTAAGAGAGCGCGCATGCTCATAGGAAACATTATTACAGATACACATGCGCAATTTCCTATGAGCATGCGCGCTAGGGAGAAAAAATATCGGACGATAAAAATATGGTATGCAAAAACTCTGTTATATGGTTCTTACATTACAGTATTTTAAAATCATTAATTTATACTAGTACTATAAAAATCTACTTAATATATCATATAAATCACACTTTATATGTAGAAAAATTAAATTGCTATATGAAATCCTTATTAGACCTATTGTGGTCTATGGCTCTGAAACTTGGACTTTGGCAAGTTCTGATGAGGTCCATTTGGGTAGATTTGAACGGAAGATTGAAAGGCTATTTTTGGAGGTGTTAATGAAGCTGATTGTTGGAGAAGACGGTACAACGCGGAAATTCTAGATATTATAAAATTTATTAAGATCATTAGATTAAACTGAAAAAAAAATATGTAAATATGTTCTCATGTATTTAGAAAATGATTTAAACCCTGTAAAAAGGCTCGTTTTGGCAAAGCCAGAGGGACAAAGAGAAAGAGGACGACCCAAGTTGTGATGGATAAACACAGTTGAAAAAGATTTTGCTGTACTAAAGCTTAAAAATTGGAGGATCATTGTCACCCAGAGGAATGCGTATAAATATCTTCAAAGGAAAGTCTTGGCCCGCCCTGGGCTGTCGTGCTATTGATGATGATGATGAGGATATATATATATATATATATGATAAAAAAACTAAACAAGTCGGTTTTTAAGTGAAATATCTATAGATATTGCGAGTTTTTCATTTAATTGCTATGGTATTTATCTGGAAGAAGTATTGTCAAAATGTCTAATTTTAATATATAATAAATAAGTTATTTTAACAAATATTTATAAAAAATTATGAAATGATTTACGTTTAGCAATTTCTGCATAGAAAATTTACATTAAATGTATAGATTTAAATTTAGCAATTTTAATTAAATATAACTATTGCTATTACACATATTTACAAATAAATTCACTTTTGAATAAAAAATTGTCCGATAGTTTTATTATTATGATAATATTATTGCTTTAACGTGTCGATAGCATTAAAAATAATTTTTTTAAAGTTTAAAATAATTTCTTTTTTATTAAAAAACATTTAATTATTTAAATGATTAATTGTAATATTCTGTAATATTCGAATTATAGCGCGTTATATGAATGTGACGATAACTTCATTATCAATTGTAAACATTTATTGCACATTATATCTAACATAACAATATAATCAAACTGTGTAAGTATTTTATAATCATAATATACTGGCATAATAAAACACTTATTGCTGAAGTTCGGTTTAGATGTCTTTTAATTAATTCAAAAACTGTAATTACAAAAGTATTTATGATAATTAATAAGTTAAGGAAGTGTAATAAGATGAAAAATAACCACATTGGAATGGTTTAATGAATCACATATCTTTACAAAATACATTTTTCTTTTGCCTTTTACTACTTGTGGATGAAAATTACTTCACACAATAAAGTATTAAAATATTAAGTAAGTAAAATATTTATTAGTAATTGTTCTTGCGGTTTTTTTTTTATCTGCGTAATAAATAAAACTCAAAAGTAGAACCGAAACTTGTCGAAAGTAGAAGAAAAAAATCTTCACAGCACTTGATAAACGACGCTTATGATAAACGCATTGCATTAAATCATTATTCTAATTCAATAAAAAGCTGCAACAATTCTTTTAAGAAAAAAAAAGCTCGAGCTCTAAACGACAAGTGACTAGATTACTTTCTAGGTTTAAATTGCGATGAAACAAGTTCAGTGATGTCATCCTATCCCGTTATACGTAAGAAACTAACAACCACTTCCGTTAAAGAAATCCCTACTCGAGGGAAAAAACATTGAAAAAAATCCCTAACTCGAGTTTCATCTTCACTATCTCTCTCCGGTCAAAATGAAGGCAACCACCGTCTCGGTTAGAGTGATGCTCTCCAAGTCCACTCAAGGATGACCCTCCAGAACAACAATGATTCCAAATCACGGACAAAGCAGGCTTCTCTCAGTTCTGCACTGGTGCGATGTCTTTGCGTCACCATATCATTTGTGACCACAGGTTTTGCCCTCCTAGGGTTCGGACTCACCTGTTTTCTGCTGAAGGTGTTCGATGAAGAAGCTGCCCCATGTCCACACCTTCTGACTGTGATCGTTTTTGGGGTGTCTGGGGGACTTCTGGGTCTTGGACTTGTCCTCCTCCTGATCGTTTGCAAGAGGAAGAAGAGACTGACCAAAGAGACTTTGCTGGACGAACTTCCTGAAATATGTAGCAGCGAAGATACTGCCCAGTACAGGAAGAAGGCATCTATACCTGGGGATGGGGGCATGGAAACCCATGGGGTGGGTAATGGGGAGGAGAGAGGTGAGAAGGATTCATCCCCTCCCCCAAAAGAGCCTCTGACCAACAACGAAGGAGACACGTTTGAGTTGATTCAAGTAAGTTCTTGTTTTCTTTTCTTTCTACTACTTTTTTTTTTTAGTACTAGTATGTCACAAGAAAAAGAATCATTTTTCTTTTCTTTCAGTCAATCTATTATCTTTATTTATTTTGCTTTTTCAAACTGCGAGTAGCTTCTATTTCGAGGAAGTTTTTTTATTTTATTTATTAGTGTAAGTTTTGTATTTCATTTTGTGAAAGAGATGATAGCTTTAGAATAATTTTTATTTATTTATACTTTCATTTAAGCGTTTTAAAGATAAAAATGATGGGAATTATAATTAATTTGAGGAATAAGATCTTTAAAAAGAAAGTTCACAATTTAGCGTTAGAATTATTTTATTAATTTACATTTCTAACTATCAAAAAATATAGATGAATATTTTAGAAAGATGCTTTTTACAGTAACGATAAATTCTTCTAATTTTAATAAATGATATGTTCCAAAATAATAATACATAATCTATAACGAAATTATAATTTAAGATTTTAAGATAGATAAAAAAATTATAATAAATTACTTTAAAATAATAAAAAAATAATTTAATAAGCCTTGTAAAGTCAAATGATAACTTAAAACATAATTTTTTAATTTACTAAATCTTTTTAACTAAAATAAGTTTTTAACTCACTAAAATGTTTTTAGCTAAAATAATTTTTTAGCTTACTAAAATTTTTTAACTAAAATCATTTTTTAACTTATTAACATTTTTTAACTAAACTAATATTTTTATTAATTATTTTTTTGGTGTTGCTTTATACAACAGCTTTAAAAATAACTAACATTTCATTTAAGGTTCACAAATAAAATAATTAATTTGAATTAGATTTTCATTTACTCTAGCAAAATGCCATTCAGAGGTTTTGCACTTATTTTTGAAACTCCAGTTTTTAATTATTAAAAGTTTTTGACAAAAAATAATTATTGATTAAGTTCACAAAAATACCGATAATTTTATATATAAAAATATTTTAAGAGTTTTAGAAGGTAAAAAGAAAAAAAAAAAAAAAAAGTTGAAAATAATATTGTTTTAAAATGTATCATTTTTTTTAGATTACCACCGAAAGCACAAAATTATTGTTTTATTCGCACTAATGATTTATTATAATTAATTATTAATTACAGTACTTATTAGTATACAGTATTTGCAGTATTATTTTCGCATTATTGATGCAGCTGAGTAAAATAGGTAAAATAGATATAAAAATAAATTTATAATACATCGAAAAGGATAAATATTCATGGAACTTTTAATATTTTTCTTTATTTTTATTTTTCAATTGAAATAGTTTATAAATACACAAATTAATTAGAATTATGATTGAATTAAAGAAAATTTGATAAGTAAATGATCATGGAGATTGAAATAGTAAAATATAATGTAATAATATAAAGCATCAAACAAATTTCAAATCTTATGAAAATGACTGTCTATGGTTTTATATTTTAAAAAATTCATAATATAATAAAATATGACTTCTAAACTTATTTTATCACGCCTTTTTATTTCTTAAGGAAACGTTCAAATGAAGGAAAATGTTCGTAGGAAAATTATTTGCAAAATATTCATAAGGAAATTTGAAATAATGGAAAATCATTGTAATGAACTTTTATGCGAGTACTTTGCAAAATCCATTTAAGATTGTCTTTTTTAATGCTTCATTATTATTTATTTTTAATTTAAATTATTAATTTAACCAATCTTTGAAAGATTGTCGATTTTAATATAGATGTTTATGATTAGAATAAGCACGTGCATCAAATTTCTACTTTGTAATCAATTTTATAAATAATTTAAATTTTCTATTGCTTTCTAGATAAATTTTGGAATGCAATTATTCGTGAAAACAGTTATTGTTAAATAACTGTTAAATAAAAATACGATTATTAAACTAATAAAATTATAAACAGATATACTATACAAAGAAGTGGTTTTAAATACAAAATGTGTTAAATACACTAAAATTGATGGCGAATCATATAATTACTGACATCTATGGTGAATTTCATAGATCTATCTACGGATACGGTTACGGAATACCTGTGGGGTAAACACCCCTAAAACCTCCACATAATCAAATTATTAAAAATTACATTTTTGCGTTAAACTTCAATAAAGAAAAGCAAAATAATAATCTGTAATGTGTATCAACATAACAGGTATAAGGGTGTAAATTATTAATGATTTTTACTATAATCTTATTTAATATTGCAAAATGATCTTAATATCCTTTCGCCTTTTTTTCGTGTCCAATTATTAAGTGTTTGTATCATATATTTCTTAAAATTTGCAATGTAATTTAAATCACTACATTTTTAAGGCTTTTCTTTCGGAATGAATGTAAATATACGAGAATGTAATACAATTTTATTTCGATGCATACAAATTATAGTGCACGTATAAAATACAAGTGGCTCCTTAAAATAAATTATATTTTATACAAAAATTAATTAAAAAAATTACTTTTTAAGAGAATTGCATCATTTATTAAAAAGTCAGTGACTGAGTTTGAAATATTAATAAAATAAATGCTTGACTGATTATATAAAAAAGAGTATAATTTGAAAAATTATATGTTTCTTTAATTCAATAAATTTATTGCCATTATGTTTAAATTAAATTCTTTTGAAAAATACCTATTTTTCAAATTGTTTTAACAGTAACATAAGTATTTTGTTTTTTACTACATTTTCAGCACTTAAAATACAATATATGCTATTTTAATTTATATTTAAATAAAGTCCCAATAAATAATACAGACCATAGAAAAGGAGAAAAAAAGTAAAATATTTATATTATTGTCTGAAATATGTTTTGAATCTATAACAAAGTTAAAGCTTAGAATTAAAATCACGACATGTGTAAAATAATAAGCCATACTAATAATAATATCTATCACACTAAAACAAAATTTCGTAATGCTTTCCGTAAACTCTATCTTCTTATTAATAGAAATTCATATATGACCAGGGATAAAAACTTCTTTTTATATACTGCCATTCCTCGTCCTATCTTATCCTACGCTTGCCCGGTTTGGTTTTAGGCGGCTAAATCTAATTTTAAAACTATTGGAACCTTACAAAATATCAGCCAATAACACATCTTCTAAATGTTTTATATGCAATTCTGCCCTTATTAAAGTTATTAACATTTCTTCTTTATTTGATTTTCTTAAACATATTTCCAATAAATTCTTTAACACGCTTGATAGCTATAACAATACGGCAATCCAGGAGACTGAATCACATATTCCTAATAATGTTCTAAAACGGTTGCGTAAAATTTTACTCTTTTAATGTTACTCTTTTTAGTTTTTCCTTTTTGAATTCTATAAATTGTTTTGTGAATTTGGAAATTTGTAAACTTATACTGGGCAAAATTATCACAATTACTGAGCAATTCAAGTCACAATTCAAGAGCAAAAAAAATAAATTTTTGTCTCTTAGTAGACTTATTTTGATCTATGGTTCTGAAACTTGGACTTTGGCAAGATCTATATTTAAGCGGTAGATTTTAAGGGCTATTCTTGGAGGTGTTAGGGAAAGTGATTGTTGGAAAAGATGGTACAATGCAGAAATGTATCAATGCTACAGAGACTCAGATATTATAAAATTTATTAAAGATCAATAATTTAAACTGGGCTGCTCATATATTTAGAATGAATGATTTAAACCCTGTAAAAAGGCTCGTTTTGGCAGAGCCACAAGAAAAAAAAAAAAGGGCGATCTAAGTTCCGATGGATAGACGCAGTTGGAAAAAATGTTGCTCTGAAAAATGAATTGGAGGACCACTATCACCCAGGAGAAAGCATGGAAATATCTTCAAAGGAAAGCCTTGGCCCACTCTGGGCTGCCGTGCTATATTGATGATGATGATGATACTGGGTAATATTCAAATGTTTTCAACTTTATATTTCCTGTTGTATATGAGAGGGAGCCCTAAGGGGCTAAATAGATCCAAAATCTTAAACGTCAAAAGAAATCAAAATCGCATGTCGTATATAATATATATACAATATGTCTATGTGTGCGTGTACGTCTAAGCATACCAACTTCTGAATAATAATAAGAAATTATACCATCATAAAAAATGAGAATGGTGTACATGGAACCATGCTATAAACACTTCTTTCCTTAGATATCTTTCACAGATCTGTCTAAACAGCAAAATTAGCAAAAAAACAGCAAAGTTACTGTATATTTCCTGTTGTATATGAGAGGGAGCCCTAAGGGGCTAAATATATCCAAAATCTTAAACGTCAAAAGAAATCAAAATCGCTTGTCGTATATAATATACATACAATATGTCTATGTGTGCGTGTACGTCTAAGCATACCAACTTCTGAATAATAATAAGAAATTGTACCATCATAAAAAATGAGAATGGTGTACATGGAACCATGCTATAAACACTTCTTTCCTTGGATATCTTTCACAGATCTGTCTAAACAGCAAAATTATTTTAGGAAACAAAAAGCAACTATCTCTTTCATCTGGGTGAGTGCTGTCTTTCAACGATCACATGGCTTGCAACGCATGTTACAGATCACTGGCTGGAATAATTACTTTATCATTATGTAGATAGTATGGGGGAGATGGATAGAGAGCAGTAACATCAGCATCGTGAGGGAAAAAGTATAGCTAATGATAACCCAAGGAAGTTCATCTCGATGACCTCTCTTATGTCCAAAGTTTAAACAGCGTTCACCAGACTGTGGTTTCTGTTGTTTAGAGAAGAAAGATTTATTTTTTTAATGGGTCTTTTTTCATTAGAAATACTAGATTTTATTGGATTTATTCCTTCTAGATCTATAAGCGATTCTAAATTATATATACTTTGTGGTTTTTCCATTGCTTTTCCACCTAAATGAGTGCCATAATAGGCAGTTATAGATACAGTTAGTTCAAATATAGGAGAAAAATAAAGGAAGTCAATGAAAGTTAGAGAGTGCATTGGATTGTAATGTAATGTTTCGAATGTGTTTTTCCACTAGAACATTAATAAATAATCAAATACTGTAAAAAAAAAAAAATCGAATTATAAAATTTGCTATTTTTAAAAAAAATGAAGAAACAAAATCTTTTTTTTCCATTAAATTTAACTTCAGAGGATTAATTATATTTCTTGTTTAGGATAGTAAAAAAGAAATTATCACAAATTATTAAAAAATTTAAGTTGTGTTAAAATATAAATAGCTGTATTTAAGCGTACAAACCTAATTTGCTTTTAACATTGGTTCCCAAAAGGTTCAATGAAAGTTGAGAGTACATAGGATAGTAATATAATATTTCGAATGTGTTTTTTCACTAGGACATTAATAAATAACCAAATACTACAAGAAAAAGTGAAAAAAAAATTGATCTAAAAAATTTTCTATTTTTCCAAACACGAACAAACTAAAAATTTTTTTTTTCATTAAGTTTAATTAAAGAGGAATAATTACATTTCTAGTTTTGAATAGCGCTAAAACTGACAACAATTTATCAGAAATTGTTACGATACTTAAGATGTGCTAAAATATAAGTAGCTGTATTCAAACTTAAACCTAATTTACTTTTAACACTGGTTCATAAAAAGTTCAATGAAAGTTAGAAAATAATGTTATATTTCGAATAATGTTATATTGAGAATAATTATATTTAAACTGGAAATATGACATTTTCAGAGGAATGTTATATTTCCAGTTTTAAATAGTGCAAAAAATTATCCAAATTGTTGTGATATTTAATATATGTTAAAATATAAATAGCTGTATTTAAACTTACAAACATAATTTGCTTTTAAGGTTGGATCATAAAAGATTCACTGAAAGTTAGAGAATACACTGGATTGTAATATAATATTTCGAATCTGGTTTTTTAATAGAACAATAATAAATAATCAAATACTACACGAAAAAGTGAAAAAAGTCGAAATAAAAAAAAGTTTTTTTTTTCAAAAAATGAAAAAAAGTAAAACTTTTTTTCATTAAATTTAACTTCAGAGGAATAATTATGTTTCCAGTTTTAAATAGCTCAAAAAAATTATCGAAATTGTTATGATATTTATTATTTGTTAAAATATAAATAGCTGTATTTAATCTTACAAATCTAATTTGCTTTTACCATTGGTTCATAATTTTAAAAAAGTCATATCTCAAAATACCATTTCTCATTTGTCGTATCTCACAATACCATTTCTCATTTGTCGTATCTCACAATACCATTTATTCTAATGTGGCTTTTCTAATTCATTATTACGTTCAAGAAATAAAAACAGTTCCTATTTAAAATCAATACTAAGTTTTGACAAAATGGATTTATGTTGTTCATTATCTGTATATAATTTTCTGTGCAGATTTTGTTTCTATAGTGAATAAAAATAAATATTATATACACACATCAATCTGTTTAGTTAACTTTTTTTCTACTATAACTCTTAAGTTTATTTTATTCTTCTCTGAAAACTTTTTGCCTTTTTTTACTCAAAATAAATTGTTGGTCCTAAAATCAATGAAAAAGAATGTCAAAATTAAATAAATAAATAAATTAAAAAGAAAATAAAATAAAAATAAATCAAGAAAATAAAATAAAAATAAATAAAGAAATAAAATAAAAATAAATTAACAAATTAAAATAAGTTATTGGTTATTAAAGAGACCTCTTTCTCTTGTAAACTATTTAAAAAAAAAAAATAAAATTGTAATGAAACAATTTTATGTTAGTGGAATACTCATGAAATAAAAAGTTATATTGCAAGAAATACACAGCTTTTTTTTTAATGAAATCCAAAATCAATCTCTTAAAAAAAAAAAAAAAAAAAAAAAAAAAATGTTTTTTTTATTTATTTATCACAATTACTCACATGAAAAGTTATAAAAATTATTTTTCACAAATATAAAGTATGAATAAAAGGTTATTAGTGAGTATAGATTGGTTAATTGTCTACATATAGAAACGTAATTTTGAATTTCATGTTTCATCATATAGATAGAGGTCAAACTCTGGCATAAAAGTTTGTATTTAAAGCTATATACAATATTATATCTAAAGATTGAAATTTATACATTTATGATCGCAGAAATATAAATTTAAATAACATTTAGATAAAGACAAAGTTTATTCTTTTACATGCTTTTTTTATAAAATAGCTTGAAATTCAACAGTTTTAATTGTTTTAAAATTTCTTTTACGTACTTTTTTTTATAAAATCGGTTGGAATTCTATAGTTCTGTTTTCTGTTTTTCACTTTTGAATATAATTTATTGATATTTTTTCTTTCTTTGTTTAATATTGTTGTTATGCTTTTTGTTCTTACATTAAATTCTAAATTGTATGGGTAATCTGTATATCGACGCAACCGATTAAACTTTTTTATTTTTTATATTGTAAAATCTTTATTTAAAAAAAAAGGTTTATTGACTAAAAAAAAATTATTCAAACAAAATTCATTAATTCATTCCTCAAAAGCTTTTAGTTCATTTCTAGCTCTTTAAAATTCATTCGACAAAAAATAATTAAATAATAAGAAAATAGTTATTTATTTAAAAATTAAATAAACGATGGTAAAAATAATTCTTATTCAAAAGATTCTGCTTTCAAAAGATTGTAAAAAGAAGCAGATATATTAAACTTTTTGAATAAAACCGCCTAGATTACTAATTATAGATATTTACTATTAAGCATTTATACTTCAAACGGATTCAATTTCAGATTGGGTACTCAATTGGCAAATCATACTGCAAAAAAAACAATTCTTTATTCTTGTGTGACATTTACAAGAATAAAGAAGCTTCTTTTGCAGTGTTATTTGTCATAGGGGAAACTCAGCTATAGGTACAGTGATGTGGCGTGGTGTAGTAGTAGTAGTAGTCGTAGTAGTGTGATTTGTCAACGAGAAAATATTCGCAAATTAGCGTGCCCCATTGAAAAGTTTGTAGTTATTTGATAAGAAATTTCACATAACTTTACATGGAGATCTACTTAAAGAAGGTTGCCCAAAATTGTTGTGAAACGAAAAACTTCCATGAGTTAATCTGATAACGGCGAAGCATATGTATTCTTGAGAGGATATTAATTAAAGAAAGTTAGGCTTGATTTTGTAACCTCTTTTTACAAATACTGCCAAATTATGGTTGGAATAATTGTATAAATGATTTTGCTTTACTTATTATCAAGTTTTCTTCAGTTATTTTCATATCTTAAATTTGTAAAATTGAATTTATTGTAAAAAGTCCAATAATCAAGTTTTCTTCAGTTATTTTCATATTTTAAATTTATAAATTTGATTTATTGTCAAAAGTTCATAAGGAGTAGACATAATTGGGCCCAAAATTGGTGAGAAAAAAAAACATCCATGAGTTGATCTGATAACGATGAAGCATATGTATTTTTGAGAGGGTAATAATTAAAGAAAGCTGTGCTTGATTTCATAACCCCTTCTACCAAAAACTGCCAAATTATGACTGGACTAATTGTCTAAATGATTTTGCTTTACTTATGATCAAGATTTCTTAAGTTATTTTCATATCTTAAATTTATAACATTGACTTATTGCAAAAAGTCCATATGGTGTAAAATGATTGAGCCCAAAATTGATGAGAAAAGAAAAATATCTATGAGTTTATCTGATAATAACGAAGTATATCTATTCTTGAGAGGGAATTAATTAAAAAAAGCTGAGTTTGATTTCATAACCTCTTCTACCGAAAACCTTCCAAATTATGGCTAGACTAACTGTATAAATGATTTTCCTTTACTTATGATCAAATTTTCTTCAGTTATTTTCACATCTTAAATTTATAAAATTGATTTATTGTAAAAAAATCCATAAGGAGTAGTCATTATTGAGCCCAAAATTGAGAAAAGAAAACATCCATGAGTTAATCTGATAATGGCAAAGCTTATCATGGTGACTGGGTTTGATGGCAATGATATCATAAAGAAAGCTGGGTTTGATTTCGTAACCTCTTCTTGCAAAAACTGCCAAACTATGGCTGGATTGATTGTATAAATGATTTTGCTTTACTTATGATCAAGTTTTCTTCAGTTAGTTTCATATCTTAAATTTATAAAATTGATTTATTGTAAAAAGTTCATAAGGAATAGTCATTATTAATAAAAAAAGTCAGACAGGAAGTTGATTGTGAAAATTATTCAATAAGAAACATTGTGCCATAAATATCTACATGAAAAAAAAAATGACTTAATTATTTCTCAGAAGCAGCGAATTTGACATTTACACTCCAAAAAAACACGATCCTATTAATAAATCATGAAGAGATAGATTGCCCAAACTAAAATCAGAATAAACGCGTGTCTTTCCCTGGGTTATTAAACGAATAAGTAATTGGTTTCGTAGCTTTGTGATGACATCCTCGCAGGTGCGACCCATTTGAATGTGAGCAAACAAATTGTGCGCATTATATTAGCTCTCATTTACACACGATGTTTTGCACTTCACTCCATATTGTATTTAATGTAACTGTAATGACTTAACGTTTATTCGCTGCGTTTGCTGGAAATAATTTCATATTTGCGAATTTATTGTAGATTAAGGTATTTGTGATGATTTATTTGAAGCATTGTAATATGACTTTTTAAAAATAATTTTATTTATTCAAAATAATTATCGTAGTTATTATACGGTTAACATTAATCGTTATATTATATATAAATAATATGCATTATAATTATCATTATATAATAATTATCATTAAATTAATTAATTGTTTAATTAAAAATATATTATTATTATTATTCAACCTAATTATTTCACCTATATTATTATTTCAACCTAAAAAAACTCAAATAATTTTTTATTTTATATTGAGTCCTCTTCATTATAATTCACATATCAGAACAACACATATTAATTATCGAATAAATAGGAATTAATACACGAGTTTTATTCATTAGGATTAATCCATTATTGCTTGTGAAATATTTTATTAAACACAACGTATCTTGTATAAAAAAAAAAAAAGGATTCTAATTTGCATAATTCTTTAATAGGCTATATTATTTTTATAACATTTTTAATGAGTATAAATAAAGGATTACATTCTATTCATATTAATTTTGATGCAATTATCTGAAGGATTTTTGTTTTAGAATAATAGGAATTCTAGTGCATGCTGTCAAATCTGATACATATAAATTGCTTTGATTTGTGTGGATGGTATATATATATATATATATACCAATATATACCATCTCTCATATGCGTCTCGTAAACTGTCAATAAAAGGTATAATAATGAAATATGAAAGATTGGAAAATCGTTTACTTTGTATACATATATATATATATATATTTCGATAGTTTATGAGATTTTTATCATCTAATTTGCAATTTTTCTTCTAATACAAATAATTATCTAAAATTTTATTGTGATTATTCTTAAGCGTTTTAAGATAGAATGATAATACACTATTAATAACTTTAACATTTATTATTTCGATTGTTATTTACTATCAAAATGTATTTATTACCAAGTTTTGAAATATATAATTTAAGGTGTAACAATTTAATTTTTACAAATTAATAATCACTTTGACAATCGAAGCCTGTAAGACTTTTAAATTCAGTATTAAAAAGTTAAAGAGAATTAATTCGACATAATAACATTGAAAATTATTTTTAAATTATAATATTGTATAATTTAAATAAATTATGTTTTTGTATACTTCCCATGTTCTTCCTTTTAATTTTCTTTTTCCATCAACTTAGAATTTACATCAAGTACAGGAATTTCCCTAACACATAATAATGTGTTGCGGTCGTTTGTCGTATGAATCAAATATTTTAAAGTGACACTTTAACCAGAGTGTCAGAAACCTCATTGTTCAAATAGGAAATGCCAATGACACTTGAATTTAAAAACCGCAGCCTATGAAGTTGAATTGTTCGTTATCGTCATTGTGTTCAGTTCGATTTCACAAATGTGGGCACAATGTGACGCTTATCTGTGGATTTTAATTTTAATTTTTTGCTTAACTGAAACAATTTGCTAAACAAATTAATTTCACGATGTCTTAAGACTAATCTATTCAAGTGTTTATGAGACAGAAAGTTAATGGAAATGTGTTGCTTAATAATTTTTAATGTATTCCTCTTAAAATAGCTATTTTTATATTAATTATTAAAGGGACCTGAATGGTCGAGTGGCTAGCGCTCTGGCGCTCGGTACCACAGGTTTCAGGTTCGAGTCCCGGCGGTGCCATTTTTGTTTGTAGTGGTTCGGAATCCGCTTTAAAAAGTAGGTCCCGGTCCTAATAGGATCGTAGAGCGTTGCGGGGGCATTGTTACTCCGCGTCCGTGGCTTATCTTCAAGTTACACGCGCCCCCTGGGTAATACAAAGTGAGTACGTCTATGCAGCATTTGCCTTAAGGCATCTAAGACCAAGCTGTCTGTGTTTGCCAGCTGCATTAGAAAGAAAAAAAAATTTAATTATAATTTTTATATTGTTTGTTATTTATCTTTATCAGTATTGATACACAAGACTGGTGTACAAATCGATAGTTTGTTACTTACTTGCGGCGGATGAAGTTTGTTTTCAGAAATAAGAAGACTTGGTAGAAGTAGTCAGAATCAATAGTACAATCGTGCTAGGATCAATAGTGGAATAACTATTTCTATTTCATATAACTGGAAGAAATTCACCAAGTTCTCTTTCATAATATTCTAAAAAAAGAATGAAGGGAAACCTCTGAAAGTTATTTTAAAATGCAACAAAATTCAACTCAAGAGCTGCTCGTTGATTAATTTTTCTATATCCTTTTTTTACTTTTCTTTTCTATGTTCCCTTTTTACATATAGCTACAACGTATACCACACAAGAGGCTTGCAAAAGTGAGTAATAATCACTACGTTTTTACTAATAATACACCAATGCATAGGAGATATTGAAAAATAATAAATAAAATAAAAATATAATTATAAAAAGACATCAAAAGAGAAAGAAAAAATAATTACACAGTACATAAAGCTAAAGCCCAAAAAATTAGGAGGAGAAAAATAATAGAAATATTAATCTAAAAAAAGGAAAATAACTACCATATCATAACGTGCAAAGAAAGCAAGTTTAGAGAGGTGCATATGAATATTATTGGCATGAATCCAAAAATTCAACAAAATCTAAAAAAAGGAGATTTAGTTTCTACAAATGGCGTGAAAAAGAACAACTATATCATAATGTGCAAATAAAGAAAGTGCAGAGATACATATGAATACTATTGACAGGAATTCACAAATTCCAAAATGGCTAAAGTGGAGGTTTAATTTCTACCAGTGACATAAGAGCAACAGGCCAATGTTTATTGTTAAGAATTTTTTTATTGTTTTCAAAAAATTCTATTAAAAATTATTAATTATTAAAAATTCTATTAAAAATTATTTGCTCTACATTTGGTACCGCTCCGGCAGGATTCCAAAAGGAATCTAAAATATATTTTTTTTATTTAATTTTATTGTTTTAATATTTTTTTTTCATCTTGTTACCATGTTAGGTTTTTATCCCTCGTGTGCTTAGAAAAATGTGTCCTTGGATCCAATCATTTCATTTTTCATGTAGTTGAAATACATTTTTTTTTTAATTTTCAAAGCAGCAATTATTGTTAATAATTATTTTTCTAAGCACACGAGGAATAAAAACCAAGATGAAAACAAGTAATATAAAAAAAAAAAATAATAAAAATAAAAAAAAAAAAAAAAATAAAAATATTTAAACAATAAAATTAAATAAAAAAAATATATTTTAGATTCCATTTGGAATCCTGCCGGAGCGGTACAATATGTAGAACAAATAATTTTTAATAGTATATTGAAAACAATACAAAATTTCTTAACAATAAACATTGGCCTGTTGCTCTTATGTCACTGGTAGAAATTAAACCTCCATTTTAGCCATTTTGGAATTTGTGAATTCCTGTCAATAGTATTCATATGTATCTCTGCACTTGCTTTATTTGCGCATTATGATATAGTTGTTCTTTTTCATGGCATTTGTAGAAACTAAATCTCCTTTTTTTAGATTTTGTTGAATTTATGGATTCAAGTCAATAATATTCATAGGCACCTCTCTAAACTTGCTTTCTTTGCACGTTAAGATATAGAAGTCCTTTTTCTTTTTTCAATTCTTTCTATTAGCTCACACTCTCCCTATATATATCTTGTTCAAATTTTCAATCGTTTAAATTACTTTTGATTCATCCACTCAAGTTCAAATACATTTTTTTTTATCTTGTAGTGGATGACACTTGAGGCTAATACAGTTTTTTCAAATATTAATTCAGTAATGAAATTTAATTAATTAATTTCAGTTTTTTTAGTTTTAAGTAATTTAAGTAATTAATAATAATTAAGTAATTTAAGTAATTAATAATAATAATAATTATGTAATTTAAGTAAGTATTAATAGATGGCGCCAGATTAACTTTAGAAAGTGAATGAAAATTATTTATAAAGGAATTTTCTGCAATATAGAGAAAAAAAAAGTAGGAATTGACTTTAAATTTCCTTTTTGTATATTACTTTTTTAAATGAATTTTTTTATTATTTTTCTCCTTCTAATTTTTTGTGCTTTAGCTTTATGTACTATGTAATTATTTTTTCTTTTCCTTTTTATGTCTTTTTATAATTATATTTTTATTTTATTTATTATTTTTCAATGTCTCCTATGCATTGGTGCATTATTAATAAAAACGTTGTGATTATTACTCACTTTTGCAAGCCTCTTGTGTGGTCTACGTTGTACGTATATGTAAAAAGGGAACATAGAAAAGAAAAGTAAAAAGAGGATATAGAAAAATTAATCATGTACAGTTTAAATTTGTCGAAATAACTCTCTGGCCTTCTGATAACAGACACAAGTTGATTCGTTTTTTTAAAATTCTTGTATATTAAGAAGTGGTGGCAATTATCAAATGAATTTCATTATGGAAGAGACAGAAATGACAGCTGTCTTAATCACCGAAGAAGAGCATAAATACATTCTTGATTAGATATTAGTCAGAATACAGCAGCACTTATCATTAAGCTAGAGAATTGTATTTTTTTTTCATGGTTTCTCTTTCTTTTAAATAATGTGAATGAGGGCCCTTAAATGTTTAATTGATTATTGGGATAATTGGCTTGCAATTAATGGCTTTGCAAGGATTTTGAAAGGCAACAGTGCTCCTTTCTTGCTAGCCTATCTGTCGTCTCATTTCTAGGAAGGGAATAATGGGTGGATCCATCTAACGACCTCCTGTTTTTTTTTTAATAAAATAAATTTGCATTTTACAAGAGACACAAAATGGGCAGATCCTCTTAAATAGGAGAAGATTTGAATAAAGATTTTATATCGTTAACAGTGACGGTTTAAGTATGATTGATAACGTGAATTTTTAGGTGTTAAAAAATTAAACAATGTAACATATACTTATTATTTTATTAATAACTTTATAGCATTTTATATATAAGTTATTTTAAATTTTATCAAAATCTTTCGTTGTAAACATCTTGTTATTAGTAAAGTTTATGTAATTAACATGAATATGCATTATGTTATATATCGTTTTTCAACCAAATTCCCTATTCAACATAAAAAGTTTATCGTAAAGACTTCCTACTTTAATACAGTGCATAATCTACCATATAAAAAACTCCATTCTCCAATACACACACACACACACACACATATATATATATATATATTTAATTTATATAATATATATATTTTTAATATATATATATATATTTATTTATTTATATTGGAATTTTTCATATTGTAGATTATGCATTGTATTAAAGTAGTAAGTCTTTACAGTAATCTTTTTATATTGAATAGGGAATTTTCTTGAAAGACAATGCATAACATTAAGCATATTCAGGTTAATTACATAAACTTTACTAATAACAAGATGCTTACAACGAAATATTTTTGATAAAATATAAAATAACGTATATATAAAATAATATAAAGTAATGAGTGTATGTATATTTTATAATGTTATACATATATGGCTCTTTTTTATAAGAAAATAATTTTTCATAGTATATGACAATTATTTTATTAACGGGCATGTTTTCTTTAACTGGTGTAAGATAGACAAGATGAATTTTTATTCATATCACGAAAGATAATTAATTTGACTTTTTAAGAAATTAAATTTTTCATTATTTACTTTTAAGTCGTTTTAAAAAATTAAGAAAGCATTGAAAAAAAATAACAATAAATTCGACTTTTTTTTGAAAAATTCTTCATGTCAAGTATAGAACATTTTGCTATTTATATGCATTTTAAATGACTTTTTATGTAATCAAAATTAAATATTATAAATCATCATCAAATAACTATATATATATATATATTTATTTATTTGATGATGATTTATAATATTTAATTTATATATATATATATATGAGTGTATATGTATATATATACATATGCGTATATATATATATATATATATGCGTGTGTTTGTGTTTAAATATGGGGTACTTAATTTCAATTATAAAATGACTTAAAATAATATTCTGTTTTATCTGTTATTACTTACGTTGTTATCTGTTGTAATTTTTGTTTATCTATTAATTACTTTGAGATAATTAAAAACTATCTGTAATTTTTCTTATAAATTGTCTTGTTGGTATTAATAAATTTTGAAAATTTATTAAAATAAAGAATAGAATCTATTGTAATAACAACTCCTAAAAATATGTCTCAAATATGTATTTTATCTGTCTGTGATCTTTGGAATAGCTATACAGTTTATGATATTTGCGCGATTTATCTTTTAATATGTCTTGCATCATTATCAAAAGGTCAAAAATAAGTATGAAAACATCTTATCTTTATGGAAAATTTGGATGTGAAAATGCGTTTATTTATTCCTACCTTAAAGTACGTATTTCTACATAACTATTTTGCACGTAATAAAATAGTTCCCCTTTCGTAATATTTTTAAACTAAAATTTCAATATTCAAATTCTATTTAAAAAGATATTTAAATTATAAAAAATAAGTGAGAAAAGTATCTTAAAATGCACCTTTTTTATTGCAAATTTTTTTTTTCTTCTTAAAGTTATAATTTTTTCTTAATTGTAAAATGCAAGTACTGAGTTATTTTATATTTTTAGAACATCTTATCCAGAAGATACGTTGGGGCCTGAATGGCCGAGTGTCTAACGCTCTGGCACTCGATGCCACAGGTTTCCGATTAGAGTCCCGGTTGTGCCATGTTTGCAGTGGTTTGGAATCCACTTTAAGCCGTAGGTCCCGGTTTCGTATGACTGTAGAGCGTCACTGAGACATGTCAGACTTCTAGCTACGGGTGCTCCATCACAACATAACAACAACAACGTTCATATCAACACTAAAAAAAAATTTAATCAAAATTAAATAAATTTCTCAAAAATTAAATAGATTTCTTAGATTTCACTTAAATTTGTAAGAAAGGGTGATGCTTGGAGAAGGTGCTATAATCATGTAATTGCAAAATTGTTTGGAGCAGAGGTCTCCAAACTTTCCAGCCTTAGGGCCATACTGTTTACTCCAGTAAGTACCAAGGACCAGTAAATAAAAGAGCCGTTTTAATTTTTCTGCCATTATCTATAATTTCTAGACCAGTCGCCGAGTACGCGCTCTGAGCGAGCATACGCTTGCTAACTACAAACTATTGTCAGTGAAAAATCACAATTACATAAATCTCATTAGAATTTTTTTGCAAGTGGATACCCCGCGGTTTCATTCACGTTACTTTAGCTTTTTTCCTGAGAGATTTTCAGGTTAAAAATCATATGTTCGATTCAGGATATATACATTTCAAACATCGATATACATACATATACGATAATCTTTTCTCCAACATAACTACCGGTTAGTGGGATTCATTTCAATTACTTGTTAGTTGTTATGCTTATGTTAAATATTCCCCGTATTATGCTTGTCATTAATCTTTACCTAGCAAGTCCATACAACCGAGTTATTATCCTTCTGTGTTTTTTTATCCAACTTATTACAGCAACAATAAGCTATTCGCTGTCGCGGGCCGGATGGATGACACTGGCGGGCCATAGTTTGAAGACCCCTGGTTTGGAGAAAAGAATATCATAAATTATATAAAGTTAAAGAGAATTCAATGGCTATGATACATAGAGAGAATGGACGATAGCAGAGGTGCAAAGTAGATTTTGAAGGGGAAGTGACAGGGCCCAAGGAAAAAAGAGAAGGCCAAAAAAAGGGATGGATCGATGAAGTTCAACAAGATCTGAAGAACCTACACATCACACATTGGAAGGCTCGTGACAGACGACGTTGGAGTCGTATTGTTAGGGAGACCATGGTCCAACATGGACTGTAGTGACGAGGAGTTAGTTAGTTACTTAAATTTCATTTAATCTTTATATAAACGTTTCGTTACATATCCTTACAACTAAGTTAACCAGATTTTTATTACATAAGGAATAGCTGAACGTCTCGAATATATAAATAAAACATTAAATTACTAAATAACAAAATATTTCGTGAAATAACTGTTCATATAATAAAATAATTTATCTATAAATACTCATGGTAATTAACTTTTCTTATTTCGAAATCAGTTTTCGAAATAAAAAAAGAATTTCATAGTTAACTTTCTCTTTCTAATTACATGTTAACTATCTTCATAACTACTACTTTAAATTATTAATAATTTGGGGGCCCGACTCGTATCTCAGTGACAACGCGCGCCGCTGGTGAGCAGTAGGACTGAGGTTCAATCCGCTGGTGGTTTTGTCGTAGACACTGTTTCAAAAAACGAGCTTTCTCGATGGGTTTGTGATGTTCAGCATCGTGCCTCGTGAGTCGTACTACCTGGTGGGAATTTCCGGGTTTCTCCCATACGATACGCAAATGAGTGGTAGTTCCTCCTAATAAGTCCTTCTGGAAGGCACTACCCTCCTTCTTCAACATCATTGAGCCAAATCTGACTTCTACCTAAGGGAGCTCTATTAGAACAAAAGTTACCCTCCTCCCCGCTGTCCCTTCTTTCATGAGACTACACTGGTTCTTGGACTTAGTCTAGATGTTGCTCTCTACCAGGTGGGATAAGCAAAAATAATAATCTGGGGAATTTCTTATATATATATATATATATATATATATATAATTCATCATTTTAATACGTTTATAAAATAATGAATAATTAAGTACAGATTTTACTTTATTTCTATGAAAAACTTGTTTTTCTCATTTAATAAGATTTTTAAAGAGAATCAGAGCATATTTATGAAAGTGGTCCTTTTTTTCCAATTTTCGAATTGTTGCTTAAATAATAGTAATAATAATAGTTGATATAAAAATGCGTTTATAATATAATGAACTATTAAGTACAGTTTTTATATTTATTTCTTTGAAATACTCGGCGTTTCCAATTATGTGTTATTTAACAAACATCGGAATATAAATTTTCTAAGAAGGGAAAGAAGAATGTTCCCTTGCCCACATTCCGCAGAAACCTGTCTTCTTTCCATTCTACGAATTGTTGCTTAATCATAATATTGTTTGTTATGGTTCAACAACGAAATAAATAAAGTAATTATTTTCGACCATAAAAATTATAATGAACCATTAAATATTAATAGGATAATGAATTGTTAAGTACAAATTTTACATTTTTCGTTTGAAAAATTTGGTGTTTTCAATTGTAAGATTTTCCGCGAAAATTTGTCCTCCTTTCCATTCTACGAATTGTTGCTTAGTCATAATATTGTTTGTTACGTTTAAACAACCTAATAAATAAAGCGATTAGATTCGATCCTAAAGAACTATAAGCAGATTAATTTGTTTTATGAGGCTGTCTGAATGAGTTCAAATCACGAAATTTACTTAAATATGCACAGATGTAATGGGTATGTTCATTTAATTACGTTTTTAGTTGTTGAATTGAGTTTTTGATGGTTTATATTCTCCCAATGAAATATTATAAATAATTTTTATTCAAAATTATTTATAATATACATTTTATTATATTTATTCTCTATTTTCATGCTTCGGTGCATTATCTTATTTTTTGTGAATATTTATATATTATTAATTATCTTATTTATTCCATTATTCACAAATGTTCCTTAAACTGACAAACTTTGAAAACGATCTATATCAAATTTAACTAATTTACATTGTTTAAAGTTGGCATTGTTTAAAGTTGTTGAATTTAATTTGTAAGTGTTTATCATAATGTAATAAAATGTATATCATAAAAATTTTTTTATTCAAAATTATTTTTATATCTACATTTTATTAGATTTATTCTCTATTTTTACATTCGGTGAATTATCCTGGGTTTTTTTTTTGTGAATATTTATATATTATTAATTTTAGGGCGATAATTCTTTTATTTTTGCCATTATTCACAAAAGTTCCTTGATTTGACAAACTTTGAAAAGGATTTATATGAAAATTAACTAAATTTACATCACGAAATTGTTTTAAAAAGATTTATGTAAAAATATATATTTATAAATATTAAACGTAAACCAACTATATAAAAATATTAAATACTAAACTTATATAACATATATTAAGTACTAACAATATATGATGTATAAATCATATAAACAAATCATTATGTGTAAATTATTAATTTATAACGAAACCATTATGTTTATACTATTAATTTATAAACAAACCATTATGTTTATATTATTAACTTATAAACAAACCATTATGTGTATATTATTAATTTATAAGCAAACCATTATATTTATTATTAATTTATAAACAATCCATTATGTTTATACTATTAATTTATAAACAAACCATTATGTTTATATTATTAATTTATAAACAAATCATTATGTATAAATATTAAATATTAAACATAAACAATATATGATGTGTAAAACATATAAACAAGCCCTTTTGTGTATATTATTAATTTATAAGCAAACCATTATGTATAAATATTAAACTAAACAATATATGATGCTTAAAAAGATTTATGTATAAATATTCAACATAAGCCAACTTATGGATGTTCATTACAAATCGTATCGAAAACATTTTCGAAAATTATCAACTTCACAGCAAATGTTTTAAAACAAATTTCTAAATAGCCCTAAACTCCACTTCAAAAGCGAGGCAGACACAACAATCAAGTTAAATGATGAATAAATGCATGTATATATAATCAATGAACGGATGATGTTCTCATGAGCGTAATAAAAGACTCAAGGGCGAAAATGTCAAATCTCCAGCCGTGCCAAGGAGATTGGATTTGTTGTTTGAGCAGGTGCCGAATCATCGTGTCTTTCGGAGAAATCGCATTCGCTACTCATTTTTTTTCTTCCACTGAACAAAGATTGGGAAACAAATCTATTTCCGGAGAAACTATTTTTAATTTGTTCGGTTTACATTTTCATTCTGATTCAAGGAACATCGGAATAGCCACTCCTGTTTACAAGAAATCTGAATAAATTTTACTTTAACTCGAATACTAAGTCAGTTTGTAAAACAATTTATAGAACAAAGTATGTTGGAGGCCGTTATGAAAAAATTAAAAATACATTTTGCTTAAAGATATACAAAGAATGTAAAAAAAAAAAAAAAAAATAAATAATAATAATAATCTGAAGTTCTAGTTGAAGTCAACAAGTGGTTTTATTTTCTTCTTCCCCTTGTCGTGTCGATATGGGTGTCAGTATATTTTTTTGTGTTAAAGTAAAAATTTTTATAATTATTATATAATTGATGTGCAATGGTAGTATATTTTATATGTGACCGTTGGAAAGATGTATTTAATGGTTACTAGTCCTTACCGGATACGAATCCGCTCTGATCAGAGGGATGGCTGATCATTAACTCTATAACTAACTCAGTTTGTAAAATAATTTATAGAATAAATTAAGTTTGAGGCAGTTATGAAACAAAAGTAAATTTTGCTGAAAGATATACATAAAATGTTCAAAAAATGAATCTAAAGTTTGAGTTGATGTCAACACGTGGAATTATTTTTTTCTTTCCCCCCTTCCTCCTGTCATGTCGATATTGATGTCAATATATTTTTTGTATTAAGGTAAAATTGTTTATAATTTTTATATAATTCATGTGTAATGGTTGTATATTTTATGTGTAACCATCACATACATACATCTAACGGCCACACACAAAATCTACTACCATTACACAGGAATTATATAATAATTATGAACAATTTCCCCTTAATACAAAAATTATATTAGAGAGTTTTTGCATACCGTACGTTAATTACCTTAGGAAGTCCGTTAGCTTTTTCACCCTAGCGCGCATGCTCATAGGAAATTGTTTCCTATGAGCATGCGCATATGCAAAAACTCTCTATTGACACGATCCCTTCCCCCTAAAAATATACCGCGTATAACGTATAACATAAATTGCGTCTTTATAAATTAAACTGTGATAATATTAATGATAATATGCAGCTCAAATTTAATTTTGAAAATTTTTACGTAATTTTTTCCTAATCATACTTAATATTGTAATAAAAACGGCTCATTTTTTTCTTAATTACCTGTATAACTTGATACAATATTATAAAAGCGTGCTTTTTATTAAGATGATGCTAAAATTTGTAAATGATAACCATAAAAAATGTACATTTTTAAATTGTTTCACCAATGTCCTGTATTATGAATAAATTTTTAAAAATGTAAAAATGATAAATAAATAAACTACGTATTTATTTATTTTTGCATTCATTCAAAAGATAAATGAAAAATATGCTATCGTTTACTTGAAATAAAAAAAATATCTATTTTCAAATTTTTATCTTCATTTATTTGATTAAAAAAAATCAATTTTTTACTTCGAGTATGCAAACAAGTTTCAATTGATGGACATTTCAATAGAAGAAAAAAGCTTTTAATGGCGTTTTAGTGGTTGTTTGGAGATAAATTGTACGAAAAAAATTTATCATGCTAAGACAAGTTATATATAAAAAAAAATTTTAAAGTCAATTCCTACTTTTTTTCCACCATAAATTTCTTTATAAATATTTTTCATTCATTCTTTTAAGTTAGAAAAAATTCTCTCTCTCACATACACTCTTTACTTCTTTCTCACTAGTTTATCCACATGTCTCATTTTCCATTTTGTTCCCTCCTTGACTCAGACTAGAACCCAGAATGAAAAAAGAATCTGAAAAAGACATTTTTTTACATCGATCTACACGCTTCGCCACTGACGGTATTTATTCCTAAATTTATATCCTGCTAAATATCTTATATAAGAGAAATTCTTTTCTCCCAAATGAAACTGAAATTAATGAATTAAATTTAATTAATGAATTAATATTCGAAAAAACTGTATTAATATCAAGTGTCATCCACTACAAGTTAAAAAAAAATGCATTTGAACTTGAGTGAATAAATAAAAGGTATTTTATGAACGATTAAAAATTTGAACAAGATATATAAGTATATATATATATAGGGAGAGTGTGAACTAACAGTAGGAATTAAAAAAAAACATGAATGTAATATATGAAACAAAATGTAATATATATTTTTAAATGAATCTTTTGTTTTAACACGTAGTTAAAGGAAGTGTACTAGTATTGGATCGAAAATTGATTGATTATTCATGCCTTAATCTATTATTTTAAAAATATTTGTAATTGGAAAGTTAAATTTGGTTCGAAAACGTATTTCATTAAAAATATAGCACAAAGTAAATTATTTTATAACTCTAAATTTTATCATCTGAAAATAATTTTTTGAAATTAAATTAAATCAATATAGCATTGTCTAAATTCTGCTTTATTGGCATTTTATAGAAATTAAATTTTCCGGTTTAAAAATTCGTATTTTAGTTATTTATTTGTATTCGTTATTTTTTTTTTTTAAGTCGTAAAATTAGTAATGTATGTTGGAAAGAAATTGATAAATTTTGCCTTTTTTGGAAATTTGATAAGAAGTTTGAAAATATAAAATACTTTTGGAAATATATGATAAAACTGATATTAAGAATAAATTGAAAATTTTTTAAATGGTAATTGATATATAAAAATTTGTACGCTTTTCTTTTTCGATTATAATAAAAAGAGCATGTTAATTTCAAAATATAATTGTGAAAATATTTCAAAATTTTATAAATATTCAAACCTAAATTATAATATTACACAAAAATAAAAGGGTAAAATTTTAAAATTAATTTAATGTATTATTATTAATGAAAATTATACCAAAATGTTTAGGAAAATAATGTTATATTTAAGTGTTTCTTTTGCGGTAATATCTAAATGAATTCCTATCAATAACGTTCATTTCATTTGATTACAGATGTAAATTATATTAAATAATAAAATCACATCAAATTTATAGTATTAATATTTCTTTTTTATTTAAATAGAATATATAAGCATCCCATGAAAAAAGTTTAAAGCAACAATTTTAAACAATAAATAAAATTTTTTATCCTATTGCTAAGAAAAATATTGTTTTTGAAATTTTTCTCTGAATAATTTATATCAGAAAAATTTAAACTTAAATTAAAATTCATTAAAATTCGACGAGGAAAAATTTCTTCATGTCTATATTAATATTAATATATTTTTTAAAAAGTATATTATAACAGTATTCCATGAAATGGATTTAAAACAATAATTTTAAACAATTAAATAACAATTTTTTATCCAATTGCTAAGAAAAATATTGTTTTTGGAATCTTTCTCAGAAAGAACTTTTATCAGAAATCCGTAATTTAAAATTCAATAAAATTCAGTCAAATAAATCCAATCAATAAAGTTCATTTCATTAGTCTACAGACGTAAATTAAAATAAATAATAAAATCATACCAAATATTTAATATTAACATTTTTAAAAAATATATAATATAACGGTATCCCATGAAAAGATTTTAAAATAACAGTTTTAAACAATAAATAACAATTTTTTATCCTATTACTAAGAAAATATTACTCGCGGAATCTTTTTCTGACAGAAATCCCTAATTTAAAATTCTTTATTGAATTTTAAATCATATTCAAATTTAATATAACTTAAAAATGTAAATTATATTTAATAAAATCACACTAAATTTTTAGTATTAATATTTTTAAAAAAAAATTTAAAATCTAACTGTATTCCATGAAAAAAGTTTAAAGCAACAATTTCAAACAATAAATAAAAATTTTTCATCCTGTTGCTAAGAAAAAGATTATTCGTAGAATCTTTCTCTGACAGAAATCTATAATTTAATATTTAATAAAGATCATTTCATTTGATTACAAATTTAAATTATATTAAATAATAAAAACACACCAAATTTTTAATATAAATATTTTGAAAAAGTTTTAAAACAAAAATTTTAAACAGTAAATAACAATTTTTTATCCTATTTCTAAGAAAAATATTGTTTGTAGAATATTTCTCTGAAAGAACTTATATCAGAAATCCCTAATTTAAAATTCGATGAGGGAAAAATTCTTAATTTGAAATTTCCTAAAAGTTCATGACCTTGATATTACGCTCAAGGGTATCCTATCATTGCTTTCAACTCAAGCAATCTTTTTTGCAAGTTAAGAAAGTCTATCACACCTTTCAAACAATGAAAAATAAACAGAAAAAGACTTGAAAGATTGATTATTTAAAATATAATAGATCTAGTTCATGATTTTAAAGCCGCTCTTGAAATAATATCAAAAGTAATCAAGTTCAAGAACAGGTTTCATTGTTTTTTATGGGCTGCATCAGTCTGTTCAATTGCCCTTTTGCCGTTTTTCATATTATTGTCACAGTCAGCTCTTGTAATGTTACGATTAAGTGTGACCTCTTCTACTATTTTTACTCGGCACAGGTCAACAATAGATTTGCATTAAAAGAAAATAAAAAAGAAATTTAGTCTACCCACGTTCGAATGACTCATAGCCAATAAAAAAAATATCGCCGTTTATTGTTACCGTCTGGAATCCGGTAAGTATTCCAACCGAAACTGGATGGAAAAGTGTTTTGAAACTAAAATTAAAAACAACAGAAAGGAAATGCGGATTATCCCCTTTTTGTACATAAGAAATAGTTCACTCACCTTACCATTTAATTGCTTCAAGTGTATGCAATAACGTTATTATTTCTATCGACAACATAAATAATAAAAATTAGAATATTATGGTATAAGCCAGGAGTGGTCAACCCGCGACCCGCCTTGAATGTTTTTCCGGACTGTGAGATTTATCACACTTTTACAAAATATATTTATTTTACAACGGTCAAAGTAGTGGAAGCAAATGTATTAAAAAATACATTATGTGTGCATCGATATATTTAAAAATTAACTGCTGAAATTATGAGAGAGAATTAACTTTGATTTTAAAATAATATTCTAGAATAGTTCACAGAATAATTAAATTATATTCTGCGAACTCATGATGAGTGGATAAACAAATACTGCACTAGTAAAATATATATTTTTAATGATTTCATTTTTTTTATTTTATTTATATTTATATATTTTTCAATATTTCTTTACAATGTTCTATGCTTACATGTAAGAATAATGTTAAACACAAAAATAATAGTTCATTGTGTTTCAATTTTTTGTTCCAAAAAATGTCTATAGTGGGCCTAAATCTAATATGGGGATATTTAATTTTATATGCGTTTCGTGGAGTTAGAATACATTTCCAAAGTCGCCCACAAGATCATTTGGGTTGGCCACCCCTGGTATAAGCTAAGTGTGTGACAATATTAGCTTATTAACTGTCTAACATAATCTGTAACTTAACTGTGTAATATTTTCAGGCATTCGAATAATAAAAGAATACTTAATGATAGTAATAGATGTTTTAATAAAAAGACAAAATCATTGGATATAATATCAAAAAAAAAATATTTTGGGTACATAAATGAATACATATTAAGAAATGAATCGGGGCTGAATGGCCGAGTGTCTAGTACTCGTTGCCACAGGTTTCGAGTTCGATGGATGTTTACAGTAGTTCGGATGTTTACAGTGGTTCGGAATCCATGGATGTATAGAGTGATTTGGAATACTGTAGGAATACTGTATTCACTTTAAACTGTAGGTACCGGTCTCATATGACTGTAGAGCGTCACGGAGCCAAAAGTCATATTTCTATCTAAGGGTGTTCCATCACAACAGAAGCTGCCCCCTTTTTCTCAAACTGTGAGTCCATTCGGGTTCGTGGGCTTGGTATAGATGTCTACCAAGTGGGATAAGAAACAACAATAACAGAAATGGACAAAAAGCCATCTGAATGAATTAAGTATTCGAAAATGGATTTGTTATAAACTTTACAATCTCATAAAAATAACTGGTTAACACTCTGGTCTTTGGTACTACAGGCTTCAGGTCCGAAACGTGGTGGTGGAAGAGATGTTTGTTAGCGGTTAGGAATCCACGTTGGGCAAAAGTGGGCCCAAATTGAGCGTAAAGTGACAAAACCGAATCAGTCATAAAAATAGCTAACTTATTGCCATTTTTTACTTTGATATTTTATATAATTAATATTGTAGTTATAAATATGGCAGAGCTCGGTGCGACAGGTTTCAGATTCGAGTCCCGGCGGTGCCAAAGATTCTGGACCTGGTGTAGGCTTACCTGCACCAGGGGGATTAAGAACAATAACAATAAATATTTCAACGGTAAACTATAGTATTTAAACTTATAATAATAATAATAATTGAAAACTTAAATTAAACATTTTTAAAATTAAAATAAATACATTTATAAAGTAAAATACTTTAAGTATTAGATAAGAAAATAAAAACCAACAATCTATTACAATTTCTCTCATAATTTATATCGACGCAATTTTTTACTAAAACGAAGTCAAATATTTCTCAACGTACTAAAGCTTTAGTCAAAAGAATTGAAAGAAAAAAAAGATTTTTTTTTTAAAGTTTTAAAAGAAAATTTATACTACAAGAAAACAAAGTTTATCGAAATGTGTATTAATGACAAATGAGTAATTTTGTTATTGACAAATAAGTAATTTTGTTTTTAATTAACAATAATTTCGAATTTACTGTACGATAAAGCATATATTTTGAACTAAGCATAACCATTCTAGTTATGGAAAAGAAAATATTTCACGAAGATATATAAGTTGCATGTAAGCATATTAACATGAAATTCAATATTCTCCTACAAAATAAATGTATAAAAATTTTTAATTTGTTTAACGTTATCGGAAAAACCCAAACTGTTTAACATTATTGAAAATACCAAATTGTTTAACAATCGTAAAAAGACCAAATTGTTTAACAATATTAAAAAGATCAAATTGTTTAACAAATTATTACAATTACTACAACTTGTTTAAGAAATTAACTAATTGTTTAACATTATTGGATTGCAATAAAATTTTCCAATTTTTTAACGTTATTGGATTGTAATAAAATTTTACAATTGTTTTTTTAACATTATTGGAAAGAAACAAAAATTTCAATGAATCTAAATTATAATGTAGAATTTACTAATTCTTATGTTTTGAAATATTATCAATATACATGTTTTAATTATTTTTTATTCAATTTGTATTGTCGTCAACTTGTTGTAAAATTAATTAATTGAAACTATTTCAATAAAAGTTTTCCAAAATCATATTTATTCATCTAAAAAAGATAATTTTTATTTATTTTTGTCGAGAATAACTTTGAATCTTTAGATCAGATAAATATATTATTCCTCAGTTAAAGTATTTCTTGGGGAAAGATAAATAAATAAAAAAAAAAAATGGATGTTTATCCTTGTAAATAGATTTTGTGTCAACTAGAGCTCAAATGTTTACAAATTTTGGACGACTTTTTTTATTTTAAGTAAACTTGGTAATTCCCAGAAATATTTTATGTTGTGATCAGCATCAAAAGAAACTTGATAAACAATAAAAATTTTACTGTCAAAACTCTTTCCTTTTGTTTTTATTTTGCTAAGCCTCAGAAAAGTATATATTATTTTCAAACTTTCTTAACAAAAGTATAAAAACAATTCACTGATGTGATTTTTTAAAAATAAAAAAATAAACTTGAGTTATGTTATACTTGTTAGTTTTAAATAATTTTAATTGGAAACAATATTAAAAACAAACAAATTTAAAAGTATTTACTAATTTTAAATTTTAAGCGAATCTTTTTTTTTTATTATTTCATTTAAATTAAATTGTCTGAGAGTTTTTGCCATCAAATATCTTTTTAAGAACAAATAATTCAAAAATAAATTACTTATTTTTAAAAGATATCAATGATTATATGTATATTTAAATGAAAATATTACAAATATATATTATAAAAATAAATATTATAATATTATACTGGAAATATTATAAAAAAATATTTCCGTAAAAGAAAAAAATTAAGGTAACTTAAATTTATAAATAAGATTAGAAAAATATTCTAACAAATCTTAATTTTTAAATTTAAAAATAAGAAAAAATATTTTCTAAGTAGGAAAAAAGAAGAACTATTTTATTTTAATAAGGAGTATTTAAGATACAGGAGCCTGATGACCGAGCGACTAGCGCTTAGTGCCACAGGTTTCAAGTTTGGGGTCATGGATGTGCCATGGATATTTGTAGTGGTTCGGAACACACTTTAGATCGTAGGTCCCGGTCTACTGTAGATAGCTGGGCGTAGGGCTGACAACCCTACTTCGTAAAAAGAAAACATCTCACGTCTCAAAATTTGTTAGTAAACAGACGGTCTGTAAACTAAACGTGTCTCAGCGGCAGCGCCGGTTGCCCTGTGCTTCTGTCACTACGACTATCGTGTTTCTTTCTATCGGTGGTTCAATTTTTCTGGTTAGCCGCAGCTAGGGTAGTGGTTCGAGGAAGTATTGATCAATCCATTCAAGCATTTATGGGATCTTCATTTATTTACAACAATATTTAAATGATACATTGATGGTAAAGTTCAATTAAAAAACTTGGGAAGAAAAACTTTCTTTCAGAATAAAATAACTCGTTTCCAGCAGCAACAACTGGTTTGCTCGGCAACAGCCCATGTTTCGCAACCAACAGGTTCGATTCTGAATCGGTTCCCGGCGGTGCCATGCGTGACGCTATTTATTAGTTCTTCTCAGATGAATCCTACTGACCATTTCTTAAACCCACAGGTACCGGTCTAATAGGACTGTAAAGCGTTTCAATTCTAACACTAAATGAAATTATAACATTACCGTAAAAAAGAAAAAAAAGCGCTCGGTGCCATGGATGTTTTCGATCGACTTTAAACCGAAATCTGTTCTAAAATTGCTGACGTTGGCCTAGGGCCCGTAAAAAGAAAAAAATCATCATGTGGCTGTTGCCCCAAGGATCTGTTGCTTGATGATGATGATGAAGATTGGTAATAATTTAATCTGAAGGAATTGAAAGCTTTATTATTTCCATGATTGAACAAGTTGGCTCAATGTGGATTACACATATTGTGTAACATCAATTATATTCATAGATTGATCACATGGATTGCATTCATGGATTGATCACGATTGCATTCATGACACATTGGTATCGTTTTAGTTATAAACTGAACTTCACGTAAGATAAAGTGGTGAAAACAATGCCGATAAATCAAAACTAATAGCGAAAACTTGATGAAATATATAGGCCTGTTTATTAAGGAGTTCTGAAACCACAGAAGATATCTTCCCGAGTATGAATTATCTCATGTGAAGAACTCTTTTACAACACGTCTCTTCACACCAAAGCTTTTCATTCATCGATATCATTAGTGCTGCATTCACGATAAAGTAGAAACCAAAATCAGATCACACGAGAAAAGAAGTGTTATGACAATTCAAAAGAAGGGCCGCAGATAGGAGAGTCCATTCTCACGCACGTCTCCCCCCTCTTGACCCCAGGGTTAAGTACACTTGAAAGAATCGTTTGGTGGGTGCCTCTTATCGAACGAACTCCGAGATGTACCGTGCTGACAGTTTTCTTTTCTTCTTATCTTTAAAGTTATTTACCTTCCTGTTAAAAAAAAAAAATATTTGATTTGTGTATTGTAGAGATTTATAGAAATTTAATTCAGATAGTTAAATGTATCAATAGCTTTATCATAGCAAATGTTTTTTTTTTTCAAATATAATAGACTGTTATTGCCTTATGGTAGAAACCCCAGCCCAAAAGCAGCCGTAGGATATTCTTATATTATATTAAAATCTTGCACATTTATGACAGAAGTGATAACAAATAACGGAAACGAGTAGATTTGAATAATTGCACTTTATCATGTAGTAGAGCTCGATCTCGATGAAGGCTTTGGCCTTCATACATTGTACATATATGTAATACATTGTATTACACACACACACACATACGCACACACATATATATATATATATATATGTAATACAATTTTTTAAGTACTTTTTTCTAGGGGGGCATGTCCAAATAAAATTTTGTGCATTTCATCCTTGCTTTAAGGCCAAAGCCTTCATCCATATATATATATATATATATATATACAATTATATATATATATATATATCATCTATATATATATATATATCAGTCTATCTATATATATATATATATATATATATATATGCAAAAAAAAGCAAGTGAAAAATTTGATGTGCTTTATTACATTTTACATTTATTTAATAGCTTTATTACATAGTAGGATTTTTTCCTAATATAATAGAGAGTTGTTGCTTTTAGTAGAAAACCCTAGTCCAACCGCCACCGTAGGATATCCATGTATTATGTTAAAATCGTCCACATTTATGACAAAAGTGATTACAAAAAAAAAAAAAAAAAAAAAAAAAAAAGAAATCAGTAGATTTGAATCATTGCCCTCTTTCATACAATAGAGCTGGATCACGATGAACACTATGGCCTTAAAGCAAGAATTACGCCATTAAGCTAAATTTAATTTGGCAACGCTCCCCACACCAAAAAAATAACTTAAAAATTATATTATATATACAATAAAAAACAAATGAAAAATTTGATGGGATTTAATAAATTTATTTAATAAGTTTTCTTTAAATTTAGTATTTGGTTCGATTTCTCATGAATCCAAGGGCAAAAAATTAGTTTAAACAAATGATTTTTAATAATAAAAATATAATGATAAAATATAATATCTAAATTTAATCTAATGATACATTTAGATATACATTTTTATTATTAGATTAGAACAGATATCTAATCTAATAATAAAAATTTAATCACAAAATCGTTCACATTTATGAAAAAACAGTGACTACAAATCACGAACACCAGCAGATTTGAACCATTGCTTTCTATTCTGTTGTAGAGCTGGATATCGATGAAGATTATGGCCTTAAAGCAAGGATTGCAATGCACAAAATTTAATTTGTAAACGCCTCCCCACCACTCACAAAATACTAAAAAAATTTTATTATATATATATATATATATATACAATAAAAGAAACAAACAAAAAATTTTATGCGTTTTATCACATTTATTTAATATGTATTTTATTATTTGGTTCGATTTCTTATGTATCCAAGCAAAAAAATTGGTTCAAACTAATGATTTTTACTACTTGTTTTCTTCGCTATCCATAAAAAAATGTATGTTCACAAATGTAGTATGCATATATACAATAAAAAAACAAAAATATTTTGATGTGCTTTATTACATTTATTTAATATATATTTTAATATTTGGTTCGATTTCTCATGTATCCAAGAGCAAAAAATTAGTTCAAACAACTGAATTTTCTAATTGTTTTTTTTATATACATGAAAAAATGATTGTTCACTAATGTAACATGTATTGATTCAAACTCATTTACATTTTTTCAATCTACTTTGTACTATTTTAAATTGAAACATTCTTTTGCTATAAAATATCGTAGAGATAAGGGAAAATAATACATGGATGCATACATCTTGTATTTAGGTTAGCATTTTGTGCACATGGAATTTTATCTTGTAGTTTTCAAAAATAGATAAATAAATAAATAAAATAAAATAATCTACTCACAGTTTAATGTTTACTTTTTATGAAAACAATGTTAGATAATATTATCTTTTTAATCTTTCATTAAAATCCGAAAATTTTTGAAGAAAATTACCAATTATATTTTTGTAAGTAAAATGGAGGTATGATGAATCTATATTTAAAATTGAATCTTGTATAACAATTTAATTGGTTAATTTAAATCTTAGAATTTAAAATTAGTAAATTACAAGACTTTTCAATGAATGTAGTGCTGAATTCTCATTACTAAATTGTTTAAAATATGTAGTATGAATGCAGCAGTAAATATGCTACAATAGATAAACCTTTATTTGTTAATAGGACAAGGAAATGACAAATCAGTAGCATAATCTGTGGGTAGTAGATTATGCTGGTAGATCCGTAGTCTCTAAATTTTATGAAAATTCTTATTCTTATTCTTTTATGAAAATTTAGATTACTTTCTTCTTCCATATTCTTTTTATATTTTCCCTATAAATCCCTAATATTTTCCCTATAAATCTTTAATATTTCCTCTGTATTTTGAATTTTTAATAATAACTATTCCAAAGTCTTTTGCTGCTGCCATTTTATCGGCTGAACAAATAAAAATATGATTAAGCATGTTTACGCCATATTTAAAAAAAATACTTTCTAAATTCTCCAACATTTCAACATATTCTGGGTCTTTACATTTTCTTTTTTAACTATTTGGAAATTAAAAGATAGGAAAATCAACCATAAAATTAATTTTAGAAACTTATTTTTATATATTAGAAGGCTTAAAATAAATTAAGTAATATGAGCAGTAATATTCGATTTCCCAATGACCTTGTGAAAGTTATGGCGCAGTTTTACTAAAACAATTAAAATAATAAAAGCGGTTTTGTTAAAGTATTAAAAAATTTTGCAAAGATTTTGGTTATTTTTACATTAATTATAGGAATTAATAATTTAAATAAAATCTGTGTTTGATTAAATTATAATTTTTGAATATTGTGCCTGTCTGAACGTATTTATTTTTCTTTCTTTTTTTGTGGGAAAAAAAGTTTTCTTACATTATATTTTAGAATCATTTTGTTGTTTTCAATATTACTATAGTCAAAATAATAGATGAAAATCTGGAAAAAAAAAAAAAAAAAAAAAAAAAAAAAGTTTTAAAATTTGAATTAAAGTGAATAAATTATTAATCATTTTAATTATTTTCATTAAAGTAATATATTTTTCATTAAAATGAATAAATTTTTCATTAAAGTAAATAGATTTTCCATTAAAGTGAATAAATTTTTCATTAAATTAAATAGATTTTCCACTAAAGTGAATTGATTTTTTATTAAAGTGAATAAATTAATCATTTTAATTATTTTTCATTAAAGTGAATAAGTTTTTCGTTAAAGTAAATAGATTTTTCATTAAAGTAAATAGATTTTTCATTAAAGTAAATAAATTTTTCATTAAAATAAATGATTTTTTCATTAAAGTTTGATAAATTATCCTTAAAGAAGTTTATACTCATAGAAAACAAATAAATCTTATTTTTATTAGAATTTTTAAGTATTATTTTTTTAGATAAAAAGAAAGCAGCAAAACACTGGAATATAATATAAAATTTAATTTAAAAAATATAAAAAAATTTCAAAATGAAATTTATAATGAAAATACAGAAAGACAGCTGAAATAATATTGAATATAGTGAAATTATTAATGAATTTGTGCAAATACTAATTTTTTATTTTTCATTTTCAGAAATCCGCTGATGTTTCATACTGGATAGAGCAGCAAAAATCAGAAGCACCAACCACATCGGAAAGCTTCTCTCTCGAGACGACAGAGGACGCCACGAGACACCTGTCAGACGGTGAAAGTTCGGAAGGTGAAATGACATCCTTATGAAGCAAAAAAGAATAAAAGCTGACTTGTTGCTGAAAGAGACGGAAAGGGGCAAAAAAACAGGAAGATATCAAATCATTTCACGTCGCCTAATAAAGCAGAAGATAAAAGCCGATTAGAAAAAAAATGAACGTTACATTTTATTTATCTCTACATCTCTCTAAAGAAGATTATCTCTTTTTACTGGCAAGTTGCCAAGATATCTCATTTTGTGCATAGCTATATTTCTATTTTATTGTTTTTTTTTTCCTTCATATATTATCACAAATATGTTATTCTTTCATGTATCGATAAAATATTTTGATTATTATTAGTGATGAAATGTATTTCTTATGACTAAATAAAATAAGAAATTGTTCTTGTGTTCAGAAATTGTTCTTGTGTTCATTAGAGTTTTAGAGTGAAATTTTCATGATAAAAGCAAGATGATTTAAGGGCTGCAAATAAAAATAATAATGTTCATAGATTTAAACTTCCAGCAAACAAGGGAAAAGTTTATTTTTTAATTGCTTAATTATATATATTATAAATAATACGAATATGCTATAATTAAAAAACTAATTTGACTTAGTATATTATATTTGTATATATTTTAAATATTTATAAAATATATAAATATACCATAATTTTAGTTATATAATTTTAATTTTGCATATACAAATGTTTAAAATCCCAACCCAAAACATGAAAGTGATTCAAAACCCTACTACAAAACCCTTCAAACGAAAGTCAAATTCTCCAGAAAATTCCCGAAGATTAGCGTTATTCATGAATCATTTCAAGAGTTAAGGGGCCCAAAGTACCATTTTCCAACAAAATTTACAATGGAGTTTTATTTGCTTGACCCTCATTTCGGATAACGTCACGGACCCCTAACCAGGACAACATCATGTTCACACATGTGTAAGGTTTAATTATAACCGCAAGAGGTCGCGGTTATAACTGGTAACTGTGACCAGTAACTGGGTCCTTAACTGTGGTCCAGTGCGGTAAGTGGCAGTTGCGGTGAGATCTTGAGACCACGAGGTGAACGCTAGGAGCGTCAGATAAAAACAGACGGTCAGGGACCGGCTTTGGTTTTTAGATATCAATAGTATTGTAGTGGCACAGGGTGCTAAGTGTATGTATGTATTCATAGTGTAAATAAAAAGATTAGTATTATTAAAAAGAGAGTATTCCATCCTGACACAACGAGCTGCTAGTATAGTAGCTAACACATGGTAATAACAATTGCTAGTAATATTCAAAGTAAAATACGTAAGCAATTTGTGCCATGTAATATTACTAATTAGTTCGAATATACTTAATTCAATTACAGGAATTCTTAAAATATTTACAGTGAAAATAAAACCATTAAAATTGTGTATTAAAATCACGATGATTTTTGGTTTTCCGTCATCCAACTATCGACACAACTAGTTGTTCTTTCCATTTCTTAGTCTTGTTTTTAGTTCTTATTGCTTTCAAACATTAACAGGAAAAACTATGTAGATGTAGTGCAAAATCATCCTCTGAAGACATTAAATGACCGAAGTTCTTTCCATTTCTTAGTCTTGTTTTTAGTTCTTATTGCTTTCAAACATTAACAGGAAAAACTATGTAGATGTAGTGCAAAATCATCCTCTGAAGACATTAAATGACAGATGATCTTTCCATTTCTTATTTTTGTCTTTAATATTTATTGCTTTCAAATATTAACAGGAAAAACTATGCAGATGTGATGCAAAATCATCCTCTGAAGACATTAAATGACCGAAGTTCTTTCCATTTCTTAGTCTTTGCATGAAGTTCAAACTATTTTTTAGTTCTTAAATTGCTTTCAAACATTAACAGGAAAACTATGTAGATGTAGTGCAAAATCATCCTCTGAAGACATTAAATGACAGATGATCTTTCCATTTCTTATTTTTGTCTTTAATATTTATTGCTTTCAAATATTAACAGGAAAAACTATGCAGATGTGTGCAAAAATCTTCTGAATTCCATTTATTCTAAAGTTGAAATCTTTTCACGTGCAAAATCATGTTTAAAAATTTTATTGTTTCCATTTCTTAGTCTTGTTTTTTTTTGCATTCTATAATATCTGGCTATCCCATTTATTATCATTCTTTCCGTTTATTTTTCTTGACTTAAAATCCTTTTTGCTTTCAAACATTAACAGGAAAAACTATGTAGATGTAGTGCAAAATCATCCTCTGAAGACATTAAATGACAGATGATCTTTCCATTTCTTATTTTTGTCTTTAATATTTATTGCTTTCAAATATTAACAGGAAAAACTATGCAGATGTGGTGCAAAATAATCTTCTGTAGAAATTAAATGACAAGTTCTTTAGCATAGCCATTGAATTCAAAAAAACGTGTTTTTAAATAATTCTAATAACTAAGTGAAAATAACTAGAAATTAAAAATCATTTTGACACTGATAAGTTTTGAATCCATTCTTTATTTTTTTGACTTAAAGTTCTTTCAAACATTAACAGGAAAAAATGTAGATTGTCAAAATCATCCTCTACATTTGACAGATGATCTTTCCATTTCTTAGTCTTTTTTGTAGTTTATTCTGACAAAATAAGTTATATGCAAAATCATTTCTGAAGACATTAAATGACAGATGAGTTCTTTCCATTTTCTTATTTTTGTAGATTTAATATGTTCCTTGCAACCAGACATTAACAGGTCAAAAACAGTTTATTTATTTGTAGAAGTGAATTCAAAAATTATATTTATTGACATACAGTTTCTAATAAAGCAAATTTGAATTTCAGAATTTGTTATCAATTTAATTCGATTTCGATTTGCCATATTTGATGGAGAAACATGGTTGCTTAGCAACCTCTATCTCCTGCTTTGTGAATGAGAGAAGTTTCTTAAGCTTTAAGCCCATTGATTAAATAGAAAAAGAGTAATATATATTATATATATTATTAATTTATTTAAAAAAATTAATTCATTAATTATTTATATTTTTATTAATTAATAAAACAAAATTTAAGCATATAATTTTTTTATATTATTATTCTAATTTTTAAGAAGGTAAAAAAAAAATAAATAAATAAATAAATAAACGATAGAAACAAACAAAAACGATTGGATGGAAATTGTGACTCAGCGGAGAAATTGCATGGTAATTCGGGAAGGAGAATATCGAAACGTTAATGAATAATATTCAGAACAGCGCGAGGTCTTTTGCGATTTTTGAAATTAGAAATGTCGTAATCTTAGTTGCTTAGATCATTCAAAACTGAATTATGAATATTTGGAATGGAGCTGTAAAATTTTAGTGCAATTTTATAAACAAATTGTTTAAAACATGGGAGGAAAATAGCTATCAATTTAATTGTTTCTAATTCTGAAAAATAATTTATTTTAAAACCTTTTATTTACTAACATTAATAGTAATTAGTTTATTAATATTTATATTAACAATAAAATTTTATAAACACATCATGGCATATTTTACTTAATATATTCTAAAAACTAAAGCAATCCTTTCTAGTTTTATTGAATTCATTATTAGAGAGTTTTTGCATAACACTTTTCTATTGTCCGATATTTTTCTTCTTCCTATAGTAAATAAAGTGTTAGAAAAACTACCAATATTTTAAATGAAACGACCAATGGTATAATAAAATTAAAAATAAAATGATGAGTTAAACTAAAAAGAAATGTAATATGCAACAACTCATATTTTATATAATCTGTATTACAATCTGGCATTCAACTCCTGAATTATTGTGAAACCAAAAAGTTTAGTATATCAAGTTAAAATTATAATATTATCATAGTATCACAATTTAATCTTAACGAAAAGTAATTATTAAAAAAAATCTTTTGAATTATCTTTTGGAATTATAATTTTAAAAAATGAAAAATAAACAAGACTTACTTTCATAGATTGCTTCTAGTGCATGTCAAACAATATTAAAATTCACAATCATCAATTATAAAATAAAATCACAATTTATAAAATAAAATCACAATTATCAATTATAAAATACCTAGTCATGTGGAAGTAAATCAACTTTGTGTTCACCATAATTGTAAATAAAAATTCATTTACACCATTATATCATCGCATTTTGCTTTAGTAGGATAGAAATAACTTTAGAAGTTTGCGTATTGAAGTAACTAAACACACATGAAAGAATACCGTATAGGACGTCCGTTAGCTTTTTCTCCCTAGCGCGCATGCTCAGTTTCCGAAACAATGGGGGCTAGAATCGAATAATAAAATAATAACGTTTAATTTCATTATTATGTACATGGCATTTATGGCACATTTAGCAAATCAAGTTAATTGTTATCATGAATCTTCAAATAATATTTCATAAAATATAATAAGTGCTAAATATAATTGCATACTACTGTGTCCAAAAAGTAAAAATTGTGAAAAATTGTAACATATTGAGTTATTATTATCATTGTGTTTACTATTATTCTTATATGTAAACATTTTTTTTTCTTTCTAATGCAGCTGGCAAACATTTAGACAGCTTGGTCTTGGATGCCTTAAGGCAAGCGCTGCACAGACGTACTCACGTTGCATTACCCAGCGGGCGCGTGTAACTTGAAGATAAGCCACGGAGTAACAATGCCCCGCAACGCTCTACGATCCTATTGGACCGGGCCTACTTTTTAAAGTGGATTCCGAACCACTACAAACAACCATGGCACCGAGCGCCAGAGCTCTAGCCACACGGCCATTCAGGCCTCCTTATATGTAAACATAGATAATATAATAATAATGATACTAAACAGACATTGTAAAGAAATATATAACCATAAAAATGAAATATAAAAAATATTTAAAAATAAACGAAATGAACAAATTGAAATCATTAAAGAATATTTATTTTACAAGTGACATATTTGTTTCTCTACTCTTTCACTTAGCTTTTGCAAATCGATCTCAATTTGGGTATTGGCACATCTTAATTGGTATTGCTGGTTAGCGTCCGTTATACTACCGTGTCCAAAAAGTAAGACCAATTTTCAAGTTAAAATTCCCGGAGCTTTTGGAATTTCAATTTTTTTTCTTTTTTGGTTGCTGGGACTGTCCTTGACATCTGTGTGAAATTTGACGTCAAAATATTCATTAGTGTTTGAGTTACGCTTGGCTTTGTGAGACGCTAAAACTGATTCTGGCTATTTTTTAAATGTCTGAATTAATTGAGCAAAGAACTTGCGCTAAATTTTTTTTGCAGAAATGTATAGAATGTTGCAGAAGGCATTCGGTGAGCAAACTATATCGGAAAGAAATGTTTAAAAGTGGTATAAACAGTCCAAAGAAGGCAGAGATCTCGTTGAAGACGAACAGCCCTCTGGTCGACCATCAACCTCAACCGAAGACACTCACGTCCAAAAATTTAAAGATTTGGTGCTTGCAAACCATCGATTTATAGTCAGAGACCTTGCTGATAATATTGGAATTTGAAAAGGATCGGTCAATTCCATTTTGGGCCTCAAACGCGTCAAATCTCGATTGGTACCGAAAACACTGAATGGAAAAAAAGTTGGCTTAAATGCATTATGTCCGGAGGGGATTACTTTGAAGGCGATGGAATAAATTTGGAAGAATAAATAAAGAGTTTTTGATAAAAACAATTGGTCTTACTTTTGGGGCACACTAGTATATATTAAAACAACAAAAAAGGGAATAATCTAGTCACTTATTATCTGATATATTGCACATTACCACAAACAGTACATCAGGTGAGAATTTTTTTATTAACTAGATTACGACCTTTCTCAATGATATTCTGAGATAGTTCGTTTTAAGGTACTTCCTATTAAGTAAAATTAAAGTTCTATACATGTTTCGGAATACACAGACATGGATAAAAGAATTGGGTACAATAACGGAGCTTGTTTGATGGATGAACTGGTCATTGTGTCTTGGATCAACACTCTACTAAAGTAGTTCTCGTAACATCGGATTACTCAAATCATTAACCGGCTAAAATTCCGTAAAAGGTTAAGGCAATAGGAGCTCTCTTTAAAGTCTGGTTCATCATTTTTCCGGGAGGGAACTTTTCTCTGAAACTTGATGACCGAGTCATATAGATAATCCCCACAGCCGTCTCTGTCTCATTTTTTTTTGACCCAGTCTTCCAACTTTTTTTTTGAGTCGCCACCTTTCAAGTCTTATCTATCACTCCTTCTCTCTGTCACCTCATTATCTCTATCTCTCACCTCCGTAACTCTCTCTTTTTCGTAAGTCTGTGTCTTTTTTCATGTCAGTCTCCTTTGCCGTATCTTTTCCATTTCAAATCTTTACATTTATACATCAGTCAAACTCACCTCGCTGTCTACATCCTGTATTCAGGAGTCGGCCCAAGGAGAATTGTTTGTTTGAGAGCAGTATGTTTTTGTCAGGCCTTCGTGATCAATTCGTGACAGCTTGTCCTTACGCTTTTTCTTCTAATAAACTCTTGCTGTCTAAAACTTTGATCTCTGCATATATCTCATGTGACAAACTGATCAAATATCAGAATTGTCAAGAGTTTACTATATGGTACATAAGTCAGTGATACATCCCTGTCTGGCAGTATTGCCACTTCGAGGCATGAATGGCCTCGAGTTCCGATGGTGCCATAAATGTTTAAAGTAGTTTGGAATCCACTTTAAGCAGTAGGTCTCGGTCTCTTATGACTGTAGAGCGCCACACAGTCCAGTCCGACTTCTCACCCACATCATCCCCAAACTGTATAGAGACAACTCAGCTCTAGACACAGTGATGTGATGTGGGGCACTAGTAGTAGTAGAATTGCCCCATCGTCCTCCTGGAAGGCATTGTCCTCCCCCTTCACCTGTCAGTGGAGTGTTTGTGGCATGCACGAGGTCCACCGATGTTACACCCTCACCTGTATAACTGGTAGGTTGTTGCATAATCGTAGGTACGCTTGTGAGGTGGAGAGAAAATAAAAGAAAAGAAAGGAAGTATTGGAAAGGAAAAAGGAAACATACTTTCCATGCTTTCCACATACTTTCTTTTCGGCAAAACTTGGATCCGAGCCAGCTACATTTGTAGGATAACAAAAAGCAGGAAACGGTTTTCCTTCGTCTTTGTATGGATTTTTGAAACCACAAACACTCTGTATGCACATAAATTTACTAAGTGCATAGTATATATTTAAAATAATAATTTTACATTAAAACCAATACATTTAAAGTACGTGATATAAAGTTTAATTGCACATTAAACATTAAAAAGAGAGGAAAAAAAAAACCATTATAGAAAATGACACAAACTTTCAAAATAAGATTTTGCCACACTTTAAACAACTAAATGTAAATATCAAAGTTATATCAATGCGTAAATTGTCGAATTTACATACTGATTGAACTTTCACCATTTTGAATGAATGAATTGACTGACAATTGCAGTAATTACATTCAGATATCTGAGAATTTTAATCCTTTGGAAGTTACTTCAATATTTTATTATTTGTTAATGATTCCATCTTAAGTTTCACGGCGGCTTCATTCATTATATCATTTGTTATAGGAAAAACATTTAATAAAAATCCTTTGATAATATTTTTATTAAATAAGAATTATTTATTAGTATATTTTTAATAATTATCGTTGAATGTATTTATATTCAATAAAGTGATCATTCCCAAATTCACATAGATGCGCAAATACAACAAAAGCTATAGAAAAATAAATACATAAGTCAAAAATTAAATAAAAGAAAATGGACAAGGGACTTTTAAGAATATAATACAAAATAATTAAAATAATATTCAAAACTATATTATTGCGAAAATATTTAATCTATTGATACTAAAGAATTTTTAATATGAATACACTTAGAATTAGGCTTTCTATATCTTAATATGGTAACGGTATTTTGAAATTTCAAGTCTATTTTTATTGTTATCATTTAAAATTACAGCAATCGGAGAATAGAAGGAAATTTATGTCCAGTTTTTAAATTAAATAAAATAATCAATCATGAAAATAAAAAAAATAAAAGAAAACTATCCAAAATTTATTATAAAAAAATAGTTAAATATATTGTTTATAACGCTTTACTAATTAATTTTTATATTATTAATTAAAATTTGTTTCAGTTTTATACCACATTCTTGCTGATATCTGATTTTAGAAATATTGAATTCATACTCTCATCAGAGTCAATTGGATATTCTTTTGAATCTGATTGTCAAGCACAGAAAAGCTGACAGAAACTACTCTTGGTTCAATAAATATAGGTGGATCTAGGTGGATATAGGTTTAATCCTTAGATAAAATTGAAAAGACTTTTTAGGATCATAAGCAGGGCGCAATTAGAGATCATGGTGCCTCAGGCTAACTTATGATAATAGGCTTTCGCCTATCTTTTTGTTATTTCTTCCCATTTTAACCATTTTTTCTAGTTATAATTGATCTTCCTCTTAATAATTAAATCAGCTATATGCACTTTATTCGAATGAAAGTATTTTCGATAAATGCCTCGTTGATGTGAAAGATTATATATTATTTTTTATTTGTGTTTAATCCTGTTAAGTCAAAGAGAATATGATATGAGAATTTAGTACGTCACGCATATTGTAGCATTAAGCTTATGCAATATAATTAAAGTAAAATGTTTACTAAAATTATTCATCATGTATTAGTTTTACAATTGGATTGCAGAAATCTCTGTGTTCTAATTGTTATGTAAGCAAGCTCACGAATTATTTTATCCAGATCGATTATTCTCAATTGTGGGCAGAGTTCAACTTGATTTTCCTGTCTCATGGTGGTTCACATCTTTTGCTTATAATTTCAATTTTGAAAATGTCCGTTCGTCCTTGCTACAGTCACAATAACCATTATGTATATGGAGTATTAAAGATTATAATGTGCATGCATCAGAATGATGTTAATGACGTGTATATACACTGAAGTGACAAAAGTCATGGGATAGCAATATGCAAATTTTCAGATGGCAGTAGCATCGCGTAGAACAGGTATAAATGCGCAGTGCTTTCATTTCTGTTCAAGTTATTCATGTGAAGAGGTTTTGACGTGATGATGACCGCACGACGGGAATTAACAGACTTTGAACGCGGAATGTTAGTTGGAGCTAGACGCATGGGTCATGCCATTTCGGAAATCGTTAGGGAATTCAACATTCCCAGATTCACTGTGTCAAGAGTGTGCCGAGAGTATGAAATTTCAGGCATAACATCCCACCATGGACAGCGCAGTGGTCGACCGAGACCGGCGACGTCTGCAAAGAGTCGTAAATTCTAACAGACAAGCAACACTGCGTCAAATAACCGCAGAAATCAATGTGGGACGTACAAGGGACTTGTCTGTTAGAACTGTGCGGAGAAATTTGGCTTTCTTGGGCTATTCCAGCAGAAGACCGACTCGAGTGCCTGTACTGACAGAACGACATCGCTTGCAGCGACTCTCGTGGGCACGTGAGCATATCGGTTGGTCCCTAGATGAATGGAAAACCGTGGCCTGGTCCGATGAGTCACGATTTCAGTTGGTAAGAGCTGATGGTAGAGTTCGAGTGTGGCGCAGACTCCACGAAGCCATGGACCCAAACTGTCAACAAGGCACTGTTCAAGCTGGTAGTGGCTCCGTAATGGTGCGGGCTGTTTTTTCATGGCATGGACTTGGTCCTCTGGTGCGACTGGACCGAACATTGACTGGAAATGCTTATGTTCAGCTACTTGGAGATCACTTGCAGCCATTCATGGACTTCATGTACCCAAACAACGATGGGATTTTTATGGATGACAATGCGCCATGTCACCGGGCCACAACTGTTCGCGATTGGTTTGAAGAACATTCTGGACAACTCCAACGAATGATCTGGCCACCTAGATCGCCCGACATGAATCCCATCGAGCATTTATGGGACATCATCGAGAGGTCTGTTCGTGGCCAAAATCCTGGCCATCATCCTGGCCATCAATCATCAACGCTTTCACAATTATGGACGTCTATCGAGACAGCATGGCTCAATATTCCTGCAGAAGACTTCCAACGACTTGTTGAGTCCATGCCACGTCGAGTTGCTGCACTTCGCCGGGCGAAAGGAGGGCCGGCACGATATTAAGAGGTATCCCATGACTTTTGTCACTTCAGTGTATTAGCATAATGTTGCGCATACATCAGGAAAACTCGATGAAAGAGAATTGTGATTTATCAATAATTCTGCTAATCCTTTGAGGCTATTTATTTTTCACAACTTATCTTGAAATGAAGGCTTATCTAAAGATAACAGGGAGAAAATAATGATGTATACTTCAGAAATATTTGCAAAATATAAATTTTTTTATCAGTATGTATTATTTATTACTCTTGAATTGTGAAAATCTCGGTTTTCTAATTGTTAAGGAAGCAAACTCATAAATTATTTTATCTAGAATGATTTTTGAGGTTTGATTATTCTGAAGTGATAACAGAGCTAATCTGGCGAGCCTTTTTTGTCTTGTACTGGTTCACATCTTTTTTTTTTGTAAATTATTATTTCAGTTTTGAAAATGTTCGATTAGCAGATTCGATTCGAGCTGCAGTACGTATAAAGATATTACGGATGTATTAAAGATTGACGAGTACGGACGTATTAAAGATTGCAATGTAAATACATCAGAATGATGTTGACAATGTGCATACATCACAATGATGTGGATAATGTGCATTCATCAGGATGACGTTGTACATACTTCAGGAAAACCAAATGCAAGGCAAGGGGAACTATGGTTTATTATTTAGCTAATCCTTTGTTGATATTCCGTTTTTACAACTCATTTTAAAATGACGCCTTATCTAAAGATAACATGGAGAAAATAATGACATATACTCAGGAACCCTTTGCACAAAATCAATTGTATAATCCTGGATCTCTTTTCCACTTGCTTTTATAAAGAAAAAATTGGATTAAATTACTTGGTAATTATCAAGGACGTTCTTCATTCCTTAGAAATGATGACGAAGCTGATTGTATAAAGTATCTATTATAGGGTAAATCAATGTTACAATAACATAAGAATATGAATCTTTCAAAAACTCATATTCGCATAATTTATCACAATGCTTTTTTAGTTTCTTTACACAATTTTGGAAAATTTCTTTAACTATTCCCAAAGACTAAAAGTTTTCTGAAATGATATCCCTTAGATCTTCGAATTTTCTTCACACTAAATAAGGTTTTGCCAGTAATCCATATACTAATAATTTACTTGCACTTTTAGATTGTAAAAACTTTGAAACAATGTTTATGAATCCTAAATCTTTGAATTGCAAAGGAAGAAATCAAATGTTTATAGTTTTTTCTTTAATTGTATTACATTACTGCTTTCCTTAATTTTTTTGCAGTTGAGACATATTTTCGTTGTTTATCAGACAATTAATACATAGTTTTCAATTCTTTACAAGGGACATAACTATAACCAAAATTGCAATATAAATTTTAAAACAGTTTCGAAAACTGGCTAATTTCTGTGTTTTCTGCAACATCTTTAAAACTATATTTATATTATGTGTTCCACATGGCATGGGCTGCTGTGGCACTATTATGGACACTCAGAGCTTTTTCAAATATTTTTTTTGCATGCCATTGTTAGCTTCTCTCATTGCTGCTGCACAATCTTATCCTTTATAACGACATTTTGTTAAATCTAAACCATTTTTATGGAGCGATTTCATAATTTCTTACTCAAGACCCTTTGAATATTTTTTTTATTTTCCTAAAAGAGATACTAATTAAATTATCTTTAATTCAGAAGGTTTCGTCATTCACTATTTTCACGTATTTATAAACTTCAATTAATTGATCAACTTTAGAAGCATGTTGGGTTTTATCCAAAACTAATGAAATAAAAAGAAGTAAGATTTTGAATTTCCCAAGTGATATTATCTTTAACGTCAGATGCTAAGAAGTTGATAAGGTTATTTTGGACTTTTGAACTTAAGTATTTTAGCTCACCACGTGGATTCTGGAATAATGCGTTCAACACAGGGTTGCCTTCGACGAGAGTTCAAAGATTGATAGGACATTCCTCTTCTTGCTGTGTTCAAGTCTCTCACTAGAGCCACAAAAAGCGAGATTGCATGTTCAAGAATTAGGATAACATTTAGGATTCTGTCAGCAACTTTGTGCCAGAAGTTTTTCTCACAGTCGATTCTTCTATCAATTGTTTGATTTATGGACCCGTGTCTGCGCTACTGTTCGTAAACAACACGAGCACCTTCAGAGGTTTTTAATCCTTCATGAATTGTGAAACATGCTTCCAGTCCAGAATCTCTTGGCCATTCGCTTATTGTTCTAAGAAAAACAAATAGTATGATTGAAAGTAAACACAATCAAGCCTTTTTGAGTAGAATGACAAATTTTTATTTAGTTTTATTCTAGACTGAATTGTGAAATTGCAATAAATGTTGAAATAAGACCAAATATTAGTTATTTATTTTAAAAGAAGACCAATTGAAAAGGAAAAAAAAAAATCAAGAAAATTTTTATTCATAATCTACCGTATAAAAAAGTCATTATAATGATGTAAACCGGCAGCTGTAATTCTACATTTAATCTAAGAATCTTCAAGATAATATATATTATCAAGAATAGAATTATCATATAATTTTCAGAAATATTAGAGATATCATATTTGTATATATTCCTACTTGAGTTCTGTATCGTAGAATAACATTCTCTCTTCTTATGAAGAGTTTAGTTTAGTTGAAGTTTCATTATTTTTATCTTCAACAACGCTTTCTTTTCATTTATAATGCTTTCAGACTAGTAAATTGTCCCTACATTTTGATTGGAAATTATTTTCAATTCTAAAATTAAAAAAACAAGTTAGTTTATCAAGATGAAAGGTAATTCTAATTCTGAAACTGAGACTGATTTTTAATATGACATTGTTTAATTTCATAATACTTTGTTTTTTAATTTATTTTTATTAGTGAGTATATAGAGGAAGCAATCCCTATAATTCTAATATTAGTTCGACTCCATGTTTATGCTGTCATTTATAGAAATGGTGCGTCTACTGAAAGATTAAAATCAATAAATGATGCAAGAACCAAAAATTTCTTTACAGTTTGGTTGAGGAAAAGCAATCTGGTGGATTGTTGAATGACAGCAGTTTTTGGGTAGACTAGATATGAAAGATATTACACATATTTAAACATGATTTAAACCAGACGTCATGTAATACCTTAAAATTGGGTTTGTCGCTCTACTGTCATTGTTTTTGCACACTTTAGGATAATTAAACCTAGACTAACTGTTTAGTGTGGATTTCGAACCACTAACAAACATCTATACCACTGCCAGGATTTGAACGTGAAGCACCAAAGCCAGTGCGCTAGCCAATTGGCCATCAAGATGCTACTTAAAGATTTTATGAATAAAAATACCTTGATTTAAAAAAAAAGTCTCTCTATTTTATTGATTTATGTTTATTTAAACATTTATAAACAATTCCTTTGTATTTTTTACCATTTATTTATTGTTAATATAAAATGGCCTTTTTTCTTAGCTCAGGGGGGACCCAGATGATCATGCAGGCCACTTCAGAAATGCATCATAATTGCGGGGGCGGCATATAAAATTATATATCCACAAATTAGATTTAGATTCATTATAGACATTTTTCGGAGTGAAATATTGAAACATAATGAGTTATTATTATTGTGTTTATTATTATTCTTACTTGTAAACATAGATAATATAATAATATTGATATTAAACGCACAACTACAGGTATGTAGGGAGGGTAACTGCGTCACTGAGGTCCCTTACAGTGAAACGTAGAACCTGATATATTAGGTGTTCCAAGAAGCGCGCACATCACGAGTTCACAGCATATAATTTAATTATTCTGCGAGCTCATAACTGTAAACTCATAAATAAAACAAACAGTATTTGTCATATATTCGCAAGGATATTATTTTAGAATCAAAGTTAATTTGTTCTCATAATTTCGACAGTTTGTTGAATATATGGCTGCACAAATAATGTATTTTTTAATACATTGGCTTTCATTACTTTGGCCTACTTTTACAAATAAATTTTTGTAAAAGTGTGATAAATGTCACATCTGGAAAAATGTTCAAAGCGGGTTGGCCACTCCTGTCTTAGAATATAGTAATTACTTAATTATGATGAATTTACATTGTAGGTCTGTTTGGTTCTGTAGCGTGTTATAAAGAATGTTTTAAAGAAAAATCTTTGGATTGTAATCATAAACTACAAGCAGATTTTTCATCTATGTCTGACTATACATTTTGTGAGTAAACTTTTATTTTTTAGTTAAAAGAATTTTAATAAGAACTCTAAATTTTCATTTTGCAAATATCAGTGAGTCATCCAGTGCATCAAAATAAGTATCTGAGTTCTGGTTATTTTCTAATCCTTTTATATTATAAGAAACATTTCTCTAAATAATTTTCTTTTAGAAAAATTGATAGAAAATAAACGTGATTTCTTTATTTTAGAGTTACAATTAATGATAAGATTAATCTTAACTTTGAAGCATCTCGCTTTGTTTTTTAAATTGTTAAAAAATTGTACCATTACAACCAGACATTTGTAATGATTGACCTTATTGTTACAGAAGTAATAATTAGAAAAATTTTAAATATTTAAAATTATAGAATAGATTCAGATTGGTTGCCGTTTGATATTTATGACAATATTCCTGGTAATAGAATTTAAAAATAACATATACTATAGAAATGTATTATATATTTTTAATTTCCTTTAATGAATTGCAACATTTTTTATAAATCTTAGAGATTTGCAATTGATAAGCTTTCTGGATTTTACATTAAAAATGTAATTTCATGGAAACTAATTTTGGGATAAAAATACATCCATTATTTTTTAACGAGAATTAATATTTTTCCAGGTAAATTTCAAAGAAAAATACTAAAGTGCCTTACCAAACCAGCAGAAGAATGTAATATGAGATTTAAAACAAGTGCTCAAAAGCTTGATTCTGTAGTGAAAAAAATTTGCGAAGAAAAATCGGATAAACTCAAAAGTAAGAATTGCTAATTACTTTATATTTATGTACGAAACTTAGCTTGGAAATTTACCTGAGATTGATGATGATGATGATGATAATGTTATTAGGCAAAAATCTATCTAGGTTGCAGGGCACAAAATTCTGAGTGGATCAAATATGTGTTGTACTGAAGGCAAAGCAGTTTTTTTTGCGTTATTTTTTTAAAATTCGATTAAGGGTACTGAGTATCTCAGGGTATGTCGATATCATGACAAAGAAAAGTATTCCTACCGGAGACATGCATATTAGACAGGAAAACAGGAAATTTTCAGTATATACAGATCTCGAGGGACAAATTGTTCTAATTCATCTAAATTGAATCCTTCTGGTACGCTCTTAGTCCTATTAAATAGTTTATTTCGTATCTACATATTTTTTACTTTATTAAATTCAATTCGACATATAATTCAAAACATTTACTATTTAACAACATGAAATTTATTTTTTACATTATACGTATAATTGTTATTATTCTTTTATAGAAAATCGTTCACATTTTATTGAAATTGAACTTATTTAAGGATAAAATAAAATTTTTTAAAATTTATTTTTCAGTGCTTGAAGAAAATAGACAATGCATTGTAAATGTCGTAACAGATTCCAAATGTCTCAAAAGAGTTGTGAAAATAATGAAAGATATAAACAATGCTAAAGATATACTGAAAGCCCAAAAAGAAGTCTGCAGGTAAATTTATAATTTTAGATGCCCTTATAAATGCAATGCTTTTTGGTTTATAAATTAATATTTAACAAAATAAATTCAGTTTTTTTTATAAAAAACATATAGCATTATCATAAACAAACATACCAATTAACAATTTTTAGGTAAATGCAATTGTACTAACTACTATTACTAAATATTTATATGCATATATAATTCTTAAAAAGTAATTAAACATATTATTATACTTTAAAATTGGGTAACTGGCAGGAAAATGTTATCTCAATTAAAATAAATAAGTTCAGCATTTGATAACCTTTTAAAGTTACAGCATAAAAGAAACGAGTTCAACATTTGATGATCTTTTAAAGTCACAGTTCAAAAAGAAGCGAGTTCAATATCTGATAATATTTTAAAGTTAAAACATAAAAGAAACGAGTTCAACATTTGATGATTTTTTTATACTTAAAACATAAATGAAACGAGGTCAAAATTTGGTGATCTTTTAAAGTTACAGCATAAAAGAAACGAGCTCAACATTTGGTGATCTTTTAAAGTTACGGCAATCTTCTTTTACAAAAAATTCTCATAGATTTAAATCAGTTGAAGAATATTACTATAAAAAGCAATATTCTAATATATATAAAGCAAGAAGAATGATCCCGCCGAAATCGTGCGAATATTAAAGACATGTAAAAAGTAAAGGAATGTTGATGAAACAAGATACTTATGTTCACAAACTCACAAAATTTAAATTTAAACGAAGTAATGTACTTTCTTATCGATGAACTTTTCAAAAAAAAAAAAAAAAAAAAAAAAAAAAAAAAAAAAAAAACTTTTTTAAGAAGAAATTATCAGATCAATAGCTTTTTCGATGGAAATTGCACTGCTATAGAAAAGCAAAATGGAAATAAGATATATGGATATGTTTTTTAAAAAAACTTCAAATGAACGATGCAGTGCAATATAAATAAAACGTTACTGCCTTTTATTTATAAAATTCATTTTAGATTACGGTATTCATTTTATATTACATGGACACTACACATTGTTAAAACAAGATTGAATTACTGAAGAAAATTGTAACTAAACATTGTTAAATTCCATAAATCTATTTTAAATTTGATTTTTAGCTTTATTTTTAGAGTTTATATTTAAATTATTTAAATAAAATAGATTTACGTGTTAATAGTTAAGTTGTGTCTTTAAACTTGATTTTTGTAAATTCTCTGTTTTAAGAGTATCTTTTTACTATTTTTTCAACTTTATTTTAAGTGTGGTTTCTTAAAATACTCTAAACAATATCCAATTTAGAATTTATAATTATTAAATATTTGTGGAATATGCAATTATATGTATATTTTGAAGAAAATAATCTCAACTTAAAAAAAAAAAAAAAAAAAAACCCTACATTATTTCGACTTGGATAGAATATGTTAGTTTCTCTCATAGCATAAATGAAAAGTGACGAACTTATCAATATTCATATAAGTAAAAGTTAGGGCCGGATATGCGTATGGTCTTGATTCAGTGCTGTTTCAGGATTGAATCTGAACCCTTTATATTTATTTAAAATTTGCAAAGACAGCGCTGCACAACTGCAACACATAACATACAAAACAAAATTATGTAAAAAATACTTACAGAATCATCTTAAAAGCGAGTTCGTTTAAGGATTTTTGTACCTTCTAAACTGCCTGGAACCTTCACTCGACTCTGCAAACTCCCTTTTTTCTTTCTCCCTCTCTCATTATCGGTTCTAAAGGCTAACGGGCGAAAAATATTCTAAGTCTAGAGTCTAACGTAAGAGTCAACCCATCCTTGAAAGGAGGATCTATCAACCTTGAACTCTTCCCAGTTCCCTATATTTTGTTTCGGATGACTTGGTAAATGCTTATTATGTATAAGATATTAATCAGCCCAAATGATTCAAAATTAAGGTTGATTAACGTTAACCTATCATTGTATTAATACAATTTAAAATAAAATGTAAAAATTGCATTGCTTAAAACAAATATTGTTTATCAAACAAAATAGTCCTTCCTTTATGATTTGGTCTCTTTGTAATCTCTTTTTACTACATTTTAGGTAAAAAACGAAAAGTATGTATGAATAGAAAAAAGACTTAAAATAATGTTGTATTAAATTTTTTTATGAGAACTCTTATTAAACATTATGAGGAATCTGTAGATAAATTACCTGTGTATGTTATATTTCACAATGAAACATTCTTTAAATGTTTGATTTAATTTATCTTAGATCCGAATGACATTTCTCAGTATGAAATGTTATTTGAAAAAATATAGATTTCAAGGCCTGTATCAATTTAACGCAATATTAATACCATATTATCAATCACTTTCCTGCAAGAATTTAAATTACAGTCTGACTGGAAAAAAATTCACGATATCAAACTGGATGATAATTTTATACTTAATTATGTAGAACTTTTATATATCAGATTGATCTGTAATTATCAGAAATTAAATTAAATTACAATAACTTTTGGAAGATATGCAGGATTGGAATGAAATTTTTAAAGATCTGAAAAGTTCATTGTTAAAAAAAAAGTGATAAAATTTCTGAATGTAATTTAAATCCAGATGAAACATCTTCATGACGTAGTTTGGCCCTTTTCAAGTGATTAATATTGTATTTAAGAAAAATTTGTTGTTACATTTTAATGAAGTATATTCTGAATGAATTCTTTGATAAAAAGTTGAATGCAAATTATTTTTAAGTTTGAATTATTCAAGTTTTAAGAATGTACTTTTCCAAAGTCAACGAAATACATAATATCAGATAATGAAAATTTGAACATATAAGTCTAATTATTTAACATTGGCATGTATCTTGCTTCTGGTTTATATTACATTCAAGATGCACGTGACGGCCATTTCTTCAAATAAATTTTACAATTCCTACTATTAGTTCACACTCTCCTTATATATATATTTATATATCTTGTTCAAATTTTCAATCGTTCATAAAATACTTTTTATTTATCCATTCAAGTTCAAATACATTTTTTTAAACTTGTAGTGCATGACACTGGATGTTAATACAATTTTTTCAAATATTAATTCAGCAATTAAATTTAATTAATTAATTTTAGTTTGATATGGGAGAAATAATTGTCTTACAATGGCGAAGTTGGTAGAGCGTCGGTGTAAAATTTTTTTATTTGATTTTCAAATTAAATAGTAACAAACAAAAATAATAGTCCAACACCCTATATAGAAAGGAAAATGGAAAATTGCAATAAATTTGCTTTCTAATTTGCCACTTAATATTGTGATTCTGTCATATGTATATACATATTTATATTAATTGTAATTATTTAATAAAAAGTAACTAAAATAAAATTTTTCTTTGTTGAACTAAGCAGGAATTGACTTTAACTTTTTATTATCTTACGTGCTTCTTCCCAAAATATATAAAGATAAATGGAAAAATATAAACTTTAAATATTTTAAAGTGACTAAGTGCATTAAAATAATAAATAATGTGAGCTAAGCTTAATGTTGAAACTTGAAATGTTTCATAACAAAACATATACATAACAAAAGATATATATTATATATTTTATAACAAAATAACAAACAACCTATATAATATAACAAAAAAATATTGATATAATAAAATAAAAATGTTAAATATATTAAAAAAAAATGATTTAACCTGTTAATGAATTTCAGATAGAAACATGTAAAACATGAAGTTGAGCAATTATGAGGGTGTAAAACATCTCTGCAGTAACATGAAGTAAAAGTTACATGGATATGAAATTTTCAAAATTTGAAAAAGATAAAGATATTGGTGCTTTTGCTCGGATATCAGATATTTCGAGTTCAATGTAAGCAATGCATGTAATATAGGTCCAGAAAAAACATGTTTTACAAAATAGTACATAAGATGGAAACTACTCCACTTTCGTGAGAGTGTACTGGATTTCTTCTCATGCAAGATGAAAATATGGTGCATTTCTTTGAGCATTTTTCTTGCAAGGTTTTTCTATCTTTAAAATTTTTTGTGACATAGTATATAAAAAAGAGTGTTACAAAAATGTTAAATGATTTTAACAAAAAAAAAAAAAAAAAAAAAAAAAAAAAATGTTAAACGATTAAATTATGCTAACTTTTTCAAAACTATTTTTCTTCTTAACTTCTGTAATCTTAACTTGAGATGATTAATCAACTATAAGATGATGTTGCAAATTCAGCTATCTCATAGGGCACCACGAGAAACTTGCTACACTACAGAGACATAAAGGATTTATATTTTTGATGAAACCTGAACAAAAACTAAAGTTATCAAGTCCTGGAAGTATGAAGAACTTATCAATTACCATTACTGTCTACTGTTTTAAGAGGGGCCCAGTTAAAGTTAATGAAAATCGACCATTAATTGCTGTTAAAAATAGACGATTAAATGAAGATTGTGTGGTTGTTTTAATGCAGCTGGCAATACAGAGACAGTTAATCTTTATGCCATAAACTACGGCTGCACCGCTGTTACTCATTTAGCACAATCCAAGGGGCACATGTAGCTTGAAGATATGCTACGGACGCGAGTAACACTACCCCCACAATGTTCTACGATCCTATTAGACCCGGACCAAGTGTGGATTCCGTCGGCTTAAGTGTGGATTCCGAACCACTAAAACATCAATGACACGGTCGAGATTCGAACCCCAAATCTGCGGTACTGAGCGCTGGCCACTCGGCCATCAGGCACCCCCAGCGGAGACTGTGATAGTAAGCACTGACAGTTTTGAATGGCATTTTTCCTGGTTTCGCCAACATCACACTTCCATCACTTGCAGCCTGATGGCCAATTTCGCTATCGCTCTGGCCTTTGATACCACAGGCTTCAGATTCAAGTCCTGGCGGTAGCATGGGTATTTGTAAATGGTTTGGAATCCACGTGAAACTGTAGTTCCCTGTCTAATTAACCCAAAGTGTGCAAAAAATGACCGTTGAGAGACAAACCAATACCAATTGCCATATTTGACAAATTCTTTTTATCAAATATAGCAGCCAGAACCAAAAATTTTTAATGTCAAAAAAAAAAAAAAAAAAAAAAAAAAATTATTAGCAAAATCATTTAATGTTATAAAATTAAATAAATAATAATGAAAACAACTTTAATTGACAATCTAACAAATAAAGTAGTAATAGATGCACATATTTTAAATGAACCCTAAAGCATAATGTTATAATTTTTTACAAATTCTAATTTTTTTAACTCTTAGGCATCTTGATGAAATTACTGAATGCACAGTAGGAATGGTGAAGGAAGCGTGTGGTGAAGTAGTTGGGACATTCTTCAAATCATTGTACGAACCTGCAATTGAGCTGCACAGAGGAATCTGCGAAGACGTCATTCTGCCAGAAAACGAAGACACTTTTACGACAAAGAGATTCGAAAAGACATCGCTTCCATCTTTTTACGGACCTTTGGAATTTATTCTCTAGTTCCTAATACCACAGTGTAACTAAATAATAATGTTTTTAGTTTTCAGTTTTAAAAATAAAGGCGGCTATTTTGTTTTGTAATGAGATTTTATATGACGTATAAATATGTCCATTAATTAAAATAGTAGTGAAATTTATATTTGTATTAATGTGAAAGTGATATTTAGTGGTAATATCTTTACAAATTAGAGAGTTTTTGCATACCGTATTTTGGACGTCCGTTAGCTTTTTCTCGCTAGCGAGCATGCTCATAGGAAATTGCGCATGCGTATCTGTAATAATGTTTCCTATGAGCATGCGCGCTAGGGAGAGAAAAGCTAACGGACATCCAAAATACGGTATGCAAAACTCTCTATTATCTTAAATTTTTCTTTTTTTATTTCCGGACTTTTTAAAGTTTTGCATATAATTTAATAACAACTTTATTTACATTTAAAATTGCTATTAAAATATGATATTTTAATTTAAATTAAAAAGATCTAAACACACAACACACACACTACACTGACTAATATACGAATAAAGTTGTTATAAAATTAAATGATTACGTAGTTATATTAAACTTATAATTATATTATCGTATATATCTTTTAATCATCCCTTTTGAATTACATTTTCATTAATTTTTTATTTTATTAAATTTTCAAATAAATGAATTATGTTATGTTATAAATTATGTCTTCAGTTGTATTTTACGAATTTAAATTAAAGAATTTTAAATATTGTATAATATTATCTTGATTATTGCTTTTTATAGATTTTAATTTATGAATAATTGTACATTTATAATTACAGCATTTGAATAATTATTTTTGAAATATGATTTTATAAATGAGAAAGTATATTGCTTTTTTATTTGCTTTAAATATTTTGATATTATTTTAATGTGATAAAAGTACATATTTTGCTAAATTTAAAAAGGCAGGACCTAGTTATTTTAGTAAATAAACTTAATGTTGTCGTCGAATAGGATTTTAGAGTAATCGAGGTTACTGAAAAGGGATGCATAGGACGCAGATTTTAATAATGTAATTCATGAAAGGAATAAAGCAAGAACAAAAATTCAAGAGGAAAGATAACTTTAATTTGAAAAGTTAAAATTGCTATTGACTGAAAAGAAATACAGACATAGTATAAGATAAAAAAATTAAATTTACAGACATATGCAAATAATGCAATCTGATTCAATATCTGTTTAGTTTACTTTTGACACATATTTACTTAAATTACAATCAAAGCAATTTTTATCTGACAAAAATTTGTTTTAACATGTATTTGAAAAGCAATTAATCTTTTTAAAAGTACCATAAATGAGGTGCGTTGTTTATCTTATTGGTTTCCACCCAAGCTAAACAGCTAATTTAATAGCTGAAGAACTACTTGAAAAGGCTCCAGATTAGGAATACATTAAAAGCATTTTATTAAAACGTTTTAACATGAGTGCAGAGATTGCAGAAATCTCGACTTTTATTTTGATTTCTGAAGCCTTTTTATAGGTTAGTTTGCAAAATTAAGCATTGAATCCTTTAATCAATAGAGATATTTGATTATTGTTGTAAAGATTAAGAAATAAAACTGTCCAGATTATAAGGAACCTTTTCATTGATCACTGTTGTAAATGTTTTGTTCCTATTCCGTTAGATGATAAAGTATATGTCTATGAAAATTGTGTGAAAAGAAGAAATATTACTCCAAAAGAAAAAGAAAATATATTCCCAAAATTTAGACAACAAAATGAATCCAGAAATATCATTTCGCTGAAAAATAAAACATTTTACCAAAGAAATGCATCTCTAGAATGTCCTCTAAGTTGTTCTGAATGTGGAAGAATAGTGAATAAATCAAAATTTTCAACCTACACCACAGCTGTAATAGTAGATTCAAGTGATTTCAAGTGAATAATTTGTTTATATATTTGGTTAGTTTTATACAATATTAAAAAATAAATGACGAAACATTTTTTTAAGCAAAAAGACCGCTAATTTCAGTTACTTGCCGCTTGTCCCTTACACCTTTTCTTTTTTGTTTTACATTTTCTGCATTTTTTTTCCATGCAGTATTGTTGCTGCATTCAGCCAGTATGTTGAATGCAGTAGTGTAGTAGTATAAATGGTGTGTTCCAAGAGCCACATTTTACTAAGCCAGATGGAACCGAAACCTACACTCATGTCCATAAATTAAGGATAATTCAGAATCACACAGAAATTGAACTCTAAAATAAAAATTTCACCTGTAGAATTATCACACACATCTTGAAGAAGAATATGCAAATTACAGGAAACCACCAGATGGCGCGGATAGTACGTCACAATGACGAGAGTGTAAGAGAGGGGTATATAAGGTATGGTGGCAACGAAGTAAAATTGTTCACAAGCACTTTAAAAGCTTTTCAGTGCAATAACCGCATAGTTATGGCACAAAGGAAGCATTTGGATGATTTTTTACGTGGTAGAATTATCGGACGACTGGAATGTGGACGTACCCAGCTGGAAGTATCCGAGGAACTTGGAATAGCCCAGAGTGTCATTTCCAGGCTTTGGCAACGATTCCAAGATGATGGTAATGTGAGTAGATGTTACAGCACAGGTCGCCCCCGAGTTACAACGCCAAATGAGGACTGGTATTTAGCAGTTACTGCCAAAAGAAACAGACGGAGCGCAGCATCAGACCTGTCTCGTCAGCTCTCTTCAGCTACTGGCAGACCGTGGCAAGACCGTTCAAGGCAGACCGTGTACAGACGCTTAGGGCACATTGGTTTATATGCTCGTAGGCCTGTCAGATATGTTCCACTTAGGCTACTCACTGTCGCCTGCGATTAACCTGGAGTAGAGAGCATGCATTGTGGACATCGCAACAATGTTCAGGTGCGATGTTTTCCGACGAGTCCAGGTTTAGTTTGCAGTCTGATTCTCGCCAGAATTTCATATGGAGAACGCCAGGTGCCCGTTACCATCAAGAGAACACCATTGAACGACACCGTTACGGTGGTGCAGGATGGCTCATTTGGGGAGGAATTATTCTTGGTTCCAGACTGACCTGCATGTTCAGAATGTAACGATGACAGGCCACATCTATCGGGATGTCATTCTGGAACAACATGTACGTTTGTTTCGGGGCGCCATGGGTGCTGAATTTCTGTTTATGGATGACACCGTGCAAACATTCCGTCCTCACCGTTCAAACATTGTAGACGAATGCCTTCAGTTGGAGGATATCACCCGTATGGATTGGCCAGCATACTCACCGGACTTGAAGCCAATAGGGCATGTGTGGGATATGCTTGGCCCCACCTGTCAATCGGAACTTCGGAGGCATTGCTTGATGAGTGGTGTAATAGTCCCCAAGATCAGATTGATAATCTGATACTCATCATGCCTAGGCGTTGTAAGGCCTGTATTGCATCGTCCGGGAGACATACTCCATATTAACCATCATACTAACCGTCTTATACTGTTTTTTGTAAATAGGTTATTTTTTGAAATTTACTCCAGGGAGTAAAAATCACAATTTTTATTAATTATGTGAAACATATAGCATCTTTTTTGCTCTTTACCTTTTGTTTAATAAATAGACTTTACAAATAAGTCAAATTTGTTTTGCTTCTGTCTCTTTCTTTGCCTGAACATCATTATCCTTAATTTATGGACATGAGTGCATTATACCTAGTACAATGTGATGATTAGGCTAAATAAATCTTCAGCAATACCTCCTAGATATAAAGGCTGACTACTGGTTTGTGACGTCTAGCTTTTGTAGAAAACGAGCGGGGAACAGAAGAGAGGTAGATCAACCCTTTTGCACGTTAGGTTATGCAGAGTGTTTATGCATTGTGTGCTTACTTTTACTACCGTACGATTCATTTTTGAATTTCAGTCTGCAACATCAAATATTATTAATATGGTTTATACGCGTGAAGTTGCTGGTGATAATAGTGACAGAAAAGTTCCATTTCAGAACGATAGTATGTTAAAAGATCAATGGTTACACTCCTTTTATCAAAAAAGTGTGGCAGAAAGGATCAACAAAAAAGTTTCCTCTGAGTCACCAGGAAAAGTTATTTAAACTTGAAAGCAGTGTCATAGATAAAACAATAGAGGAATGTATTTTACTGAAAGTAGAACAAGATACAACTGACATTTTTCAAAATAATTTCTTTGAAATGACAAACTATTTAGAATAATAAAAGTGAGTTAGTACCAATTTCCTATATCACAAAATAATAATCTAATTATTAATGAAATTTTGGAAGGGAAAACATTTTTCAACAGATTTTGATTCAATAATCAATTAACTAGAAAATATATGTATTTTAATAATTCACAGCAAATGATTGTTGAATTTTTAATCAAAAAAATAGTTTTCATGATATTTCCCTGAAGCCCTTATATTTTGTCCTATTTTAAATTCTATATCTCCTCATGCATATATGTGTGTATTTCAAGATATACAGTAATTCCTGTTCCTAGAACTTTGAGATACATCTGTTCATTTTTAAATATTAATCTCCAAATTGAACATTAATTCTGAAACAACATTTTTATTTTTATAATTTATACATGGTGGAAGATTGTAAGTACAAAAAAATCCTTTTAAATGAAAATATTTGTTCGATACATATCAAACGCCACGTTCATGTTTCTCACTGTCAAAAATTTATACTTTTGAAATAAAATAATATTATCGTTAGATTCGTGGTAAACAAATAAAAATTGGAAAACTGAACATTTACGAAAGAAACACATCATGCTTTCCCTCATACATCAAAGGCTTTAGTTGAAATGGTAAAATATTGTATAAACAAATTAAAATTTAAATATTTTCAGCCTGGTAAAATTCAAACAGTTGTTTTTTAGAGGGTCGTTTTGGTAAATACAGAACATTTGCGGGAATCACAATATTTAATATCAGTTCGACAAATCTATGAAGTGGATTTTAAATTAAGAATGCAAAATTGTCTGCCATTAATATTGGTTTCAAACAAATATGGATCATTAACTATACAAAATATTAATCCTGAAGAATTAGATTCTGAAGAAAATTTCAAAGATTTGAACTTTTCAAGATTTTAATAATTTTTTCTAAGAATGATATCAATGAAGTTCAGCTATATTAATTAGATAAGGTTTATAATAAAAGAAACTATAAGTTATATATAAAACAGTATTAAATTGAGAAAAAAAAAAGAATATATTTATTAAAAAATCGTTTACATTTAATTAGAAATTATCTTGAATTTTAATGTTGATATAAAAATATTGATAATATAAAATAAAAAACATATATTTATTGTTCTTTTATGTAAATAATCCCTATAAAAGAATAAAAAGAATCATAATCCAAAAATGACTAATTTCAACAATTTGCTTAAATTCTATCAGAATAAATTAACTATCAAGTGGTAAATGAGGATATATATAGTTTTTTTTAAATAAAATATACTTATCTTGATTGGTTTTTTCGTAAAATTTTAATTTGTTCTTATGCAAGTAAGTTTATAGCTAAAAAACAGAAAAAAATAAATAAATTTGTGAATTGAAATATTTATCAATAAGTATAACAAAATTTATTTCAATGAAATTGATAATGTTCGTTTCGAAATTTATCAAATCTTCAGTTTCTAAGCATAAACTTTTTAAAAACGTTGAAATTTTTAAATGAAAAACAATTTGAATTTGAAGTTGAAATTAAATGATAGACAATTTGTATTAATAAGGATGCAGCATTTTTTAATTTTCATTGATTATTCTTAAAATTTTGGTTTATTCTTATGAAAATAAATTTATGGCTAAAAAACAGAAAAAATATGAATTTGTGATTGAAATATTTATCAATACTGAAAGTATAAAAAAATTTATTTCAATAAAATTGATAGTGTTCATTTAAATTTCTCAAATTTTCAATTTTTAAATATAAACTTTTTACAAACGTTGAAACTTTTTAAAACAGAAATTAAAATATTATTATAATAAAGTATTATGTTAAATGAAAGATAATTTGTATTAATAAGGTTGCAAGATTTTTTATTTTTTATTAGTTTGTCGTAAAATTTTGGTTTATTCTTATGCAAGTAAATTTATTGCTAAAAAACAGAAAAAATATGAATTTGGAATTGAAATATTTATAACTAATTATTAAAAAATTAATTTCAATGAAATTGATAATATTCATTTAAAAATTTCTGAAACTTTCAGTTTTCAAATATAAACTTTTCAAAAACGTTGTAACGTTGAAACTTTTTAAAACAGAAATTATATTAAAAAAAATAAATTAAATGATAGATAATTTATGTTAATAAGAATGCAAGATATTTCAACATGAATTGAGTAAATTTATTTTAAAGTTGCTTATAAATAGGACTAAAATCAGTTTTTGCTTTAAAAACCATTTGTTTATCGCTCTGGACGCTTTCTCTCGTGCTGGTGACACCATAGAACTTTTCGACTTCAGCAACTAGGCCTTGTATCCAGGAAGCATTGTTTTGAGCATCCCTAAGCCCATAAGCGAAATCTGTTGAAGAGCTGGACGAGATTGGATACAAGGGTCGAGTTCCTGAGCTTGTAGCTCTCAGCTACTCAGTATCAATTGAATGATCAGCAATGCGAAGCCAGCATTGTAACAAGCTTAACGTAAACGGATAAGGGATAAGGAGTGGATGAAACAGGATTGGATAATAGGGAATGCAGGAACTTAATACTATTGCACCATTGCACTGGATGATGATTGGTGGAGGAGATCAGTTTAATTCTAAAGAGTCATCTTGGGGAGTTGGTGGGAGTAAAGGTTTTACAGTTTCTTGGATGCATTATTGTAGAAAAGAATTAAAAATAAAATATGAGATGATTATAATCGTAAAAATTAAGGTGGTTTTGCTGACCATTTGGTAGTAAAATATAGGAATTTATATTTTCCTTTGTTGGATACAAAGAACTGAGTTTTTATAATCATATTTTCATCAATACTGCAACTCTATGGATAGTTTCATGATATGAATTTCTATGGATTCGATTTTTAGATCGTTATGCAGAACGTTGTTACAAATAAATCATGAAGCCCCTGTGACGATTTGAAGAATTTTGTTATGAATACTTCAGATTTGAAGCCTATTAGTTTTACAATCAAGTCCCCAGATAGGAGTAGTATTAGGATGGATGATTTGCTTGTAAAGAAGGACTTTATTTGGAGAGAGACAGAGGAATAAAAAGGAGGCTCAAATGCAGTTTATTCCAATACTTGCGTTTGCTTTGTTGAATATGACTATAAAATGTTAGTTTTTGATCGAGAATTAGGCCAAGTTATTTTATTTTATTTTCTCAATCAATCGGTTCGTCGCAAAAGTAGATATCATTACAGGGTGTCTTGGGGTATCTTTTTCTACATATAATTGCTTTCCTTTTATCTGTATTGATAGCAATGTACCAAAGAGTTAACTATTTTTCTAGGAGTTTTTCAAAAATTTTCATCACAATTTAGGAGACTGATAGACTGAAAATTTCATGGAAACGATCAATTTTATAATTGTATGTTTCTATAACAAAGGAAAGTGATGATAAATCAGGCGCTAAAAATTTAAATGGAGTTAAATTAAGTTTATAAATAAGGGGTGTAATAAAATTTAAATAAGGAATTTTTAATAAGGTGTAATGAAATTTCTAATAAGGAATGTAATAAAATTTAAAACTTCGTTAAAAATTTTATTACTTTCGTGTGGCTTGTAAGAAGAGAGAGGCACTGGAGAGCTTTATTAGAGGTGTTCTGGATATTTTGACGTTGAGTCTACTACTTATTAACATGACATTGCAACGACTGAAAAATGGATGAATAAGAAATGAGTTTACATTCTTGAAATATTCGAAAAATCTTGTCTTTTACTACTTCGATGTCATGGTAATTTTTTCCTTGGATGGTCATCAGAATTTCTACGAAAATGTTAACTTTATTCCTTAGAGTGAAGCCTATACCACTCCTCACCAGTAGAGGAGGAATATTTTCTTTCTTTCTTTGTAAAAATCCATTGATGAATGAGAGGGAATTATCATCGAAGTATTTCCTGTCTACTATAATGTAATCATATAGTCAGATCCCTGTTTGGGCGACAAATTGATGGTCGCCAAACTGCCATAATTATTTCAACTTAGTCCATTAATTATTGGTTCATTTTTTAATCTGAAATATTTCAGTGATATATTTTCGTTTTGCATTTTAATTTTAAAAAATTAACAGCTACCGTAAGTCTTCCATACTTTTTCCACAGTTCTGTTAAGAAGTATTCAATTCGCTTGTTAAGATAGATGGGTTGCATAGAAATTGAATTACCTCATCCATGTTACTAATAATTTTATATAGATGTACCGAAAACGGCCAATAAATTACTTCATACATCAAATTACTAGTTGTAGTCGTAATCTAATTACTAATGTATAAAAAAATTAAAACTAGTAGGCAAAATATCAAGCAAAGTAGGCCAATGTGACAAACATGAACGAAACCCTTCTTACTTGAAATGGATTCTTATGGTAGACTGTTCCAACAGCAATTGCCATCCTCTAGATTACGTGGTGGGAGGAGTTCTTGTGGTGGCCAGACAGTACGTCTTCTACAGCTGATATGCTATTATATGCCTTGAGCCAAACAAAAGTTTTAGTTGTATGTGTTAGAAACAAAAGTTTAGTTAATTGTATGTGTTAGAAAAATTGTCCACGTAAACATTTCCTCTGTGCCAATTGCTACAAAAATCTGATAATGAACACTGCGTTGCATTAAGTTTTATTAATAACGTTACTTCTATTCTCAAAGATGCTGAAACTCAATAATTTTTTTTTTATATCTTTTAATGATCGAACTTAAAAATTCAATTTTAAAATAAAAACAAAAAACGAAAACTCCCAGCAAATACTAGTCTATTTGATAGAACATTTTTTTCCAAAAAACGATGCTTATACCATTTTTCGATCAATTGTTGAGCCAATCGAAAGAGAGGATAAACAATCACAAAAATACGTTACAAAAATGTGATGTACTTTTTCCAAGTAACGATAAATTGTCAGAAGCATAGTTACATGACTTTATAGATTTATATAAATTCTGTAAAATTTCAACTGACACCTTCATTTTAGAAAGAGAATTAAAATTGTGGTTCTAGAAATTTTCCTAAGCTGTAATATACAAAAAAACGATTGAAATAATAGGCGAATGCAATCATTCATAGTATGTATTTCTGATTAAAATTATTTGCCACTCTACTATTGACATCGTGCTTGAATGATAGATCTTTTTCAACATTACAAAAGCTGAAATCCATTTGAAAAACAAAATGGGCGAAAAACATCTAAATATTTTAGATGTATTAAATATTCATCGAAATATTGAAGTTGACATAGCAATGCGATTGATAAGATGTTTTAGTTAAAAGAAGATTGAATTCAAATTTATAATTTTATGTAATTTTTGAATAAATTAAATTTTAATTATTTTTGTTTATTATTATTTAGTTTAAATGTTCTCTTTTTTAATACGCTTTTATTAGTTTTACCTGTATGTTTGTTTGTTTGTTTGTAACTGACACTTTGGGCTCGATTTTGCCCTACTTTAAACGATCAGATTTAATTTAAACGTTGTAGACTTATCAAGGACCGACGACACTAAAATATTTTGATAAGTTTATTATCTTATCATGATTAGGATCGCCAACATTAGAGATTTTAGTTTAACTTATGAAGAGCAATTTAACCGATGTAGAACGAAAGTCCATGACTACGGATCAGGAGATTCTCTGTTCGAATCCTGGCTGGCTCGACATATTCGCATTTAGCCTTTGTTTTGCTCCCAATTAAATTATTGTAAGAACTAGAGTCCCAGTCCTCCATACTGGGACCTCATTTAAATATTATAGTTAAAAACACGCTTTTAGAGTTAATCAAAGTAAAGAATAATTGTTAACATAAGAATAAAATTAATGTCACTGTTCTAAAAGCGTTGGGTGCTTTGTATGACATTTTTAAACTAACTGTGCATTTCGGAATGAAACTAGTGAAAAATTATAACGATTGATATCGAGCACTCCACGCTTTTAGAACAGTGACATTCCTTTCCTCTTCAGTAATTTTATTCTTATGTTAACAATTATTTTTTACTTTTTAGCCTGATAAACTCTAAAAGCGTGTTTTTAATTTTTTTAAACTATAATTTATTATGTTTTTGAACCAAATAAATACAATGCAAGAATTATTAATAAATATTAATTAAAATTGTAATTCCAATTTTAGCTGCATTTACTATTACTTATAATTTAATATCAGCTATTGAGTTTTCTCAAACGGTTACAGTTTATTTTATTGAGTCCTTCCTAAGAAATAATTTTTTATGACGTGCAAAGAAAAAATAAAGAAAGTATAATATGATAATATATACTTACTGGTATAATATGGTAATTTTTTTTAAATCCCGCTGTAGTAAAATGTATAAAAATTGTTTTTGTGTATTTAAAGTTTTAATTTTGGTAGAATATGCAATCAGTAAGTATCTATATTATAAAGTATAGAGTAAATTATTTTTCTAATCAAAATGCTTATTTTATTTACAAGTCAAAGTCAATTTTATATTTTTTTCATTGCTTAATTTGAGTTTCTTTCAATAGTAATCAGTTAAAAATGATTTTAATTTATTAGTATTCATTGTTTTAAATTATTCATATTATATTTTCCTACTTGCTTATTTTATTTACAAGTCAAAGTTAATTTTATACTTTTTTCATTGCTTAATTTGAGTTTCTTTCAATAGTAATCAGTTAAAAATGATTTTAATTTATTCGTATTCATTGTTTTAAAGTATTCATATTATATTTTCCTACTTGCTTATTTTGTTTACAAGTCAAAGTTAATTTTATATTTTTTTCATTGCTTAATTTGAGTTTCTTTCAATAGTAATCAGTTAAAAATGATTTTAATTTATTCGTATTCATTGTTTTAAATTATTCATACTATATTTTCCTACTTGCTTATTTTATTTACAAGTCAAAGTTAATTTTATATTTTTTTCATTGCTTAATTTGAGTTTCTTTCAATAGTAATCAGTTAAAAATGATTTTAATTTATTCGTATTCATTGTTTTAAATTATTCATATTATATTTTCCTACTTGCTTATTTTATTTACAAGTCAAAGTTAATTTTATATTTTTTTCATTGCTTAATTTGAGTTTCTTTCAATAGTAATCAGTTAAAAATGATTTTAATTTATTCGTATTCATTGTTTTAAATTATTCATATTATATTTTCCTACTTGCTTATTTTATTTACAAGTCAAAGTTAATTTTATATTTTTTTTCATTGCTTAATTTGAGTTTCTTTCAATAGTAATCAGTTAAAAATGATTTTAATTTATTCGTATTCATTGTTTTAAATTATTCATATTATATTTTCCTACTTGCTTATTTTATTTACAAGTCAAAGTTAATTTTATATTTTTTCATTGCTTAATTTGAGTTTCTTTCAATAGTAATCAGTTAAAAATGATTTTAATTTATTCGTATTCATTGTTTTAAATTATTCATATTATATTTTCCTACTTGCTTATTTTGTTTACAAGTCAAAGTTAATTTTATATTTTTTTCATTGCTTAATTTGAGTTTCTTTCAATAGTAATCAGTTAAAAATGATTTTAATTTATTCGTATTCATTGTTTTAAATTATTCATATTATATTTTCCTACATCTTTTGAATTCATATTAGATATATTTTTGTCTATTTTAGGAAAATAACAGGACTACAATTTTATAAATTGCATATTTGTCATAAATTGTAATGAACTCAAAACTTATAATGAATAATAATAATATGAAATTAATATTTTTGAATATAATATTTTTATTCATATGAATATATTAATATTTATATGAATAAAAATAATGAAAACATTTATTAAATATATTGACAAGTTAGTAAAATCGTAGTAATCGAGGTAGTTATTTTTGCTTAGTAGAAAATTTTGTAATAAATTAATATAATTTTACAGCTGAAGAAAAATTTCTTACCTATTTTTATTATATCAAAAGAATATTTTAAGTAATTTAATATTTAATAATATTTTTTACATATAAAAATATTTTTAAAATAAGATTAAGATTGTAAATAATGAATTTTTTCAGTTATATCTAGTCTTTTAAATTCATAATGCATTTATTTTATATAGTTTTGGAATAAATTGAACTTCTACTGTATCAATTGTATATTTGTCGTAAATAGTAGTGAACTCGAAACATAACCATAATGAAATAAATAAATAATCAAAAAATAAAATACATAAATTTAATAAAAAAAAATAATTTAAAAACAAGTATAAAATGGCGGTTATTTTTTCATATCCATCCTTAATTTTTGTAAAACAATGTATATGTTTGTACTGCACACAAGCAAAAGGCGAATCCAAATTCTATTTTTTTCTTAATATCTAGCTATGATTGAGAAAAAAAACTTAATCATTTATATTGTTTATTTTCTTATTATTTAGCTTAATTTAGATTGAAAGTTGAAATCTCAGACAATATTACATCTATATAAATAGTATAATATGTAAGTATAATCAGACCCATACCAAAGCATTTGAATTTCTTTTGGTGGGAGGGAGACTCAAAAAAACATAACTATTGAAAAAAAATCAACAGATTATATTAAACTATAAATATGAGAAATATCTAAAGTTGTAATTCCATTATTTAATTATTTTAGTAATAATTTTTACATTCATTAATTTAAATAAATAAATAAAAAAAACGAACTTTAAATCTAAGAAGTACAGCTCATAAAATAAAAATGCATTTCAAAATATAGAAATTCAATCTTCTTTTAATTTATATTTCTGCATCTTCTTTAACCCCCTCAAGAATTTTTTTTTTTATATTGATGTTGAAAAAATAATATATCTCCATCTTTCAATTTACTTTTTAAAAATCCAATCATTTTTTTTAAATATTTTGTTACGTATTGATAATTTACATTTAAAAAAATCACTCGGATTATTCAAATGGAATTTCCTTAAGAAAACACTTTTCGGAATAAACACTTGACATTCATTTTCCATTTAATTCTTTTAAGAGTTACTTAAATAAGGACATTTAAATCTTTTTCACGAAAACTAAAATGCAAAATTAAACGAATTGAATGAACAATGCTCTTTGATCTTTAAAAACGGTAAATAATAATTTATTTTACACGTTGCAGAAAGTGAAAATAAAACAGAATAATTTTTTTCTTCGAAATTTAAACGGTAATTGATTTTCAATTGACTCCATTTAATTTTCTAAGCAGATTTAAATTGGATATTTTCTTTTATGAAAACGAAATCGCTTTAAATGTTGGCGATTCCATTTCACTGACTGCTCTCGCATTTCTCTGCATCTAAGATAATTAGATTATTTGCTGGATCTGGATCAGTTAGGGATCTCATTATGTTAGTAATATAATCTCCCCCATTTAGTTGGACCCGCGTAAGATTTCGAACAAAGAAAGAAAGAGAAAGGAATTCCAATCTGATTTGTTAGAAAATATTCGGAACCTTCAAAGCGCAGGCGTGCCAAAAAGAATTCTACAGGTGAAAAGTGGGGATCATCTGAGCGATCCATTCATACCAGTTTTCGCGCCTTTATAGAAAATACGTGCGTTTTTCATTTGCGTTTTCCGGAGAACTTGACTTGGTGCAAGAGCTGTTCAGAAAGTGTCCGGGATGTTTTCATTATATCCCGATAACCTGGAGTTTTCTTTAAACGGTTGTGTGATTTTTTTTCTCTTTAAATTCATATATTGATTATTTTATTTAAAATTAGTATAATAATAAAAATAATAAAAATATAATAATAAGGTAATATAAAAATAATAAGGATATAATAATAAAGTAATATGATAGTAATAAATGTATCATAATCAGGTAACATAAAAATAGTAATGATATTATAATAAGGTAATATTTAAATAATAATCATATTATAATAAGGTAACATAATAATAATAATATTACAATACGGTAACATAAAAATAATAAGGTAATAAAATGAAAATTATTAAAAATTTTAATGGTTAATCAACTGAAAACTTATTAACTGCGTTAAATAATTTAATAGCATTATTTCAACTGGCTAATATCAATTTTATGTTTATTAATCATTTAAGTAATTTTTTAATTAAAAAAAAATGATGAATTTTCCTGGAGATGAATATTTTTTGAAAATTAGTAAAATGTTTTATTTTTAAATGAAATTACTTGTATTTTAAATACTTGTATATTGTGATTTTTTTCTCTCTTTAAATAAATACATAGATTATCTTATTTAAAAGTGATATAATAATAAAAATAATAAAAACATAATAATAAGGTAATATAAAAATAATAATGATATTATAATAAGGTAATAAAATGAAAATTATTAAAAGTATTAATGGTTAATCAACCGAAAACTTATTAATTGTGTTAAACAATTTAGTTGGATTATTTCAACTGTCTAATATCAATTTTATGTATATTAATCATTTAAGTAATTTTTTAATTATAAAAAAAAGAAAAACGATTAATTTTCCTGGAAGTGAATATATTTTGAAAATTATTAAAATTTTTTATTTTTAAATGAAATTACTTGTATTTTAAACAGGATATTATAATAAAGTAATATAAAATAATTATAAAAATATGAAATTACTCATTTTGCTAAATATCAAGAGCACGTAAAGAAGTTAATAAAAATGTCTAAATGAATATCTAAATCTATAATTGGTCTAATTGTCTATTCTTATTACATTCCAAGAATCTGGAGTTTTCAACAAACGGTTGTGTGAATTTTTTTTTCTCTTTAAATCCATACATAGATTATTTTATTTAAAAGTAGTATAATAATAAATATATAAGGAATATAATAATAAGGTAATATGAAATAATTATAAAAATATGAAATAACTCATTTTGCTAAATATTAAAAACATGTAAAGAAGATAATAATAAAGTAATATAATAATTAAAAGAATATGAATATAATAATAAGGGAATATACAAATAATGTAATATAAAATTATTATTAAAATATGAAATTACTCCTTTTGCGAAATATTAAAAACACGTAAAGAACATGTTTCTTTACATGCTTTTAATATTTAGCAAAATGAGTAATTTCATATTTTTATAATTATTTTATATTACCTTATTATTATATTCTTTATATATTTATTTTTATTATTTTTATATAACCTTATTATTATATCCACATTATTTTTATTATTATATTACTTTATTATTATCTTCCTTATATGTTTTTAATATTTAGCAAAATGAGTAATTTCAAAGTATATTAAAAACATGTCTAAATATATAATTAGTCTAATTGTCTATTCTCATAATATCCCAAGAGCATGAAGTTGTCGTTAAACGGTTGTGTGATTTTTTTCTTTTTAAATCAATGTAAGGATTATTTTATTTAAAAGTAATATATATATATAAAAATATGAAATTGCCTTATTTCAATTGGATTATCTATTTTATGTTCATTAATCATTTAAGTAAATTTTTTTAATTATAAAAAAGAAAAACTATGAATTTTTCTGGAAGTGAATAATTTTTTGAAAATTATTAAAAGTTTATATTTCTAAATACTTGTACTTTTCAAGAATATCGATTTGAAAAAAAAAATATTATTGCATTATTCCAGTAATTATAACACATATATTTAGAAATTTTCTTAAATTTGTGGTTTTATTAGTTCTACTGTAATATTAGTGTTTATTTAAATTTCATATCTGCATTTTGTATAAATGATTAAGTTTTTATTTTATATATTGTTGTAGACGTAAAACGTTTAATGCTAATTGTTATATTTTTTTTCAGTTAACAAAATGTCATAGAAAATTTATCTTAATTATATATTGATATAATTTGTTCATTCGTATTTTTTTTGTATTTTAAAATGTCTCTTATATATATATATATGCTATTTTTTCGTTTAATTTACTTACATTGTTTTAAAATATTTTAATTAATGTATTTGTTTTTAGAAGAATTCAGCTATTACGTAAAAATTAATAAACTTTATCGAAGGCAGTCAAATTTTTTAAATGCACTCCTTATATTATTTTTATTTTTTATTTAGTTTTACATATCCAAGTTAAGAATAAAAGTTAAGCATTATAATAAAATACTTTTTTTTCAAAACAATTTTGTTAAACGAACTAATTATTTTATAACTCATCTAAATTTTTAAAAAAATTTTATGGTATATATATATATATATATATATATTAAAAGTATTAAATAAGTTGTTGTATATATAATAGTTGTATACATCGCATAAAATCGTAATTGTATGTTATTTTATAAATAAGAGAACAGCTAGGAATATATTTTTGACAAAACTAACACAGTAACATCGAAGAAAATATCATATATCAAGAGAAAATATATACGCTAATTTCTAAAATTAAGCAAAAAATAAATCAGTGCAAACGGCTCGGACAAAAATGTAATGTTGCATCAAATTATTACTTGATGATGTTGTTTAATGACATTGGACACATGTCTGAACACAGGCTTGACGTCTGCAGTTTCAGCGGATATAAATATACTTAGTAAAAGTATGAGATGCCCGTGTTTTAGATATCAGTACTGAACATCATTTGTCTGATCAATTATGATAACGAGCCATTGTCACAACACCATTCCTCTTAAGAAAATGTAAATCATTGAAATCCAATTTAAGGACATAAGAAAACTCCAATATAGTAATATTGCTGCTGGGAAAAATTGGTAGGTGACTTTTACAAGATAAGAACTTTCTTCTTGATTTACGAATCAAGAATCTATTAAGAATTAATCTATTTAAGAAGATTCTTCTTGATTTACCAAGGAGGATCGGCGTCGCCTGTTTTCGTATGTTGATGTGCCATGATTACCTCCAGCAGCATCTCAATAAAATCGATGTAGCAAATTTTACCTCATGTTTTCTATGTGGGAATGATTCTGTGAATGAACGACATCTCCTTATTTGCTCTAAATTAAGGAATGTGTACACTGGTGACGCTTCTCATTTTAGTCTTTCGCACTTAGATAACGTATGGCCGATTGACGCAGGCTGGGCGTAGGTTGAATAGAAGCGTGTCAGAATCAATCCTATGTTGCAAGATGGCAGAATGTGAGAGGGCTTCTATAATTAATATCTTGTGGAATGTATTTCTAAGAAGATAATCAGGTTCTAGAAAATACAACCGGCGAAAATTTATAAATACAGGCAGATAAATACGCAGATTATCTGCCTGAAATATGCAGATTACCATTATTTGCATCAAACTGCAAGAAGGCACATAACAGACTATCCCCCTCAGATCTTCTCTTGTAGCACTGAAAGGAGTCAGTCACTGAAAGGATGGTATCCAGGTTATCTATGCTCAGAAGGCTTCGTGAAAGAAAGAGGGTTGTAAACGTAATGTCGAGCATTGAGTGTATCCCTCTCATCACACCACCAAAAGGAAAGGCTGTCACACAATTCAACTGAAGTATAAGTAAACAGAGATTTACGCTCCTTATTGAAGAGTTAAGATTTTATTTGCAAAGTAAATCAAGAAGATTGTTTATCTGACGAGATCCAAGAATTTTCTGTTATCCCTGTCATGGACATGAAAAAATAGGTTTGGGGCATATATTGTTTGCGTATAGACAGACAACTATTTGGATTATCTGTTGCACTGATCTATATATCTTTACAAGAGTTACCTTAATTATTCAGATATATATTCATAATCTGATCCAATTGTTCATACTTACGCAGTGGCAATTAATGAATCCTTTCATTTTACAAGGAGATAATGCTAGAACACACACAGTTCTGTTGGTGGAAAATTGTCTTCGTAAAAGGACCAATGGGTGTATGGATTTGCTATCACATTCCAGGGCTTCAATCCAATAGATTTGCATGATTAAGGGTGTCTATTTTACCCCTTCTGCATTTAAGGTTCTTTGAGATGCTTCAGCACAGTTACAGGAGATCACACTGCATATTAAAGCTGATCATACATTTAATTCAAATATTATATTTTTTAATATGTTCCCATTCTGTGCATATTTAATGCAAGAAAAAACCATATTGTAAGTCCTGATTTATTAAATAATACATGATTAATATTTTATCTAAATTTCATTAAATTACAATAAATAGATATTTTACTATCACAATTTTTATTATTTTTCCTTAATTTTAAAAACCAGTGTTTTTAAGAAAAGAACTTGCTTATTTTTATGCTTCAAATATTATTTTTGTTTACTTAAATAGAAGTTAAAAAGTAATTGTTTGTGTTGCATATCTTACACACACACACAACATTTTCACAAATAGGGTGGAACATTTTTCACAACATAAGATGCTTCTATGCATATGCATATGTTGCATAATCAAAATGCATATGTTCTCAATGCATATGTTGCATAATCAAAAAAAGTATACAGGTTTGGTAATCTAAATTCCCTCTTGCAAAAATCAATCAAATTTACCTTTTTGCAAAACAAATTCAAATTTTGCAAATCAAATTCAATTCTCTCAAAATTAAGGTTTTATTTATATTTTAGTAATTCTTTCTTCATATGAACGCTTATCAAAACGAATTTGCACATGAACGCCTTAATATCTATTTCTATATGAGTAGTAGTCCATTAGTATTGATAAAGATGTATACTTAAAAACGCATCGTAGTATACATACGTCCACTAGAATTTTTTCCAGCAAGCATGATTACAATTATGAATTATTATTAAGCACTGCTTACGTACGTATAAAAATACAATTTGAATGCATGTATGTATGTACACGTTTAGCGCGTGTTAATACATAGATATGTGAATGTAAATGTGTATATATGTGCATATATATGTACACACACACACATATATATATATATATATAGATAGATATAGATATATATACTTATATATATATATATATATATATATCTATATATATATATATATATATATATATATATATATATATACATATACACAAACGCACCTGCAGGCATATAATACATACACACAGATACATACTGGCTTAGATAAGCACGCGCTTACATACATATACACAACTATACATATATAAACAAGCATATGAACATGAATATACATATATGTATATCTATCTATATATATATATACAGTCTGAGTAAAAACTTAAAGGCCAGTATACATTTTGAAGAAAATGGAAACATTTAAACTGAGGAATTAAAATACCATTTGATTGATAATTTTTGAGCTTAAATAAAAGTTAAAAAAGGTGAAAAATTAATTTGCAAATATTTTATTATTAGAAAATATTACAGAACACACAGATGAATATTTGAGTCTGAATAAAAATTTTAAGGCCAACATAGAAAATAACATATAAGAAAAAAATTACAAATTCTTAGAAGGTTGTGTAGGAGCCATTACTGCGAATTACTTCAAATATTCTTGTTTTCATGGATGAAATGAGTTTTTGACAAAGGGTGGGGTCGGTTGTATACCATTCATCTCGATAGTAGATTTCAGCTCTGTTGTTGATGTAAAATGTCTCGCATTTGCATAAACTCTTCTTGCTAAGTCAGCCCAAAGGTTCTCGATTGGGTTGAGATCAGGTGATCTAGCTGGCCATTTCACAGTTTCAACAATGTTGACTTGGAACCAATTTTTTGTGCTGTTACTCGAATGGATCGGTGCATTGTCTTGCTGATATTTCCAATTTTCTCCAGCAGGACATTCAGCATTTGGCAAAAGATGATTTGTTAGGACATTTTGGTATCCTTGTGAATTCATTCTACCTGAAACGAATGCAATTGAGCCCGCACCATTGTAAGAAAAACAGCCCCAAGTCATGACAGACCCTCCATCTAATTGGCCCTTGGAGAATATTTCTTTTTCATTTCTTATATCATGCCAGTAGAAATTCCAGCCATCTGGTCCATCCAAATTCCATTTTTTTTTTGTAAAAAAAAATAATTTCTATCCAATGTTTGTCCCAGGTCATGACTTTCTGACCAAAGTTCAAATGCTCTATTTTGTGTCTCTGCAGTAACTGAGGCTTAGACAATTTTGCTGTATAAGTGTACTTCCAGACCTTCTAATTGTGTTATAAATCGTTTTTTGACAAACTTTTAAACCTGTCGTCGGAATCAGTTTCCTGGTTGAGTACTTTCCAGTAGATGCAAGTTGGCAAACTCTTCTTTCATCACGCGAGGACAAAGTTATAGGTCTTCCCCCAGTATTCTTTTTACCATAATTGTCTTTCAATTTTAAAAAATTGTTGACTTTGATCTTCCTATCTTTATCGCAATGGCACGACTACTCATTCCTGTTGAAGACAAAGCTTCGATCTGTCCTCTTTCACGATCTGTTAACTTCTTACCCTTTGCCATCTTCACAAAGAACACCAATACTTCGAAGAAACGTATGACAAATATGAAAATTGCAGCGTTGTTACAAGCTAGTAGTTGCAATGGTAATTACACGATTATATTATGTTTATTTTTAAAAAATGATTTAAAAATGATTGGCCTTAAAGTTTTTACTCAGGCAAAAATACTAACTTTGTAAATAACCACATATTTCTCATAATTATGTATTTACAAATTATGTTTCTAGCATTTATTTCGTATCAATCAACTTTAATAATTAATATTATTTGAATCCCTTTTATTTCATTTTACATTTTATTAAAAATTTTTACTGGCCTTAAACGTTTTACTCGGGCTGTGTATATATATCTGCGTATGTGTGTATGCGTTCATAAATGCGCACATACATACACAAATGCATATGTATACAAACGCAACAACTGTAATTACGCACTTGTAATTAAAGATATGTTCATAATCACTCTTACAGGGAAAAATGCAGATTAACGTATGCTTATTTAAGCATATTTATGTTTACCAGTACTTCAAGAATCGTACATATTTAAACTTACATGTGCATATGTGTACTTGTAAACTTACATTTGTAGAAGTACTAACATATAAATCAAACCCTAATTTGGAGACGATTAATGTTGATTTGCAAAAAGGTGAATTTGAAATGCAAAATTTTATTTTGATTTTCAAAAGGATTTGTTTGAAAGGCAAAAAGGTGAATTTGATTTGAAAATGGTAAATTTGCTTTGCTAAAAGTTGATTTTGATTTACTAAATCTGTATTAAGCTAATTTTTAGCTTAATGATAAATCTAATTATTAAATGTGTTTAAATGTATTATTTGTAAACAACAAACTTTTTACCTTCGTTCAGTTATTGTAAAACTCAAATCTCAAGATTTCGCATATTTTAGTGTAACATATATGCATCATATCCTCAAAGAGAGGTTTTTTTAATTTTTATTTGTGTAAATGTATTTCCATTATTATTAAGGATTTAAAGATTTTTATCTTTATTGATTTCACAGCATGAATTTATAATTTAATTTTTAACAAAAGAAAAGCAGAAAATATGTATTGATTATTAAATACAAAAATTAAATTGTTTTATAATTTATTAAAATATTTAATTTTCTGATATCGTATATACAAATTTTTTATGTAATTATTCCACATTTTTTAAGAAGTATTTATGAAACCCTTTCCTGTTAATGGTTTTATATTAATTTCTGTAAAACAATATAAATAAAATGTTATACTAAATATAGAAAATATTAATTTAATTTATATAATTATTACCTTTTGTTATTAAAACTCACGATGTGTGAGCATATAAGTATCATATTTATACAGCAGCATAAGTAATTCTTTTATTTGGATAAAATATTGTTTGAATAAAATACTTAAAAGTATTAATTATTGATAGAATAAAATATTGAAATATTTAAAATACAATATCTATCATTTGAGTATATGCTTTATCAGAAAAATTCAATTGTACAAATTTCGAATTATTAAAAATTACAATATGCATCCTTTCAAGTATATGGAATCTAATATAATATATGAATCCTTGTTTTATTTCTATTTCACAATAAGAAGAAAAAAAAAGGAAAAGTATGAAGAACACTTATAAAGAGCTGCATATGTATGCCATATTTTGTACACTGCATGTCATGCATTGTATATTGTATATGCATGTCATATGTTGTACATTGTATGTCATATGTAATACATTGTATGCCATGTATTGTATATTGTATATGAGAATGTATGCCAGCTGCTGGCGTTAGTCAAATTAGTATTTATTGATACTGAAATTAATAAAAGTAAAAGTATGTATTATTAAGTAATTACTTGTGGTCCAGTTTTAAGACCCTCAGCTAGCGTGTAGGCTGGAAATAATTTAACTTCTGAGTTGAAGTCATCAACAGATCCAATGGTGATTGTGACAGACAAAGTTGGATTGTTTAAAAAATGTTTTCTCTAATACGTCTCTAATGTGACATGCGAATACACTAAGTTACTCCTAAAAGTCTTCAAATAATACATTCAATGCACCATATTATTTTACAAGACATCGGCTAACGAGTAATTTAAGTGAGCAGAAGGCCAAATTGGCTGTTGTTCTACTGCGCTACAGTGTATCACACAGGCTGTCATAGGCTCCATCGAATCTCCTTGTTTCTGAATTAAGCTGTACAACATGTTATCAATATATCGAAATTGCGCCTTTGTATATCTTGTTTCTGGTGTATATATATATATATATATACATTATCTGGTGACATTTCTCAACAAAAATTAATGTGTGATTATTTTTTTTGTCTGCTACAGTATTTTAATAGCATTATTTTTTTAGTTTGGGTCCTTGTTTTCCTCATTATATTTGCTGTGTGGATTACTGGCCTTATTTGTTGCGTTTTTGCATGGTGCAAGCTGAATGCCACCACTGATACAGAACTTCAAATTGGCACGAGTAATGAAGACATCCCTAGGTAGATTTTCTTATTTAATTAATTTATTTTTCTTTTTATATATCATCATATTTTATAAAGATATCATTGTTTTTCCATCCATTTGTAAAAGAAAAATATGCTTATTAATTTAAAAAAAAAATATTTTATAAAGAATTGGTTTATAGACTACTTTTAAAGTAACCCATAACTAAAAAGGAAAGAAAAAATCTAAATTCATTAAAAAATTGTAATCGTCTAATGCCGATGTACAGTTTACACATGGGTATCTGCATTTTTGGTGTTTGCATTTTTTGTATTTGCATTATTGGTACATGAAATGGCAGCAGACAATGTCAAAAAGAGTGTTGGCATACCAAATTGTCGGATTTGAGCACACACGCGATATTTTTCGTTTTCCCAGTGAGCCGGACTGCATTTGATCGTCTTCATGAACTTGTATGCCTGATTTTTGTAAAAGAGTTGACGTAAACATTGTTGGTGTTGAACTTGTTGCGCGGTCAAAGAGGAATCGGTAGGTATTTTGTTTCGAAGACAAATTTGTATACTACTTAAAAGAAGTTTATGTAAATTTTTTTGATGGCTGTACAAAATTTTTTGAGGTGTACCATCTCGACGATCATAACGTCTCAATTCAGATTTAACAATCTCTGAGTACGTGGGAGGTTTCTTTCTCGTAAAACGACGCATATCACCACAGTAGATTCTTTGGTAAGAGAGCTCTTCTGCAAGATCATCAAACAATACTGACAAAGGCATTTGGTCATCACCAGGTGCTAATGCCAATCCAGCATCAATGTTGGTATTGAGTTTATTAATGACCGTCTCGGCTGGAGTGGCATTTACGAATGGGTCGTCATAATCATCGTCGTCTATATCAGACTCATCGTTCTCTTCCGAAGAGATAGGATTCAGGTCAACGAAAGCATTTGAACCTTCAGGAAACGATTCTGTTCGAAATTTTTCGAGCCATTCCAAATCGATATTAACATTTTGTGATTGGTATAAAGGCTCGTTCATTAGATACAAAGCCGCATTGTAAACACGATTGGGATTAACGCATTGATACATAAAGTGCGATTTGAAAGAGAGACGTTTCTTCAATTTCACGTAGATAGTGGCTGAATCGTTTACATTGCGAGGAAGACAGTCGACCAATTTGTGCAAGTCGTTAGGAACGTTCATAACGGATCCCTTGATATTGACGATCCCAACCAAGCTCTCGTATTTGCATGAAAGGGATACGAAGAGCAACGAGACGCTCTTCCAAGTCATTCAACTCAGACAAACAGGAGGGTTACTCAGGATATCGAAAGCCATAATTGGCTGCAAGATTTGGAACGTTGCGTTTACGAATATGATCGCTGCACGTTTTACAAAAGTCAGCTTCATCCAAGTCGACAGAGAAAATTATTGCAATTTGATTTAAAGAAACGTTCTTCGACTTTCAGTCACTATTTCTCATGAGAGTAGTCGTAAAAACCGGAATGAGTATTGTTCAAGAAGCAATGGGAGCAGGAAGGAGTAACTGAAGAGGATGAATTAAAAGTATCCTTGAGAGGACAAGAACAGGAGGGAGAGTAAAGAGAAGGAGTTTGAACACATTTCGTGTGTTTAATATTGTCATCGTGAGGGTTGATAGCCTGTTGACGCTTGAGAGCTCGACGCTCCCGTTGAAGGGCATTTTGGCGGGCTTCGAACGGGCTATTCTTTTCCTTTCACGACCATGCGCTTTAACATTGTCTTCCATTGTTGTTTCCAACATTGTTTCCAATTTCCATTGTTTCCTTTTTGGCATAACTTTATTTCGGATCGGACATCATTTTAGGTCTTTACCGAAAACAATACCCATTGGATACTCATGGGTTGTTGTGTCTAATCTTCAGTAAGGGACGGACATCACATGAGTAATCTACTCATGGATGGTGGGAAAGGGGTAGCTTCTGTTGTGATGAAGCATCTGAAGGTAGAGAGAATAGGTCGCTGAAAGAGGAGGGCAGTGCCTTCAGGGAAGAATTTTAAAGGGAACTATCCTGCATTTGATTATCGTGAGGGAGGAAACCCGGAAAACTACCACAGAGTAGTATGGCTAACGTGGCAAGATGCTGAACGCCATAGAATCTCCACTTTTTTTGAAACAGTGTCTACAACAAAGCCACCAACGGATTGAACCTGAACACCAATGCTCAATGGTAGCTCACGTTGCATTGTGCCACGAGACCGGTAAAAACTAACAGTAAAAAGTTATAGTAGATAATTTAAAAAAATACAAACTAATTTCTTATTTTCAATAAATAGGCAATGAACAAATCAACTTTTAACTCAAAATAATCTTATAACCAATAATAATGAATCTGCTTGAAGCTAATAATCTATGTATTGGCATAGATTTTAGATTGACCTCTTTCCCTCATCCATTTCTTTTTACTATTTGTTTCCTTAAAGAATATAGATTTCCAGGAGTAGATTTTGAGAGTTTTTTTTAAATAAGAAAATGGGAGTAGTAGGACAGATAAATTTGGGAGTCACTGGACTAAATGCTTAAATCAAAATGTTAGTCAATAGAAATTTATTAAAAAAGAAACTAATTTTGTCATTGAGCTATTTTTTGTCTCATAGCTTTATAAAATTAAATTCTTTAGGATATAAAATTAACGCAATAGAAATTAAAAAGTAATATGTGCTATATATATACTATTATGGAAAAAAAAAGATTTAGTATACGTTGGGCAACCAGGATGTAAATGGGTGTGGTCTGATTGAGATACTTGAAGAACAGGTTGAAGAACTCACAACTTAATTTACACATGCACAAACATCACGCCACATGTAATTAAAAGCATTCAATATTTAACACATTTAAAACATATAATTATAGATTCGTGGAAGGATTCCACTTCCCGTGGGAAAGATTCGTGGAAGGATACTTCCGGATCCGATAAAATCCGATACTCAGTTACGCGCAGGATGCGTGAAATATACTTCATCTCTGGGTGAGAGTCTGTAGGCCAATTAATAAGCAGGAATGTATTAAATATATTTCCTCTCGAGATGAGAGACTATAAAATAAACATTCTTAGTCTGAGCGTAGGTTGCACTGTACTTCCTCTTGTGTGAGTCTGATCATTTCTCTTGAAGCTACAGGGGCACTCTGTTACAAAAAAGATTTGACAGGGCGAACCATGAATACGAAAAAAAGATTTCAATATTAAAGAATTTTGTTATGAGTAAAATTTTTGTGTAATTTTCTGTAAAATTTCAGCTATAAGTAAAACCTGTTAATCCATTTTTTTCAACATTTTCAGAAGTTCAGGAAACATGCAGTAAATTCGCAGTTATCGTTATTTATTTATTCATCATTTTTTTTTTAAGGATTCTATAATGTTTTGTAAGCATATGAAATTATTAAGATTTTGTTTAATTTCATCAGAATCATGATTGGACAAGAACGTTCGCAGAATGATCCTATAAAATTACCAGATTTAAAAATCCTCACTACAACATTAATGAAAAGTTGCAGCGACATGGAAATAAAGGATCATGAGTTGAGAAGTACTTCTCATGTTGTACACATTCAGGAAAGAATTGCACAACCGATATCGGATACGTAAGTATGATTTATCTGAGATTAATTATAATATTCCATTAAATATTTCCAATATGAATTTTAATAATTAAAATAATTAAAGTTTAAAATGAATAAAATACGTGCTGTTGGGATTTATTTTTATTTAAATCACTAAACCGCAACCAGGGGCTTGATGGATGTTTGTAGTGGTACGGAATCCACTTTAAACCGTAGATCAAGGTCTAATATGACTGTAGAGCTTAGGGCTGATCACCCTACCACGTAAAAAGGGATCATCTCCTGTCTCGAAATCTGCCAGTAAGCAGACGGCCTTAGTCCACCATTGGGCTGTTGTAGCAATGAAGATTTGGTTTGTCGCTCTACGGTCGTCTTGTGCCCAAGATGGCTAAACAGACCGGGACCTATAGTTCAAAGTGAAATCCGAACCACTCACAAACATCCATGCCACAGCCAGGATTTGAAACTGGAGCACCAAAAGCCAGAGCCTAGACAATTGGCTATCAGGCCGCTGTCACACTAATGAAGAAGAAAAAACAATTGGTTTAAATTAACCAATACGATGTCATGAGTAGTTACAAAATGTTACCATAATCATAGATATAATTTTTTCAGAATCTCATAGTTTTAAAGATGATTATTTTTTTACAAATAAATGACTCATATTATAATACAAACAAGCTATTAAAATAAATCAATTGCGAAAATTACCTTTCAACTTCCATTGTATTTGTTTGGTAAACAAATGAAAAGTTGACAGCAAAGGGCTTCCTTCTAGCATTCTTCTTCTACCTTCTGTCTTAAGAATGAACGGTTGTGGCTTCTATTTTAATAATTTAAATTATAGTGATGCGCTCTCGCAGATAAGGATTGTATTGCCTATAATAAATAGCTTCTCGATATTAGAAACTTCAAAATCGAAACTCTTTTAACCATTGCGGTTATTTTTTTTTTTCCAATGCAGCTGGCAAATAGACGTCTTGGATGCCATAAGGCAAGGGCTGCACAGACGTTACTCACTTCGCATTACCCAGAGGGCGCGTGTAACTTGAAGATAAACCACGGACACGGAGTAGCAATGCCCCGCAACGCTCTACGATCCTGTTACACCGGGACCTACGATTTTAAAGTGGATTCCAAACCACTACACACATCCGCGGCACCGCCGGGACTCGAACCCGAAACCTGTGGTACCGAGCGCCAGTGCGCTAGCCACTCGGCCATTCAGGCCCCCCTCTCTGCAGTTATTAAAAAGTATATTTTAATACCATTATAAGGTAATGTTACTCGTGTCCGTGGCAACCTTAAGTCCCCGTGTCTCTTGGGTGGTGCTTACTGAGTAATTGCTAAAGCAGCGGCAATAAAAAAGTTTCAAAATTAGCTAAATAAATAATTAATTTAAAAAAAAATTAAATAAAAATGAGAAAAATATTTCATACATAAATTCATGAAATATTTTCATATTATTCTGTAAGCTCTTTTGAGATACTCAGGTATCACAACACCAATAATTGTCAGCATATTTTTTTTCCCCAGAAATTGTATTTTATCCTCACCTTTATGTCTATTAAATCACATCTTTTCAATTAAAACTAATTTTAAGATAATTATTTACACAATTTAAAGATTAACAAATCTCAAATTCATACTATTGTGTAAAATCCATGTCTATAAATAAAATTTGTAATACAGTAGAAAAAAACTTATTTTACGATTTCTCTCAAAGTAGTCTTTATTTTTTTAAATTTTTTCTTATCTTTTTCAAAATAAAGCTCGGAGTCTTTATTTTTTCTTTCTTTATTTTTTCGCCTATAATAAATTCCAGAACTACATAAATCAAAGAAAGTATCACATGAATATACATAAAAATTTCTTACTAATTTTTAATTATTAAAAATATAAATACATAGGTTATTGCAATTGTAATGATATTTCTTCATTTTATATAGGTTTAATTTTTCTAAAAGTTTATGTGATAAACGTAATTTCTTTTAATGAAATTAGCAGATAGAGATAGCTTTTCTATAATTTAATTTCAAACAAAGCCAATAAGTTGGCATAAAAAAGTCATAACTAGAGTATGACATTTTTTTTTCAGGAATAAAAATAAGCAAGAATTGTTTTCCTCAAACCTTTCGATCGACAACATATCTTGTGAAGATGGTAAAAAAGGTTCCCATTTGTACACAAACGACCATGCTTTCGTGTTAGGTAAGATAATTATTTTCAATACAATGTCTACAAATTAGTGTTATTTTTTTTATAGTCACTACATATGGTAACTCAAAATGTGAAATTAAAAGAAGCAGAAATCTTTTACAATTAATTTCATTTCGTATATTTTATAGTTTCATTTTAAAGAAATTCTTATTTTTATTGTTGTTTCAACTAATCTTCAGTTTCCGCCAGCGCTGGACAGACACCCCATGAGTAGTCTATTCATGGATGGAGGTAAACGGGTCAGGTTCTGTTGTGATGAAGCACCCATAGGTAGAAGTCTGACTGGGTTCCATGACGCTGAAGGAGGAGGGCAGTGGCTTCTGGGAGGACTTTCAGGGATAACTACGCCCCATTTGCGTATCATTTGCGTTTGCATTTTATCCCATTGCGTATCGTATTCATTTGCGTATCGTACCCTGAAAACATCCACCAGGTAGTCTGACTAATCATCTGAAACGAGGAAAATTGCGAATCATCTCAAACGCCATCGAATCTTCTCATTTTTGAAACGGTGTCCACAACAAAGCCACCAGCGGATTGAACCTCGTCCCTAATGCTCAACAGCGGCACACATTGCCACTGAGCCACGATTCATGCGTTTAATATGTTTAAATAGTACAAATATTTTTTTATTCTACCGACATGTAGCTAAAATACAAGAGAGGGAATCCATTTATTTGCTTACTGCATTTAGTTAAATTTTGCGATTTGTTTCTGAATTTATTGGGACCAACGATTGATGAGGAAGTCAGAGTTGACTTTAAGATAAGACATTCATTTTTTTGTGTCAGTGAATTCTATTAGAAATCCGACAAGAAATGTCGAAACGAAAAATCACGCATCTTGTGTCTTGATTACGCCTGCTAAAATTCCCTTTGAAAAACTTTTTTCTGAGTTCGATAAAGATTTTTGATCCCTGAAGTTGTTTTTTTACTGCTAGGTACGTTTGAAATTGTGATGGCACATTAAGGGCAGGCCACGTGGTATATCACTTAATTTGTAACATTTCTGTTGTTCTAATGATGAATTACCTCAAGTCATACTTCTCAGAATCTCCATTTCAGTGCACTTTTATGTTTTAACGGAAGAAGTTGATATCACGTATTATGTAACTTAGTGTGAAAAAATAGCATACGAAAGTATAGTCAACCATTGTTTTACAGGTTTTCTGGTAACCCTTCTTCCCCAAATGGTACAAAAAGTCATGGTATAATGCGCTTTTTATTTAATTATTTCCTTAAACGTCATTTAGTTTTGGAGAAGCATGAGGATAATACATTAGTAGTAAAATGAGGCTAATATAACAAGGATATATATTATAATCATGCCTTATTGTTAAATTCCTTCTATTAGCTCACACTCTCCCTATATATAACTTGTTCAAATTTTCAATCGTTCATAAAACACTTTTTATTCATCCACTCAAATTCAAATACATTTTTTTGAACTTTTAGTGGATGACACTGGATACTAATACAGTTTTTCCAAATACTAATTCCTTAATTAAATTTAATTAATTAATTTCAGCTTTTTTTTAGATTTAAGTTGTATGTATCTACCAATGCGCCAGATGGCGCCAGATAAACTTAAAAAAATGAATGAAAATTATTTATAAAGGACTACCTGCAATATAGTGAGAAAAAAAAAGAAGGAATTGACTTAAACTTTTTTTTTTATATTACTTGTTTTTTACAGATATTGAAGAAGATAATTACGTCCGAGCTGCATAAAAAGGGACGCATCTTCTAATCGTGACTTAGTCGCTTTCTGTGGGTTTGTTGTGTGCTTTATAATAAGTCACCAAGAAATTTGTTAAGACTGTTTTCACATCGATCGAATTGGCATGGGAATTATGTAGAAGACAAATTATCTAGAAATCCGTAAAGGCATTGTGTTGGAAACGCTGGATCAACCAACAAGACCAACTATGAGAAGAAAACAAGGACTATTAAAGAAGAGAGACTTATGTCAACCGGATATTCTTTTATTGAAAGATTCATAAAGGTCTTTTGGCAGGGTTTGTTTTGGTATATATAAAGTCTGACAGAAACGGGAAGGAAGAAGAGAGAGAGAAAGAGACCGGAAATAGAGTCAACAGTCCAGTGAAGCTGTCAGATAGCAGCGAGGGCAATCAGCATTTGCTAGCAACATAGAGAGCAACGAGTCTTTGCAAACAGCAGAGAGGGCAACCAGCCTTTGCAAGCAGCAGAGAGGGCAACCAACCATTGCAAACAGCGGTGAGAGCAACCATCCTTACCAAACAGCAGAGAGAGCAACCAGCCTTTGCAAGCAGCAGAGAGGGCAACCAACACTTACAAGCAGCAGAGAGGGCAACCAGCTTTTGCAAGTAGAAGCAGAGAGAGAGCAACCAACGTTTGCAAGCAGCAGAGAGGGCAACCAGCGTTTGCAAACATCAGAGAGGGCAACCATCCTTTCCAAACAGCAGAGAGGGCAACCAACCTTTGCAAGTAGCAGAGATTGCAACCAGCCTTTTCAAGCAGAAGAGAGGGCAACCAGCCCTTTAAGATAGAAAGACAGGAAGTCTACAATCACTAAATAGAAAAGGAGCCTAGACATACTGAGAAGAGAAGAAACAAAAGGTACACAACCCTCACAGAATGCGTTTTAAGAGAACTTATACAGGACTTGTTTAGAACAGGACTTTTAGATACTTATTACGTGTGTTTGATTATTATAAAATATGCATATATTGTTATGTACTTCTTCTTCAAAAATAAATTAGGTAGCAACTAAATGTTTCAATCATCATTTTTACAAATTCTATTTTGAGTTCCATTTGCAAGCCAACTAAATTTAAGGGGCAAAAACAGCTACTATAAACTTTACTTAATTCCTTTACCACATAAGCAATATTTAATCAATAATATATAATATAAAAGCACAGGTTTTCATGCACAACACAGACAACAAAATACTAAAGTAAATGAAAACTAAAGTTCCATGCTTAATACATCACCAGAAAGAGAAAATTCGACAATTGCAATTCGAAGGAAAAGCAATCTTGTTCCAACAAATCCTACCTGTTTTTTTTTTTTTTTTTGATGCCACCTTCACTACGGTTGCTTAAACAGGACAAGCTGGAGAGATACTTTAACAATACTTTCGGATCTGGAGATTAGTGACGAAAAGTCTCAGAAGCATCTGAAGTTTGTTCTGAAACAGTTTAATTCTGACTAACATCACTGTCTTCAACTTGAAAAAAGACATCTAAAACTTCATTAGATAATAGTTCCAAAGAAACAAAAATTCTCCGGATAGGTCATGTTGATACATTCGAGTGAATTGTCAGCAATTGTTGTGAATTTGACTTAGTAATTTACCATCTCTGGCAAGAGGCCAACGAAGACGTTATAACTCATCTCCAAGAGAAGTATATATCCCTGTGAAAGCGCATTTGTAATTCTTCCAAAAGCTCAGAATAATATTCAATACGCTTGCGACAGTAATCAGCTTCAATATCAGTCCTTTTACTTTTAATGTTCTCAAGAAGAAACATGGAAAATAAATGAACTAAATCATTTTAGTCCTCAAAGACATGAAAGAGAATGATAATTATAATAGTCGCAGAAAGACTAAATTCCTAGTCGCATAAGGTAGTTTGAGTTCTGCATAAGTTAGAACTGCCGTTTGAGCTATACAACTTTAGATTGGTGTTTTTTTTTTTACGATGTTTTTACGATGATTTTACAACGATGTTTTTTTTTTTCATTCAAAAAAGTATAAAGTAATTAAACAAGGTAATAAATAGGTAATAAAACAATTAGTAAAATAATAATTAAATAAAATATTTTTCCCCTTTGCATTTTTTTTCATCCAAATAATTGCATACTAATTAAAAATCAATTTAACTATAAATGCATATTTAAATTAGATTCAGAGTAATATGGGGTATTGGGAACATATTCTCCAAATGAAATTTAAAAATCAACTTCGATGAAAAGTTTTATAATGTCGCGCCATCTATTGTCTATAACAGAAATTAATAGAATGAGTAATTTGACACAGAGTACATTTTAAATTGTATTTTTTTAATTTTTTTTTTAGCAAAATTATAAAAATGCTTTTTTGATACTAAGGAAATAATTGGTATGAAACTATATTATTTTATCTAACTATTAGAACCTTCGAATTCTTTTTTTTTTTTTTTTTTTTTTAACTTTAATTGCAAATTAAACCCCAAATGTCTATATTTTAAAAAGTGTGTAATTAATATAATGGGAATTTCACAAAGACATCGTAAATAACAACAGAAACAACAAAATTTGAGCTGAATATCATAATCAAATCATATTTTTCTTTTTAGATAAAAAGAAAAATTACTTAATTTTTAATCAAACTAAATCTATTCAAGGATATATTAAAATATTTCAGGAATTTGGTCCTCGTCCACTAATATTGTTAAACATTTCAAAATACATGAAAAATTATATTCCTTATAAAATATTATTTAAATAATATTATTATAAGTGGATATAAATAACAATTCTAGAAAAATTGTGAGGTACATCCCGTTTCAGGGCTGCTCAGAATACTATAAGTTTTAAAGAAAATGAAGTGTGCAGCAATGGTAGAACTTACGTCTTGTTAATTGAGAAGCATATTCTGCAAATAGAAAAAAAATTAGTCTGCTGATTTTGTTAGTAAAGGAGATTTGGCAGGTGTTGCTATACGGTCATATTTTTTTGCACACGAAATCTAATTATATCGGGATCTACAGTTTAAATTGGATTTCGAATAACTACAAAAATCCATGACACCGCCGGATTTGAGAATCTGAAGACTGGCCATCAGGTCACTTTTATTTATCTATGAAGCAGAATTTTTCATTTTTACTTTTCCCTTTTTGTTTTTAGAAGGAAAATCCAAATACATCGTGGCGCCATCTATTGACCGTATTAAATACCAAAAGTTACAAAATTAAGTATAAATGTGTAAATATATATATATATATAAATATTTTTTTTATTTCCAATGGCAGGCTACAAAAAGTAATAAAATAAAAAAAAGAAACAGAACACAAAGAACATGAAAACAACAACGAGAAACGAAAGAAATCACATAGTGACATGTTTAGCCCATAAGGGCCCTAGCCTCCCAGTAACGACCCTACACAGTAGAGGAAGCAAGATGAATCCATGCCCTCTCCAAGACTGCAGAGCATGCATTTTGGGCTTGCAAATATTTTCATACGAAAAAGATGATTGGCCATACAATCATGGCCCGCCAGGAGTCTGAAAAGGGCAACAGCTATATGCATGCACATATATTACATATATTTTTCAAAAATTGTCTTACCTGAGCATTCAAATGCGATAAAAATAATAAGATGAATTAAAGCATATTTATAATTAGAAAAATGTTGTTTAGTTGGCAATGGATTTTTATTACATTTAATATTATATATCAAGTATTCCTTTAAATATTTTTATTTAAAACTAATAAAATTTGCTGAATTAATTTCAATTAAATTCATTTATATTAATGATAATACAAAAAAATAATAAATGAGAATATTAATACAATTTGCTGCTATAGGAGAATCTTTTTCAAAAACTTATTATCAAAACACTAAATATGTTCTATAACTATTTTCAACGTTTTCAAATACTTAAAATGAAAATATTTAACAACGCAAAATGTTTTTAATTTAAATAGAAAATCAGAAAAAAATGATACCTATAATTATTTTTATGTAAAACGCAAGACAAATTGAAATTTACAATCATTTAGTATTTTAAAATTAGTTTCTAGAAATATAAAGAAAAATACATTTAAATCCAAATTAAAAAAATAAAAGAAACTTTCTTATTTAATTTTAAAAATTATTTATTTAAAATTTAATTATTTAATTTAAGTTAATAATATGTTATATAATTAAGTTATTTATTTAATTTAAGATTTATTTCATTTAATTTTTGTTTTCAAAACAAAAATTAAATAAAGGAATAAAATTTAATACAAAATTAAGTTAATGAAATTCAATACAAAACTAAATAAATATATGAAATTTAAACAAAATTAAATAAATGAATCTATTTAGAAAAATATTTGTGGAAAATGTCAATAGATGGCACTACCCCATAACCATTTTTCCATTTTCATAATATAATTTTTGATATTCCAAGTGCTACTTTTTAAATGTAACAAATTAATTTAATTTTTCTTGATCCATCAATATTAATAAATTTTATAAACATAAAAAATTAAGTTATTATTTCTAACTGTTTCTGAAACGTCTTGAATAGAAGCAATATGTAAATTTAAAAAATAAATAATTACATAATTTTAACAGGTTCTTCAAAAATGCTTTAAATTTTCAAATGTTATTTTGCCATCTTTAAAATTCAGAATTTCTTATTTTCACTAAGCATACATTTGATTCATACGACGATTTTTTCAAATACATTTTGTATTGCTCAATTATATTTAAGAATAAATACCAATGAAAACATTAATATTTTTTTCTCACATCATTTAAAATATCTCATTAATAAAATTTGCAGATAGATTTTCCTTGAAAATACTGTACCTAGTTTAGATTTTCACATTTAAATTGAATAAAAAAGGATTCTTTGTTTGTAATATTTTTGTATGAAATATTAAAGCATATTAAATGGAAAGTCCATTTCATATTAAATTGACAAATAACGCCTTTATTCGTTCTTTAATTTCTTGTTTTTTATGAAAATGGTGAAGCTAGCTAAATGTTTGAAAAGATGAAATAACATCCCTAACAACTAACTCTTTTAGGGTAAGTAACTAACTCTTTTAGGAGTAAGTGCACTGAATTTTAATTCCATATGGGGGGGGACTTGAAACTCCCACCAGGCAACCAGACTGTTGAAGCGAGATACTTTATAGTCTTTGTCCCACCTGACATTGAGTCTACCTGCTTCTAAATGTAGTAGCAGCTGCGGACGCCGCCAGCGGAATTTGAGTTTTTTTAATGAATAAGTGTCAATATTATATCCACTTAATATAGCAATAAGAATACGCCAAGAGGGGGCAGCTTCCCTTACTTCTCAATGGAGTAGACCTTTTTCTCAACCCATGGTCTATCCCTAATCAATAATCAACAATGTAGAATTTAATCTATCATTTTAGCTTGTTGTTCGGCGATTTTGATATTATTGTACTTTTTTTGTTGAACATTGTGAAGCTTAAAATTCAACTAATGTAAACCAGGAATATTTCACCGAAAGAATATAGCGGGAATGTATTGCCCTCCTGGAAGTTTTTTAGAAGTAAGTGCACTGAATTTTAATGTCATATGGGGGGCTTGGAAACTCCCACCAGGCAACCCGACTGTTGAAGCGAGATACTTTATAGTCTATGTCCGACATTGAGTCTACCATTTCTAAATGTGAGTCTACCTTGTACCAAATTTGAGTTTTTTTAATGAATAAGTGTCAATATTATATCCACTTAATATAGCAATAAGAATACGCCAAGAGGGGGCAGCTTCCCTCACTTCTCAATGGAGTAGACCTTTTTCTCAACCCATGGTCTATCCCAAATCCCGATGCAACAACTAATGGTATAGTCCATATTCTATCTGTAATTGTCCATATTCTATCTGTAATTGACCTGTGAAGCTCGCACAGATAATCGCTAATTTCATGAGGTCTCATTATACATGGCTCTGAATATCTGCTATCAGATTTGAGTGACAAGTTGTTCTCATTAGTACAAAACACTAATTGCATGTAATATAACTACACAAAACACTGCTTATCTGTTGTCAAATTTGAGCAATAGGTTGTTATTATGTACTTGTTAAAGAATATACAATCCTCTCTCCTGGAAAAGAAATGCCACAACTTTTACAGTGGGAAAAATGCTACAACTTTCAATAGATAATTTGCTCTTTATATTATATGACAGTTTACATTTTTTTTGTTGTCGATTGTCTCAGGTTATGAAAGAAATAATGAGTACACAGAGAAAACTCCGTCGCATCATATTATATAAGAAAAGCCGAGATTTAGCATCATTAGCGAATCATTTAAAATTTAAAATATTTTTATACAAGAAATTGAAAGCTCTGTCCAACATTTGATTTGATAAAATGATTCTGAAAACGAACTGTATAATTCTAAAATATATCTGTATTTCGATGTGATCTATTAAAAGTTATAGATAAATCCTTTCCAATCCCAGCAGCAATAGCAGTTTTACTGTGCCCAAAAATTAAGACCAATTATTTTTTTTTTCAAAAACTCTTTATTTATTCTTCCAAAGTTATTTCATCACCTTCAAAGTGATCCCCTCCGGACACATTGCACTTATGCCAACTTTTTTTCCAATCCTCAATGCATGCTAAAACGTCATCGGCAGGGATGGTCTTCAAAGCGCGCGGCGATTCACATTGAATCTCTTGAATCGACTCAAAACCTTGTCTCTGGAGTGGTCTTTTGAGTTTAGGGAACAGCCAGAAATCGCACGGTGTGAATATGGCGGTTGTGGAACAATATGGGTTCCCTTTTTGGCAAAAATGTCACGAAGAATCAATGCATTGTGAGCTGGCGCATTCAGTGTTTTCGGTAAAATCGAGATTTGACGCGTTTCCGATTTTGACCGAGTTCAAAATGGAATTGACCGATCCTTTTTGAAATTCCAACATCCTCAGCAAGATCACTAATTGCAAATCGAAGGGGTTTGCAAGCACCAAATCTTTATTTTTTTTTACGTGAGCTTCGTCGGTTGAGGTTGATGGTTGACCAAAGAGCTCTTCTCTGCTTTCTTTGAACTGTTTATACCATTTCTAAACCTTTCATTCCGACATAGAAATGCTCACCGAATGCCTTCTGTAACATTTCTGTACATTTTCGCAAACCAAATTTAATGCAAGTTCTTTGCTCATTTAATTCAGACATTTCAAAAATCGCCGGAATCAGTTTTAGCGTCTCACAAAGGCAAGAGTAACTCAAACACTAATGAATATTTGGACGTCAAATATCACACAGATGTCAAGGACAGTTCTAGCAACCTTAAAAATAAAAATTAAATTGAAATTCCATAAGCCCCGGGAATTATAAATTGAAAATTGGCTTTACTATTTGGACACAGTAGTATTTGAAAGAATTGTTATTTTTATAAATTTATTTTTAAGTCTTAAAAAAGAATAAATCTAGTAAAGCTTAATTAAGTAGCAAGACTTCACGAAGAAGAAAATAGATTAGCTGATATTAAATCCTTTATGTGAGGAAAAAAACCAGAGCCTTGTTTTCCTTTAATGTCTTCTTGGGAGTTGAAAACTTCCGGATTCAGCTTCCGTTCTTTCTACATGATTCTCATATTAGCCTAATTGCTTACCAAGGTTTTTCTGAACACTTTGTTGGGTTTTACATTATTTTATCTTTCCTTTTTACTTATTAAAAATGTAAACGAGTTTTTATTTAATTGATATTTTTCTCATGTGTCCCTAAGGAGGCTAAAAATTTTATATTTTGTTAAATAAGCACATATTAATTAAATCGTGGTTTGACTTACGTTAACTGTGTCCTTTTAGCTATATTGCTGTATGGAAAGCAAAAAAAAAAAGTCTGTAGTCGAAGCAGCTGCATATAAAATTGAATAAATTAGCAATTTAAAATATCTATAATAATAAATAAACAACGAAATGCTTGTAATATAGTTTTTTTTTTCTTGTTTCGTACAGTTTTTTTTAATAGTTGAAGAGGTCAAGAAGTTCAAAAAAAAATAAAAATCTGTAATTTCACTTCAAAACAAAGATTAAAAACTAAAATTATTTCACGAATTTCAATTTCTCATGTGAACATACTTTGCTGGACGAATATACATGGTAGTATACATACGTTCAATAACCCAAGAAATTTATGAAGCAATTGTTAAGAATACTGCAAGAACGGAAGCTCGTCCCTTTAGAGTTCTACTTGTTTATTAGACGATTTTTTACCTTGCGATTTTTGCGAAGTCCCTTCCTAAACAAACGAAATACCCGCTGCGATTTTGGCGATCCCATTTGGTGCAGAAAAGAGACTTGGCGAAATCGGAACCCTAAAGTGCAATCCCCACCAGAACTATCAAATTCAGCAGTGACAGAAATATAATAAAATTGAACAACTCTATGAAGAAACAATTGTTCAAATACTACTAGAAGCACTACCCAATTCAAACATTGAAGTCTGTTAAGTGACGGTTAAATTAACTTTATATGAACATACTAATCCTTAACATAGTAAGTTCAGTAATAGACGTTCCGGCCTGCCCTTGGGCACTCGGCGCCTTCAGACCGTCGTCACGATAGCAACCTAATTTGATATTTCTATATCTCAGCTTCTTCTTTGCTACCTCAGTGTCTTTGGAATGGTAGGACCAGTAGTGGGAGCATTCTGTCAGAGACATTAGCTTTAGACTGGATCAACAGGATCAAAACAGAAACAGGATAAAAAGGATAAAAAAGAACAAGAACAAACTTTCCTAAGGGAGTGAGCGAGCCAACTCTTCAATGATGCTAGTGTTTTGACTGGATGACCTGGGTCAGCACCGCCTCCCTTTTTTTTTTTTTTTTTTTTTTTTTTTTACTTTGAACAAACAAAATGTTAAACAAAATATTTGACAAATCTGAATACAGGGAATTTCTTCCCTTTACAATATATTTTCTATCTCTCTCTTCCTTTCTCTCTTCTTCATCTTCTTCTTCTTCTTCTTTTTTTTTTTAACATAGTATACTAATCCTTAGACATCATTTTGAGGATATTGAAGCAATAATCTGTTTTTATTTTGAAAGCCAGATACATCAAACTGAACTATACAGTATGTGATTTGCTGTTGGTCAATCATTATATTTAGCAACACATACGTCAATTTTAAAAAACACGTAAATAAAATCACTTGAAAATAAGCGTTAAATTTAAATAAAAGTTTTCGAAATGAAAGCTTCTCATGTTGCACGATAAGATTAATTTGTTGTAAATAATAACTTATAGCCTCACTTATTTCCTAAATTTCAGAGAATTTCTTACATCTTTTCACATGCTGCGTGAATAAATTTTGTTCTTCTTGTAACAAAATTAAATATTTAAAAAGAAAATATATTTCCTTAAAATCCTTTCTTTTTTTTTTAAACTTGTCTTAGTAATAACAAATTTTAATTTTAATTGGGTATATAATTTTCGACAACATCGTGGTGACATTATTTATTGCATCTGAATATGTCTAGAAGACAAAAGATAAATTGCCTTTAATTGTTATCTGTTGTTTACGATGCTAATTGCATAGTAGAAAACGCATGCAACAACCTAAGTTAATATTCATTGGCCATTAAATTATAATGTCCCCCACCAAGTATAATGAAGTCTGAAGCAAATTTTTGAGATAATTGGGCTATTTTTCAAACGGGTTTCGTTTCATTCTTTTCTTTTCTTTTTAAAAGAATGAATTTATTTCAACACATATAATGAGTTATTGCGTTACGTAATGAATTCTGTATGCGTTTGTGAGGTAATTATCTTTATTTCTTTCGATATTAATTTAATTTTTTTAACACTAAATATATTAAATATGTGATAGTTAAAATAGCTAGAGAGAAAAAAAAGTCCATCTTTTATTTTTTATATTTATTTAGTCATTTATTTCATTATTTATTTAGTCATTTTTCATTCATTTTAGTCATTTATTCAGTCTTTTATTTTACATATTTATTCAGTTCATTACACAAAATACATGGTCAAGGAATGGTAATCTGGTACATATAATTTTATTAAGCATGGTTTAATTAATATAATATATTATTCATGGTTTAATTATTATAATATATTATGTATGGTTTAATTATTATAATATATTATACATGGTTTAATTATTATAATTTATTATTCATGGTTTAATTATTACATATATTTATAAACATTTAATAAGAAATTTTATTTATGCATACAAAAGTAGTAAATGATAGACAGTAATGTTTTAAGATTTAATACCTTACAAAAAACTATTAAAAACAGTTTAAAAAATGTCATTATGCATTTAAATACACATTAAAGAATTTAACATATATGTAAAAAAATATATCAAATAACACATTCATCTGTATTATTATTTCACATGTATGAATGCTACAGTATTACAGATTTAAAAAAAAAAATTCTGTATTGCAACAGTATTACAGTTTTAAAAATTTCCGAACTAGTATTGCTCCAAAAGGAAATTCGGGATCCAATACATTTTACCCTTAAAAAATTGCAGGAATTTTATCCTAGAACATTTTTCTAGCGCAAAATAAGCAGAACTTTTACAAAAAAAATCAGACAGTAGGAATAAAAAAGAAGAAAGCAAGACGCTGTGTCATAAATATATAAACATAAGAAACTTGTTCATAAATTCCTATAAGCTTCTAGAGAAAGTTTCCTCTCCTAACTTTAAGAAAAATAGTTTACCGTTCTTCATTTTAGCCTGGTTCTGTTTCCTTCAATCTGTTGCGATTTAAGGAGATAAATTAAAAAAAAAAAAAAAAACAAGTATTTAAGTTTATGTGCAAATATTCTTCCATGTTTTTGTGTGCAGGTTGGGCAACCAAATTGGAAATGGGTGTGGTTGGATTGAGATTCTTCAGGGCCAGGTTTGAGAACTCACAGCTTTATTTACACATGCACAAACACCACACACATACAATTAGAGACATACAATATATTTAACACTAACAAAGTAAAAGACTAATAATTATAGCTTAGTGAAAGGACATCACTTCAAGCTGGAACTTTCAGTCAAGTGCAGGGTCAGCAAATAAGTGCAGGGTTGCAGCAAATATACTTCCTTTAGGGCGAGAGACTGTAGGCCAACTATAGCGCATGACTATATTTCCTCTCGAAGTGAAAGACTGTAGATCAACTAAAAGTTTCTCAGAAGAAGGCCTTAGTAGTGCTGTACTTTCTCTGGGATGAGAGTCTGGGGTCCAACTGCTGATTTCTCCACAGGGGCGAGGGGTGCTCTTGCGAGTGTACAGGAGGAAGAATAGTTACATCCTCTCACTCTGGTTAAGTCTGGAACATCTTTGGGCGTTACATCCCACAAATACAGTTAGAGACATACAAAAAAAATTACAAGACAGAAAAATATAGCTTCGTGGAAGGAGCTCGAACTGTTGGTTAAGATCAGGATGTGCAAAAAAGTTCAGGATTGCACTAAATATACTTCCTCTAGGGGTGAGAGACCAATTAAACGTTTCTCAGTAAAAGCGCATGTCTGCTCTGTACTTTCTCTCAGGTGAGAGTCTGGAGTCTAACTAACCATTACGGAGGAGGTGGGGGGGGGGGAGGAAAGAGAGGCTTTTTTCGAGCGTGTAAAAGGAAGCATTGTTACAATGTTTAAAAAAATGTAAATACTTCAATAATCTTTTTATTATTATTCATTATTATTAAAATGAATTTGGCTGTAAAGAATATGATGTATAAAACTTAGAAAAGGATTATGCCATGTTCTTCCTCTTATTGTTTGAATATTAGTAGGTCTCATGTACCACTGAATGATTTCTACGAACAGCTTATCCACGGGTAATGACGGGAAAACAATGCCTTTCTGGAGGAGTTTTAGGGGTAATTTTCCTGAATTTGCGTGTCGTATTAGAAGAAATCCGGAAAACTCTCCCCAGGGGCTGTGCGATACACTTTTATGCAAACGTTATATAATGTATTACAGATAAATTAAAAAATATATTTTTTATATATATTTGAAATTAAATATTTTATTTCATACTTGGGTGATAAACATTAAAAAAAAAACAATGGGAAATTAATTATATGTATAAAAAATATTAGGTGTAAAGTCAAAACATGGTAAACTCCCCCGAGCGGAAGAATAGGCATTTATTCTAAATAACAAAAAAATCTTTTAATAGCATTAAGGGAGTCATATCGGACCTATATAATGTTACATTAGTTCTTACAAGTAAAAAAATAATTAAAACAAAAAATTTTGATTTTAATGTTCAATGTTTTTTTGAAATTACACATTTAACTTTACTATAAGTCTCCAATTACGATATATAAATGCAAATGTGAATAAATAATAAGATTCTTATATAAGATATAGATTCATTTGTTTCTACTGTCTCGCCATGGCATTTTCTTTTTACCAAGCAAACTCCTTCTATTCCCATACTTAGATATAACGAGGAAATCTAGAAAAATACGAAAATATTGTTAATAAAAGATATTCTTCGACCTTAAATGAATATTACAACATTTACTTATATTAAAAGACATTATCATCTTACATTACACACCATCAATATGCCTTCGTGTCGCATGTTGAAAAATATACTGCATATAGTTCTGCCTTCCTATCAGGTACAATAACATAGGATTTTACATAAATGAATTATTGAAATAAAAATTATTTTAAACATTTATTTTCATTTTTTGGTAATATGGTGACTAAAGTTCGATACTTTGTTCTTTTTATTCTTCATTATCAAATTAAATCTATCAGTCAAATAATGTTATAAAAACTATCAAGGAAAAATTCGATTATGTATTTTAATAAACTTTTTCACTTCAAAACTTAATTTGTTTGAAATTTGGAATAAGTTTGTGAGCGACTTTCCAAAGATTTAAAACTCTTTTCTGACTAGCTTTCCCAGATTTATTTGACATTCTAAAGTGTATTCAGTTTGCAAAATAGATTTTCAAATCTGTTTTCAAACCTGAGAATATTTAGGTGTAATTTTGTCTTTGAGACAAAACGAAAATCTCAAGGCAAAAGTACAGTTTATGCCCATTGATCGCCATTTTAATCTCTTGCCAAATTGATTTCGAAATCATTAATTCGAAAACGATCTGTTTAAATCCAAAATGTTCTGTTGGAGTTAATCAAGTTAATTCAACGTGTACTTGTGAATGCTCACTTTTCCGATGACAAATGAAATTGAAGTATTTCTCATGGATTTTTGAAAGCCTAATTTTTGAAGCAGCATATTCTGACTCCATTTCAATTACTAACTGTTGACTTAGATTCTTTTGTATTCGAAGAATTTTCGATATTTTCTATTTGGCTTTCAAACTCATTTGGTGACTGCAGAAATTTTGGAACATTGGTTAAAATATTTAAATATTCCTTCTCCCAAATATTTATTGTCATAAAATCGTGCTCTATTTTTATTCATTAACAAAAGTTATCTTAACAATTTTGGAATACTTTAAATTCATCTTTTTTACGAAAACTCATGCCATACACAAAACATTTAGTTTCCATAACAGAACAAATCTGCACAATTTACTATTCACACACGGGTCTGAATGGCCGAGTGGCTAGCGCTCGGTACCACATATTTCGGGTTCGAGTCCCGGCGGCGCCATGGATGTTTGTAGTGGTTTGGAATACACTTTAAACCGTAGGTCCCGGTCTAATATCTTAACCCGATTGTAGAGCGTTTGCGGGGGCATTGTTACTCCGCGTCCGTGGCTTATTTTCAAGTTACACTCACCTCCTGCGAAGTGCGTAACGTCTGTGCAGCGCTTTCCATAAGGCATCCAAGACCAAGCTGTCTGTTTGCCAGCTGCATTAGAAAGAAAAAAAACTATTCACACACTAGAATTCCCTATAAAGTTTTTTATAAACCTAAATTGATATATATTCGAATAATAACAACAGCATATTTTCGTTGCCACAAGCAATTCTCAGAACTTAAAATGTTTTCTTTCTCCAAAAAAACATAGATAATATTATTGTAGGCGTAACTCATGTTATGACGTCCTTTCCGAACATTGACGTCATTTCCAAAGACTTATCAGTGGGATACAGAAAGAAAAACAAACTTAAGTAGGGATTTATAACTTTAATGACATTTAACGTAGTATATTTTGAAGAAAACATAGTTATTGCAAAGAAGTAAATAAAAACTATTAATAGCTTTTCTTGTGTGGTATATCTAAGTCAAGAAATTAGAACAGAGATAAAATGGCTCACATTGCTTAAAAATAAAAGACTATAAAACCAACGAATAAATCTAGATTCATCATTCGATTTTTAGGCACTATCTGTATTAAATAAGCAAAGCGATCGCAGCATATTCTGTTGAATTGCTGTGAGATTTTGTAGATATTATATGAAATGCACATATTAAAAAACATATACTAAAAAAAGAAAACATATTTCTCAAAAATTTACTTTTGCTCTTTACTTTACAATAGTTAAATTCAAATAATTTACTTTGAAAAAAACTTCAGATCTAATTTTAAAAACTTAGAACTTTTTTAGAAACATTTTATAAAATTCATAACATTATGTGGAGTATATCAAAATTAGTGCAGAATTTAAGTTAATCAGAACTAAATTTTAAATGGTATTTTGAAATTCATCTTCATTTTTATCAGATATATTTATCTAAAATAAATATGAAGTAGATATTTTTTATTCATGATTTTTTTACAATGATTAAGATATTCTATTATCGAATATATTGCTTGAGAGATGGTACATTTTCTAAGTAACTCAATAGAAATTGTGTTATACTTGAAACAGTAAAGAGTTAAGGAGCTTAACAGCTTTGAGCTTTTTAAGATAAATGAAACATATTTTTAGTGTATTTCATATTGTTCTTCCATTTCAGAAATAAGAAAGGAGTCTTTCTAAACTTTTCTCAGCAATTCGAAAAACCATACGGTATTTTTTTTGTTGAATAAAGCTTATTTTTATTTTATATGAGAAATTTGTTTTTTATCGGAAGATTTTATAAATTATAGTTTCTTCTTAAATAAGCATTCTTTTTTAAAAGCAGATTTATTCATTTTTTTAAATGTAAAAACGTTTTAAAAAGTAAACAAATCTAGCATTTGTTTAATGTTCCATTTGAAATTCAACCATTTTTTAAAAAGATAACTATAATATTTCGTCATTTTATTTTTTACTCAGATAAAAGTTACTCATTAAACATAGCTATATTTTTCTCTTTTTTTATAATTTTTGGCTTTCATTAATTTTTGAAAATTTGCTATAAATTTTATTATTCGTTTTTAATTTTTATTAATATGTGCACAGAAATATCATGATGTAATATATTTTCGTATTATATTAAATATTAGATAGGATATATGTAAATAATATGTAATGTAAGTCTAACCTAATATGTAATATGTAATTTATATGTAAATATAAGTATGATTATAGCAATGATTGACCATTGTCAACCATTGTTATAATCAGACTTACATTTGTGTGGACAAACCGTCAAGTTGGGTGGAGTCAAACACAGCGATGTAATGGTGTAATAAGAAAGAAAGGTAATTTCTGGTAGTATTATTTAGATGGAGGAGATTAGATTACTGGGAGTATTATTTAGACTATTTAGTAAGTATTTCTTTCTTAACTTAAACTTTTCTAAAACTTTAATTTTTAACAATTAATTTTAGCATAATTTTTAATATTAATTTTAATTTTAACCTTCTGGTATTAAACTAAAGTTTAAAACCAAAAAAGAAAAAGTTAGAAGAAGAATATTCCACAATGACTATTAAACTTTTTTTTTCACTATAACATTGTGCCACTTATATTCGAATTATCCTCCCTAATAAGAAATCAATTCACCCGGTTTCGTCTTTCCAAAACACAGCTGGTAAATATATATATATATATCAGGTTGGGGAAAAAGAAATCCATTATTTTTTCGATAGATGGCTGTAGTGATCGATATCACGTAAAGTATCAATTAAACAATTTCAGATTTATGCTCGTTAGAAAGGTGGCACTTCGTACTAAAATAATTCTTTTTCTGTTTTTTGTTTGGTCCATTCAGTTGGGAGTTACAGGGTGTTAAAAATGGAAGTGAACAAAGAGAAAATTCGGTACATTTTACAGTTTTTCTTTGACAAAGGCAAAAATGCAAGCCAGGCGGCTAAAATTGTGAATGGTGTTTATGGTTCCGATACTGTAACAGCCAATAATGTGCAATTTTGGTTTCGTAGATTCCATTCAGGAATTTTTGATGTTAAAGACGCACCTCGCACAGGTAGGCCGGTCGTCGAAAATGTCGATAAAATCGGAGAAATGATCGAAGTTGACCGGCATGTTAGCAGTCGTAACATCGCCCAGGAGCTAAAAATCGACCATAAAACAGTTTTAAACCATTTACACAAAGCTGGATTCAAAAGAAGCTCGATGTTTGGGTGCCACACCAATTAACAAAAAAAAAACATGATGGATCGAATTTCCATCTGCGAAGCCTTGGCCAAACGGAATGAGATAGACCCATTTCTTAAGTGGATGGTGACTGGAGATGAGAAATGGATCACATACGATAACCCTGTGCGAAAACGATCGTGGTCAAAGAGCGGTGAAGCACCTCAAACGGTGGCCAAACCAGGACTAACGGCCAGGAAGGTTCTGTTATGCATTTGGTGGGACTGGAAGGGGATTATTTATTATGAGTTGCTTCCATATGGCCAAACGCTAAATTCTGATCTCTACTGTCAACAACTGGACCGTTTGAAGATAGCGATTGACCAGAAACGGCCAGAATTGGCCAACAGGAGAGGTGTCGTGTTCCACCAGGACAACGCTAGGCCACACACATCTACAGTGACTCGCCAGAAACTTCGGGAGCTTGGTTGGGAAGTTTTAATGCATCCGCCATACAGTCCGGACTTGGCACCAAGCGTTTATCATCTTTTTCTTGCATTGCAAAATTTCTTTAATGATAAAAAATTGGCATCTAGGGAGGATTGTGAAAATCGACTACTAGAGTTTTTTGCAAATAGAGACCAGGACTTCTATGAGAGAGGCATTATGAAGTTACCTTTAAAATTGCAACAAATCATACAACAAAACGGTGCATATTTGACCCAAATCGGACAATCCGAAGCATGTTAAATAAAGTCCTGAAGTTCATATAAAAATAATGGATTTCTTTTTCCCCAACCTAATATATATATATTCAGATAACACAGTATAGTATATTGCAATAATAAAAATAATACAAAATATGTATCTTAGCACCTCAGAACAGTGGTCTTCTAGCCCAAACCGTATCCTAGTAATAATACCAACTACTGCTGACCATGTGGGTCTTTCAATTTTAGTTCATGTAAAAAATAGGCCACTTACGAGAATCGAGCGCAAGGAAAGCTGGACCCTTGAAGATTGATATACAGCTCCCATGTGTATCGACGCGGCAATAAGGAGATTTGCAGCTATCTAGCTGTCCGTATCGTCTTTTGCAAGCAGATATCTCCTGGGAGTATGGATCCACAGTTCCCTCACAGCAGTGAAATTTTATGTCTTTTGGTAACTGAACGAAGAACAAAAGGAAGGCCTCGTTTTGCCTTCGTTATTTGGGTTTTCAGCGTCTTTCTCTTTTTGCAACCAACTCCTCCTCCTAACTCTACGTCTTTCTCTTCCTGGATAATTTAATATGTCTCCAATAACTTTTTTTTTAATGTCTTTTCAGACCACACGCCCTTCATTCATTATTCGCTAGAGTTTCCTCATAAAATTCGCCTCTGGGCCTATAGGCTTTTTCATTGGTGAGAGTGAATGCTAACACTTAATCAGGTCGAAGAGGGGTTAATCCTTCTACTGAAATCTTCCTAATATTCAAACTATTTAATTAAGAGACTCCCAGATTGCGACATCCATAACCCCAAAAATGCTAAACGTGCTCGAACCTCTGTCATAATTGATTCCACCTCCCACCCCTGACTTGTTTATTGCTCCCCCCTCTTTTTTTTCTCTCCTATCGTCAGAAACCAGCGTTATTTTAACGAATGCGTTTTCGCAACCATTTCACCTTAAGTTCTACTAATTTTTTTTTCCCAAATTGTTTCTTACTCTGTACATGTATTTATAACTCTGACTTAAATCTTAAACTCTGATTCTTAATTATTTTTATTTGTTTATTTTTTACTTCTAATTCTTTATAAATTCATTTTGATTATTTCAAATCAAAAATAAATTTTAAGAAAACCATTCTCATTTTATAGATTACCTCAAAAATGTATATAGTTTTTTAAATTCTCTCTCTCTCTTTTTTTATAACTGGGCAAGTCTCCTATTATTCCTTGCATGGTTTCTTTTTCAATTTATTATTTCATAACTTCAAAGGACTCCAGCTCAAAATAGAAGCTAGCGGCTGCTCCGCACCAACACAAATCATCATCGTCAGCTAGTCCTTTTTGTACATATTTCTCAAAACATGTCCTTATCAACATATCCGCCGCCAAAGAAATTTGTTTCCGATCGCAGAGATTCACACATAAAATATATCACCACAACATAGAAATTTTATAATAATCATAAAAAAAATTATCTTAATATAAAAATATATTGACACCCATATCGATACGACATTATTCTCATGTTTAATTTTAATTTCTTTAAATTATTATTATTATTTTTATTATTTTTTTGAAATCGAAATAAAAAATATTGTTTGCTTTTAAATTAAGAATAATCTATATGAAAAATAAGAGGAGTTTTGAGCTTGAAAATGTAATTCGGAACTATTTTTTCATTTCCATAATTCTTTTCCAGTATTTTTCTTCCGCTAAGTAAATGGAATAATGAACGGTTGAGAAACTTTTATTTTCATTGTTGCAATGTATTTAATATTCAAGCCGGGCAGTATCTGAGAAAAAGAAAAAACTGATTGGAAACGGTTTATAGTTTACACCAAAGAGGGAAGCCTTTTCTGTTTGCTTTTATTTGATTTACATTAATCCGTATTAACGGAAAAGATAATAATAGTAATGTATACAAAAAAAATAAAAATTATATTATATTATTGGATGTTTTTAATAAAAATTTATGTAAAATATGCATAAGATGTTAAATCTCATTTTTAATTTTAACTAATACTACTTTAAAAACTCATAATTTTACATAAGGGTGCATTTAATTTTTTTTTCAAAAACTATAAACTCATTCAAATGCTTTGCAAAGAGTAATTTTAAATTTGTATCTGCAAATAGTTAAAAAAACAATAATCTTTTATTGTAGTTGAGTGAACAATTATTAATAAGTATAATATTGCATAAATATTATTATTTTGAATAATTATTTGTTAATATTGAATAATGCTTAAATAGTTGTTGTATATTATACCTTTTGTGAAAAACCATTTTGTAATAACTTGTATTTCATTATTAATACTAAAAGTTTAATTTATTATACTTCACCAACATATTTATTATACAGTTAAAAACATATTAAATTATTGATTTATTGTAATGCAAATAAAACTAACTTAAAAGGAAGAACAATAATTGTTAAATAAGATATTTAAATCAATTTTCATTATTAAATGTCTCCTTAAAATAAACTTATTTTTTCATTTTCAAAATTATATATATTACTAATAATTTTCTTCTAAATTTTAATAATTTTTTATTTCAGTTTTTCAACAAGAGCATCTTTGATTCATTTGGGGATTTATTAAATATACATTTAATCTATAGAGATATTAAGGATAATTATTCGTAAATGATTACGTAGTTTTAAATACTGCTAAAAAATTTTTAAATATTAAAATTCATGTTATACAATGACTTTATTTTTCATTTTATTTTAAAAAATAAAAAGGAATCCACTTTTATTATAAAATAACATCTCTAACCAGTTAATATATCGCTGTTTTTTTCAGCTATATTTCATTGTCTAAATACCCAGGAGGCATTTTCAATGCATTCAAATTTTCTGAAGCAAATTCTTGAAGGTTTTATGAAGCAAACACAAAAATACAAAAAGTTATATTTATGCAACGGAATATTTCTTATTCAAGAAAAAAAGTTCCAAAAGTAGCATTGTGTTAGAACAGAATAACTCCGGAAATAAAATATGGTATGGAGAATTTTTATATTAATATTTAATAAAGTAAAGAAAATTGTTCCTGTTTTATTTAAGCAAAGAATTTACCATCCACTCTGTGTACACATGCAAAATGTTCTTTTTAAAAGCCCATATCTGCACCTGAATGTTCCGAGAAATGTTCTTTTTGTGATTTATGCATTTTTTAAATGAAAGATCAGTGAGTTGCTTTTGGAATTTTTCTTCAAGAAAATACCTTCACAGCGTACTTAACTAAATGGATGTAATCAATTTAAATTTGCATCGTTTGCTAGAAATGTACTTCAGTTTCATATAATATTCTGTGCATCAGTTTAGTGAATATTAAAATAAGAAGAAAATGTTCTTTAGAATTGTTTTCTTTATTTTATTTCACAACCGGATATGAAACTTAACAGCTTTTTCATTGCACTTTGAAGAATTAAATATTCGAATTTTTTAAAGCGATGCAACGGAGTGTAAATGAAAACAAAATCAGATTGAAAAACCATTCCCTCATCTTATGATAATAAGACTGATTCAAAAATCCCTAAATAAATATATTAAATTTTGCATTTGCACCTTGTTGTTATTTTTGTAAAATTAAGAAATAAATTCCCAATAATAAAGCAGAAAATCTATGGTTCTGAAAAGGAATATACACTGGTGAGCAAATCTTAAACGATGATGTAATGCTTAATCAGACAGCCAGGAAATTGAAGAAAATGACTTGCTGCAATCAGTAACAATGAACACTTAATTCAATAGAAAGGTGATTTGTATATAAAATAATCAACATTATTTTACAAACATTAACATGAACGAGCGCAATGCATTATTGCAATTAAAGAATGATGAAAGACATCATTAAAGAATTCATTCATTCATCATTAAGGAATTCATTCATTCATCATTAAAAGTTCGAATGAATTCTTACGTGCAATATAGTTAGAAGAAACTATCTATACTACGTTACCAGTGGTAGAATGAGTGGAAGGCGTGAGGATAGGTGTAGTGAGTGGCATGAGTGTAGCCCACCAAATACAAATGTTGTTTATGAGTTTATAAAGTCTTCCAAACCACAGGTACAGTTATAAATATGGTTGGTGGTGATCGGCTTGGAAGCTTGGACGCAACAGGCGTACCACTGCCCAGTCGAATTGAATCTACTTTCTATGTCAGTGCACACGCCCACGAAAGTGGGGATCGAACACTTACCAAAAACGGAGCCACTGTTAGAACAACGCAGTAAATGCTCATATGATAAGCTGTATATGATATCTCCTCCAAAAAACTTGGTACTCATCCAAGTTAGGATGCGCAAGGAGATAAGATAACTGTTAGTCGAGCTTTTGGACACTCGTAACCAGAGGCGAGCGATTCTACTTGTTTTGCCCCAGGGTGGTCGACTTGAAAAACACAGTCAACGGATGACCAATTTACCTTCCTGTAGAAGAAAATGAGATCGATACATACGGTAACGTTCTTCAGCAGCTGTTTACAGCAACAGGAAGATAAAAGTCTCACATTGGTGTGGTCATTATAAAGGTTAAAGTAACGGTTTTTTAAAAATTTTATTCCAATGGCAAGAGAAAATGACCAACTCTTAGGAGATAAAAACTTAGGAGTGTAAAACACGCACAAGAAAAAGAAAACAATAAGAGAAAAAAAATGTCTCTTCAGCAAAGTTCTAGGGCTCCAATATCTTTTTACTTTGGATTCCTCACGCATGGCCGGGCGTCCTGCTATATGATGCTTGTCCGTGATGTCATTTTTCTCACAGAGTGATCAATTTGGATCCTCAAAAATGCCAATGTGGTCAGATTTCTCATCAAACAATCTTGGCCCACTGCAGTTCTAAATTTCGTAACAACTTTTAAGGTACAGGGTGAAGGGCATTATAAGATAAAAACGTCGTTATAAAGGTGGTTTATTCAACCACTGTCATGAAGGTAAAATGCTGCTGACAGCTGATCACCATCGGTGCTATTTAGACTGGTGTAAAGAGCATAATGACAGAACATCTGAATTATGATGTTCTGTCAACTGAAAAACGATTTCATCCTCTTTACGGATGAAAATCGTTTTAGTGCAGAGTTGTCAGATGTAGTTAAATTAACTTATGTGATGATTTCAGAAATTACTTTCTAATATAAAAAAATAGCCACTCATTTTTTTGCTAATTTGGGCTAATTTCTATTAAGTTTAATGTATATATATTTGTATCAATCCATTATTAATAGATAAATGTCGTAATTATGTAGTCTTCCTTGTTATTCAGCGTGGCCTCATTACATTGCTTAAGTTTGATTTTTTTTAATCAAGATCATTTGTTCTGTTCAATTAATTGTGTTGCGGTCAGTGCAAATTTATTCTTTTTTCTAAGAGTCTTCTTTTCTTTTAGATAAAAAAATTCTTAGCAAGAAAAAAAGAAAATTCTTAATTCCTTAAAAATAAGCAAGATTATTATGTTATGATATTTTTGCTTATTTACCTTGGTGAATATATTAAATTGTACATTTTCTTTATTGATTATTGTTAAAGTAATAATATTTTAAGCAAAACATGTTGGTATTCTTTTTATGGGTAAACAGGTAAAAACAGGTATTCTTTTTCATGTTAGCTATTCAATTTTTCCCACCTCATACTTATGATAAAATAATTTTTTAATGCAATTAAGCTTTTATAAAGTATATCTAATTTTTATTTAGTTAGTATTTTAGGTGTATCATAAACATATTAGAATATTTTAAAAATAAATTAAATACCAATGATTCATTAATTGTTACATATTTGTAATTTAAAAAATAATGTTTATTAAATAGAATCTTTGAGTGATATTAAACAATAATAAAAATGTTTAAGTTTTTATAGAAAACTATTTACATCTTCTAATAGAGTATTAAAAAATTAATAAAATTTTTTAAATGTTGAAAGAAGTAGGGGCGTAAAATATTTCCCTTTTACATTTTCCACTAGCTCAATTAGCATTGCTTCGAAGCATCTCAAAGGTGGTGGGGGTGGGGACCTTTAACTTCATACACCTCATGGACTTTTATTTTGCATTTATTTGCTGACATGCAATGAAGAATAAAGTGTTGAAAATTAAATATGAAGAAAATATATAAACTATTTTTCTAAAATGTTAATGAATATGAAAGAAAACCTATTTTTATATAAATACTTTTCTATAACTAATGTTAAAGGATTAATTTAGTCTAATGGATGAATAATGAAAAACAATGGAGTTAACAATAGTAATACTTTAACATTGAAATAAATCGAAATTATTGAAATAAGAGTCGTTACATAAATTTTAAAAAAATAATGCATTTATAAAATATGTTACAATATAAATCATTTAATATTTGTCTAAATTTCGCTTATCAATAACTAAAAAGGTTGTAGCTCATCTTTCAGTGCTGATTCAGTGTCACAAGTGATTCTCAACACCGATAGATGTGGAGACAGGTTGGGACACGTTTTTCTCCCACTAATACTAAGAAAAGAGACAGTTGTGTTCGTCTGGGGAGGAATTGTAATAAATCTGTTTGTTCCTTCGACACAAACTTTTTTGTTTTTTTCTGTACTTTATACTTTCTATTCAGTTTTGTGTTAGCATGCGTTTCTGCATACTTTAGATACAAAAAGGCTCTACATTCTGAATTTTCTGTGTCTTAGACGCTTTTATGTGGAGTTAATGCAAAGAAACAATAGTCGTTACTTAAATCGTGTGAACCAATCTATTAAGCCTATGTGAAGTGTATTGGTCCATTTGTTTTATAAAAAGTTATAACCGCACCAATTAAACTAAAAGAAACATTTAAAAAATGAAAAAAAAATATATATAAAAAATTATTTCCATTAAAAATGAATGCCTAGTCATATTACAAAAAAATTTAAATAATTAAATAAAATTTAATGATTTTAATAAAATTTAGAAAATAAATTTATCTAAAAATATTTTAGTTAATAATTCACATTGTATAGAAAGGGCACTTTAGGCAGAAAACGATTTATGAAAGGAAGCAATGAAAAAAAAAGGGTTTATATGTGATATAAAGTATTATATACATTTGTTTTGATTATATATAAAAAAAATTAATATAGATTATATTATAGCGCAATTATATATAGATTTATTTTTGCAAAAATTAATAAAATTTTCGATAGAATGGAGGAATTGTTTTCAAAAATTAATTTTTATTCCATATATTATTTAAAGCCCTCAAAATAAAGATTCTAATGACCTTGAGGAGGAAAAGACAAGTGCAAAATAGTTAATAATAACAACAGGTAAATGCATATGGCGTATAAAAATTGTAATTTATTATTAAAATTTTTTAATATATTCAAAATCTAAAAATCTAAAGTACTATTATTCAATATGATATAAAAATAATTTTTCTACATAAAGTTATATAATTATGAAATTTACAAATTTGGAAATTGCATGATCAATGCATATTTATATTGCTATTTATGTATTATTGCATATACAAAGCCCCACATAGAAAATCCACTCACGAGTCTCAATTCTGTTTTTATGATGAAATTCGCCAGATGACAGATTAAATCAAACCACTATTTTTAAACGCCATACTGCTCTTCAACATGGTATCATGGTATGGAGTGCCATCATATGCGATAGCAGGCCAACTCTGGTAATCACCAGAAGTCCGTTGTTAGTGATTAGTGGATGTTTGTGAGTGGTCCGGAATCCACGTTAAACTGTAAGACCCGGTCTAATTAGCTGGAAGTGGGCACAAAATGACCGTAGAACGACAAACAGAACAAAACCAAATCTTCCATTTTCTATAGTTCATGTTATCCAATCAATATTCTGCTATATATAATTTTTAATAATGAAGATATAGCAAAAACTAAAGGTAATTCAAATATATTAAAGACAGAAAAAAAAATAAATAAAGGAATATGGATAAATTTAATATGAAATTAATTTTATTATAAACATAATAGTCAAACTCTATTTATCATTTTTGTGCATTAGAAGATTGAGAATTTACAGAGGTCTTACTTTAAAATACTTACTATTATATTTCTCGTACATTATGTAATTTGAAATCTTTCAAAATGAATTAATTAATTATTCATAATGAAGAAATTTTTAACGTGATTTTACTCATCGTTGCAAATGTAAAGCTAAATTCTTTCATAAATTTGATTCACTGCTTCGTTGCAGTTAACATTTGCTGCTTTATTATGTTAAACATTTATTTTAATTAGATAGTTATGTTTCAAATTAATTGCATCCTATTTATTTCATCACTTACATATTCTTCTTTGAAAAAACAAACTTCGTTAATAATGAAGATTATTAACTGGAAACAAATGTTTAACTAATAAAAATTGGAAAAGCATATTTAAACAAAATGTAATTAGGATTATAATTGTCGAGACTTTAATTAAACTTTTGAACGTAAATTTAAACATACGAAGATTAATGTTACAAAACTAAAGTCAAACGTTGAACAATCTTTTGACATCATTTGTTACAATTGGGAGTAAAGATTTCTTAAATGTAAATTGTAATTTAAAAGCTATGTTAATTAAATAACTACTCGCGAACTGCGTTTCGTTTCGCAATTTGGAATTAAATGAATTCTTTTAATTTAAGTTTCAAATTATTTAGAATATTTTGATTTCATATAATATAAGGATAAAATATTTTCATATTTTAATGAACGCAGTAGAGAGTTACCTAATCCTTTTGAATACATATGAAAGAGGTACGATGTATTTTATAGAATTAAGAAGGGAATGTATTTCTTTGTTATTTACAAGAGAAATTAAATGCATTCAAAAAATTTTTTAATTAACATATAATTTCTTTATAATCTGATAATAATTATTAAGTAACTGTTGTTGTTTGTTGTTTCTTATCCCACTTGGCTGGCCAAGCCCACGAGCCCATACGTACTCATGATTGAAGGGGAAGGAAGCAGCTTCTGTTGTGATGGAGCACCCGTAATTGGTTCCGTGACGCTCTTACAATCATAGGAGACCGGGACCTACGGCTTAAAGTGGATTCCGAACCACTACAAACATCCATGGCACCGTCGGGATTCGAACCCGAAACCTGTGGCACCGAGCGCCAGACACTCGGCCATTCAGGTCCCAAATTTGTGAATGCCAACGGCACGCGGTGTTCCCAGGTGGTCACCCACCCAAGTACTGACCGCGCCCAGTGATGCTTGACTTCGGTGATCTAACGAGAACCGGTATATTCAGCATGGTATGGCCTAGAACATAGCATGGTATGGCCAAGGTATTGACTAGTGCTCGGTGCCATGGATGTTTGTAATGGTTGGAATCCACTTTAAATAGTAAGTACGGATCTAATATGACTGTTGGGCCAAGGGCTGACAACCCTACCTCCTAAACAGAAAAATCGGTTGTGGAATGGGCTGTTGTGCCAATGAAGGAGAAGAAAATATATATGGGATTTGCAAAAAATTTTAAATTTGCTTTTTTTAAGAAATTGATAAAAATATATATATATATATATATTTTCAAATTTAGATATTTACAAAATTTAATAATCCAAGTTATTTCAATACTGAATCATTATTATTTTTCAAATAAAGGGTGTAACTTGTAAAAATTGCATTTGAGTTTATTTGTTAGTACATGAGTAGTTTTTAGTACATGAACTAAATTTAAGCCTGATAATTCAAAAATTTTTTAAAAATTCATCGACTGAAGTTCTTTATTAATAGATTTGGTAATAAATGCACCTTATTTCACCGAAAATTGGAGTTCAAGCTGTGTAGAGAATAGATGTTATTGTTACTCATTTTCAAGGTTCTGCGACGATTGACGGACATGTACAGTCCACTCATGGATGGAAGGAAAGGGGGATATCTGTTGAGATGGAGCAACCGTAGATAGCAGTCTGGTTTGGTTCCGTGAGGCTGAAGAGGGAAGGCAGGGTCTTCTGGGAGGAATTTTAGGGGTAACCACTCCGCATTATCGCCTTTTCTTTGTTACTATCATATGGGAGAAAAGGTTTAAAACTCCCACCAGGTAGTCTGACTAACGAAGCAAGATGCTGATGACCCCACAAACACCATCGAGTCTGTTCGTTTTTTTTGAAACAGTGTCTACGACAATGTCGCCAGCGGATTGAATTGGTTTGGCTTGTCGCTCTATGGTCATCTTCTGCGCACGAGGGCTTAACAGACAGGGTCCTACAGTTTAAAGTGGATAATAATACCAACTACTGCTGACCATGTGGGTCTTTCAATTTTAGTTCATGTAAAAAAATATGCCATTTACGAGAATCGAGCGCATGGAGAGCTGGACCCATGAAGATTGATATGCAGCTCCCATGTGTATCGAAGCGGCAATAAGGAGATTTGAAGCTATCTGTTTGTTGTTGTTTCTTATCCCACTTGGCTGGCCAAGCCCACGAGCCCATACGTACTCAATATTGAAGGGGAAGGAAGCAGTTCTGTTGGGATGGAGCACCCGTAGGTAGAAGCCTGACTTTGGCTCCGTAACGCTCTTACAGTCATAGGAGACCGGGACCTACGGCTTAAAGTGGATTCCGAACCACTACAAATCTCCATGGCACCGCCGGGACTGGAACCGGAAGCGGATTGAACCTCAGCCCTAATGTTCACGATTGGGTCACGTTACCAGAGTCACGAATCTGGTAGAGAACAGATACGCTGTCCATAGTTATAAATTAGTCTCACTCATCGTATTTCTCGAATAAAATTTGTCAAGGATTTGTTTTGTAAGCTATAAGAAAAAAAATAAAACTTTCATTCTTTGCTTTAACGTTGGAGTATTAATACTTTTTTTGATTTTGTTGGTTCGGTTTGTCGTTCTACGGTAATTTTATGCACATTTTAAGGTAATCAGACCGGGACCTACATTTTAACATGGTTTCGGAACTACTGACAAACGTCCATGCCACCGTTAGGGTTAGAACCTGAAGCTCGGGATACCAATGGCCAGAGTGCTAGCCAATTGGCCATCAGGTCGCTGTTGGTGTTGAAGTAAATTTTTTTTTCTTTCTAATGCAGCTGGCAAACACAGACACCTTGGTGTTGGATGCCTTAAGGCAAGTGTTGCACAGACGTACTCACTTTGCATTACCCAGGGGTCGCGTGTAACTTGAAGATAAGCCACGGACGCGGAGTAACAATGCCCCCGCAACGCTCTACGATCTTATTAGACTGGGACCTACTTTTTAAAGTGGATTCCGAACCACTACAAACAACCATGGCATCGCCGGGACTCGAACCCGAAACCTGTGGTACCGAGCGCCAGAGCGCTAGCCACTCGGCCATTCAGGCCCCTGAAGTAAAATAAACACAGGAGGAATTTTCATGTACTAATTATCAGGTTCATCGTTTCAAACGTCAAGATTTAATTATTATCTAATAGGACAATCCCAAAAATTATACTAATTACATAATTTAATTCAATAATATTAATTTTCAAAAATCCTTTCAAAAACAATCAAAATAATTCGTAAAAACAGGCATCAAAAATGACAATATATCAAATTTCATTTTTAAGAATTTCTTCTTTCTTTTTATTGTCAATTGAGTGTCCTACCATGCTGAATATACCGGTTCTCGTTAGATCACCGAAGTCAAGCATCATTGGGCGCGGTCAGTACTTGGGTGGGTGACCACCTGGGAACACCGCGTGCCGTTGGCATTCACAAATTTGGGACCTGAATGGCCGAGTGTCTAGCGCTCTGGCGATCGGTGCCACAGGTTTCCGGTTGGCGGTGCCATGGATGTTTGTAGTGGTTCGGAATCCACTTTAAGCCGTAGGTCCCGGTCTCCTATGACTGTAAGAGCGTCACGGAGCCAAAGTCAGATCAGTCCATCAGAACAGAAGCTGTTCCTTCCCCTTCAATCATGAGTACGTAAGAGCTCGTGGGCTAGGCCGGCAAGTGGGATAAGAAACAACAACAACAACAACAAAAACATTGTCAATTGAAAATATAGATTAATTGGTTTACTTTTAAGTTCGAAGCTGTGAAAAAACCCTATTTAGCTTTCCATGGGCACAAGTACATCCATTAGAAAAACAAAGGCTTGTAAGCTAGAATTAAAAAAAGTTTTACTCATTCTCTATTAGAGTTTATCTGAGGACGAACGCATGACTAATTTTGTCGTCCATGGATAGTTTCAAAAAGCTGAGTCCAGAAAGTTATTCGAGCAATCTTAAGTGTCGAAGAAATCAGGCAGAATTTCATCATTGCCTATATTGACGCAAAAACAGGAACGTGGGAAAAAATAACCTTTTTGCCCTACGCTAAAAAAATGGAGTTCAAATAACAGCTTTTATATATCAAAAGAGGTTGACTAAAAGAGAAAAACATTGTCATTGAAAAGAAAATAGCCTCAAAGAAAACTTGTTTACTTTGAACGTAGTTTTTCTAAGAATTTTTCGCAGATGATATTTTAAGTTTGCTAAGCACTTTACTTAAAAGAGAATGGACTATAATTGTTTAAAAAATTTCTAGTTACACTTAAAGCATACATTTTTTTTTTATTTTGAAAAGTTTAATTGAAAACGCTACGAATAGAAATTCTTTGATATCTTTTCATCCAAATTTGCCATCTTTTATTCACGTAAATACTATTATTATATTATTTTTTTTTTCGTTCAACTCCATAATACATCTAAAATGTCTTCAAAAATATATATTTGTCTGATTTAATAATAAATATTATTGATAAAAATTCAAAATGAATATTTCAACTTTTCAATGTTTTAATCCTGATAAATTCCAATTTACATTTATTTTACTTCGAAGTTCGGCTTGCACTTACAAAACGTGGCCTATCTACAATGAAAGTTATTCTTTCCAAAATAATTTTTATTAATACATAGATTTTCTATTTCTTATCCGAAAATTCTATTTTTGCGGACTGGTTTCGCATTTCATATCATTTCTCTTTTTAAATTTAATTTTTTTCGATATTGTCTACTGTTTTTGTAAAATGTTTCCTCATTCTTCAACTTCTGTAACCCTAAAAGCGAATTTTGCTAAACTTTTTCTGCCGCCATCGTGTGCCCATTTAATTTCACGCACATTATTCCCAAAATGCATAGGGGCATCTCAGCTCTAGATACAATAGTGTGGTGTGATGTAGTAGAAGTTTAAAATGCAAAGGGTCTCGGCTCAAAATCCGAAGCATGTTAAACCTTAATTATCCCAGACTAAGTGTCAAACCGTCTTTTGTATAATGTAACAGGCTTCTTTTTAATACGCTTTTATTAGCTTCACTTGAATGTTTGTATGTATGTATGTATGTAACTGACTTTTTCCCCTGGAGATCTGTTTCTCCTCATATACACTATTTAAGCTGCAAAGAAACATTGACACGCATCTTTCAGAAAGAAAACAGTTAATTCTATTTCATATGGATTCTAATTTGCACAATCCTAATTTTTATGTGAATACCAATTATCTAGTTATTTACTTTGCATATTATCTCTTATGTAATATCTGCCTGCTTTTTTTATTCCATTGTTCATAATTTTGCAGCAACTGCTTCTACTGTCTATTTATTTATTAGCTATTACTCTTTTCAAATTTCTATAATAATTGCTTTGATGAATATTCTTTAAGCTCTCTGATCTCTATATTCTCCTATGCAATGTTTATTATATTAGATTGCTTTAAATTTTTTTCTAATATCTTACCTAATGTATTTATATATTTTCGCATTTCATATTCCACATTTTTTTTAAATTTTAAAATTTTTGATATTTTCTTCAGTGCTTGTAAGAATTTTCCTCGTTGTTCAGCTTCCGTACCACCAAAAGTGAATGATGCAAAACTTTATCGCCTCCATCTTAACTACATCTTACTAACTCCATCTCAACTCCAACTATTTATATATTTTCGCATTTCATATTCCACATTTTTTTAAAATTTTTGATATTTTCTTCAGTGCTTGTAAGAATTTTCCTCATTGTTCAGCTTCTGTACCACCAAAAGTGAATGATGTAAAACTTTATCGCCTCCATCTTAACTCCAACTATTTATATATTTTCGCATTTCATATTCCACATTTTTTTTAAATTTTTAAATTTTTGATATTTTCTTCGGTGCTTGTAAGAATTTTCCTCATTGTTCAGCCTCTGAACCACCAAAAGGGAATGATGCAAAACTTTATCGCCTCCATCTTGCTTCCATTCATTTCACCCACATCATTCCCAAACCGCATTGGGGAATCTCAACTCTAGTTATAATAATGTGATGTGGTGTATTAGTAATAGTAGTACTGGTTTCCGCTTCTTTTTCTGTGTATTTCTCCCATACTCACTTGCCCTCCAGTTATTTTGTCTTAATAACATTTTTCAAAATAAAATTAACATTATCTTTTCCACGACTTTAATAAGAAAATTTTACTTTCAGGTATTACCTTTTAATATAGGTTGAAACTGAATATTATTTTGTTAATTTGAAATTGCAAAAATAAACTCTTTAATCGCTTGTAGAGCATTGCAATGTTGTTTCGGTGGTACAGTTCAAACTCTTATAGTAATAATAAAAACGAAAAAAGCGGCATTCATTAAATTTTTGCAGGCTCAATAAAAACTTAATTAATGAAATATAGCATAGCTAGCAGAACCCGGCATACATTGCCCTGCGAAAAAAAAAACCTTTTAGAAAATTACATTTCGAGAATATATTCTCCATGTTCCAATATATGTGCATACTCATTTTCATGGACATCGTTTGAACGGTATATAAGCTGAAATGCTGCATCATCATCTAGTGACAAGTAACAATAAAGTGGATATCGCGAACCTATTTTTCATACTCGAATACATATTATTACCAATTTTCACAACGATTGGTTGAACGGTATAGAAGTTAATATACGACAGCACCACCTGTTGTCGAATTAAAACAAAGAGTATAGCATAAAACATTCTCCATGTTATTAAGAAATTTCATCAATATCGGTCAAGACGTTTAGGAGGAATTCGGTGACACATGTACAGAAGAATTATATATGTAAAGATAATTATGTATAAAGTAAAACAGTAAAAAATGTTTGCTAAGTTTTAGTAATTTTAGTAAAACTGTAAAAGAAATTTTAAATTCACAGTTATAAAATAATTAACCAATCGAAAAAGTACTACAGTGCTTGTTTTCCTTAATTCTTAACATAAAAAAGAGTATATTACTATTCATTCGTACATTTGTATCACCATTAACGTTATTTTATTAACTGATGTGTGCATATGTTGTAGAATATTTGGTTAATGTTTTACCCATTATTTACTTTTCTTTAGCTCGCTTCGAAAACACTCTTATCATTCAAAATATCTTTTGTAACCAGCGCTCCTTGTGGCATTCAGGAGAAATGGCCACAGACTCTCACCCGGAGAAGAAGTATATTTCTCACACCCTGCGCGTATCCCAGTTTCAAGTTTTCGGCTTAGAAGTAAAGTCCTTCCACGAATCTATAATTATCTGTCTTTAAACGTGTTTAATATTGTATGTCTGTAATTGCATGTGAGTGGTGTTTGTGCGTGTGTAAATAAAACTGTGAGTTCTCAAACCTGTGCCTCAAGTATCTCAATAAAAAAAAAAAAAAACACACACACTTACAATCTGGTTGCCTAACGTGCACAATAACTTTTAATACCAGAATAAAAATAGTGTTATGATGAAACTTTAAAGAAAGACAGCGTTTGTTTATTCACTAAAGAAATGAGGTGTCAGTTGCTTTATAATTAGAGAATAGATATTGATATTTTGCTGATCACATAAGAAATAAATCTATTTGTACATACTGTTATCATTCTAAAAGGTTGATATAAATATTTTAAAATATTCAATTTGCTTTGAATTATCTAATAATTCTTTATTATGTAAAAGTAACTTTGAGTTTTAACCAAGGTATTGTTATTTGTTTGTAAAATTCCTATTGTGTTGGGTACTATAGTTAGATACACTAAATTTTAATTGCATTTTCTAGTGAGAATTAAACATTAAAAAATTTTTTTTTTATTGCTTTGATCTATGAGAATAAAAGTGAACAACTTCATCAATATTTATATTTTATATGATCTTTAATATTAATCTTAATACATAATGAAAAACGTAATTATATTTTTAAGTAATTCGTAAAAAAATAAATGAATAATGAAATTACAGATTCACATAAAGAACATGAAAATATATATTTTTTTAACTTAAGAATATATTTATAAATATTTTAATTGTATAGTACAAAAAATTTCCCTTATTCGCAATCAAATGGCGAAAAATAGGAAATATTAAAACTTCATCACTCAACACTATCATTCGCTGGAGTTTCCACATCATGGACAAACTTGATTAAATGAAAATATGGATATAGGCAACCGCCTTGTAGTATTATTTAATTGCATATCAAATCCAACTATATAAGTTAATTATTTTGTATTTGAAGTAGTATATATAGTTAATTTCAGCGGAACTAATTGAATGCAAAATTCAGGATGGAAAGAGGACACCCTTAGCAAGGCATTTGCTTCAAATTTCTGTCTCATGTAATATTTGCCTTTGGGTAGAATAAAATTCTTTCTGATCGCATTAATAAACGCGGAAACTGAATTTGACTCGCAACGTCAATTTTCCCATTGCGATGCTAATGAAATTGCCTGAATATATTGCGTCTTTGCTTTCTACTGTTAGTGTGCCTTCCATTGGTACTGACAACCTCAGAAACTTTGTCAAGGATAATCAATCATCAAAAACCAATGAATCCTAAATCTTTTAAAAGGTTTTGATGTAATAATTATTTTGTAATATGCAAAACATTTTTAATTAACATTTTTCAATAAATAATGGTGATTAATAGGTTTTAAAAAAATTAACGTACTTATTATATTAACTATAAACATTTTTTTTAAATAACGTTCATATTTTCGTACCAGCCGGAATGGCATGGTAGAATGGACTAGCATTTTTCCCTCAGGAAGAGTTGTGGCATTTCTTTCCCAGGAAAGAGCAATGTATATTCATTGATAAATACATAATAACAACCTCAAATTTATATATAGCAGACAAAGAATGTTGGAGTAGTTGTATTGCATACAATTAATGCTTGTAATACTGTAAACAACCTGTCACTAAAATATGACATCAGATATTGAGTGTCATATATAATGATACCTCACGAAATTAGCGATTGGAGGCTTTTTTGGAGAAGAAAGAAAAGAGCTCTGCGATGAATCGACAGAATTGTAGTTTTTCTCTTTTTCTGTAAAGTGACTGAACAAACCGCAATTCCCGCCTTTTTCTAAAGTGAGCCATTTGTGGTTTCGTGTATCACGCCCTGTAATATTTAACATCTGTCGCTAACCACGTGTTTGAACTCGAGAACTCTGAAAGTCTCCATCCTTGGAGTAAATTGCACTTGTGAAATCAAATTTAAAACTTTAATTTCCATTTTTTTTGTAAATAATAATTTGTATTGTCCCAGAGTTCTGCATCCATAATAACGTTTGTAAATAAAAATTAAAGTGCTCCCATGAACTTGGAAGTGGCCGTCTTCTTGGAGCCGCTTTAGGTCTAGCATAGGTCGATAGGTTACAATGGTAATGTTGGGCCTCTGGACTGTGGGAATGAGCTTTGCAATACAGTAGTGATGTCAAATCGAAAGTGACTGCTTCTATGCAGAGGAGAATAACGTTAAAAATTTCGCATTAGAAGTAATTCTTATGAAACTACATCGTTAAAAGAATTTAAGACCCATAGGCTTTCGCGGCTCATTAGATCTTCGAATTATTGCTTGAACTTGGAAGTGGCCGTCTTCTTGGAGCCGCTTTAGGTCTAGCATAGGTCGATAGGTTACAATGGTAATGTTGGGCCTCTGGACTGTGGGAATGAGCTTTGCAACATAGTAGTGATGCCAACTCGAAAGTGACTGCTTCTATGCAGAGGAGATTAACGTTAAAAATTTCGCATTAGAAATAATTCTTATGAAACTACATCGTTAAAAGAATTTAAGACCCATAGGTTTTCGCGGCTCATTAGTTCTTCGAATTATTGCTTGAAAAAATAAATAAATAAATAACCCAACAAGAATATATTTTCCGGTAGGTGCTACTGTGAATTATTAGACTGCATTTTTATTTGATTTTAAGAAATAATCGTGTATCACAAAGTATTACCCAAGGCTCCCAGAAATAAGTAATAGCCAAATCAATGAGAAAAAACAAATAATTGGTTAGTAATTATTTAATTTAAAAGAACACATAACAGTAGCGTGAGAAATAAAAAAAAACACCGACGAAAGATTTAAGAAACCTTAAAGTAATAATTTATAAATATACAGAAGGCTGTAAAAGATTCTTCTTATTAACATGCTGACGATAATTTGGTAGTCATGTGAGTTTTGAGTGTCAGTTCTTCTTTACATTTTTCTAGGATGTTCAAACACGGAGCAGCTAAAAAAAAAATGCTTGATATTCTGCACATCGCTTATACTGCAGTTGCAAAGATCAGTTGAACTATTTTTGTTTTTAAAGTGTATGCAGTTTTACTATAGATTATTAATTTGTTATTTTACTATGAATTATTATGTTTTTAGGTGCAGAATCACCTGAATTCAAAATATTCATACTTAGGATAAGTTGATCTATTTACTTTATTGTTATACCACAACATCTTTTTATAATTATTTTAGATAATTTTGATTCCTAAAACTTAAATAATGAGATTTAAATTATAAAAAAGTAAGTTAAAATCCTCATCAATCTGCTCATTCCTCTGCTCTTCTGTTATAATCCTCAATTTCTGTGTCAAACAAGACAGGAAGTGTATAGAATCTATTTTAAACTAAAATATTATACGTGAATTGAGAATTCAGAATTAACATGTTTAAATCGATAAATTCTAACAAGTTTCCGCCTAATGTACAGCTTTATAATTATCTAATGAATTTAACATTATACACTTAACTGATTTTAAACAAACACTCACTATTCGCTGCATTTTATCAAAGGGAACAATCCTTTAACAAATTTTTAAATTTATGTCTAAAACTACAAAACCGTTTTTAAAAGAAACCAGCAATTTAAAGAAACGTAATAATTTATCGGCTTGTTCAAACAGCTGTAAGCTACTTGCTAATTATTCAGCGTTAAGTTATTTACTTTATTCTTCTCTCCTCTCTTCCAAACCTCTGTTCCAAATAACTATCTATTTAAAATGGAAATATTGACATTGTGTTAAAATAAGAAAGTAAACAATGGTTCGCTGGAATGCAATTACAGTCGAATGGTTTTCTATACAACAGCTGCAATAAAAATGAATCGATAAAATGTGTACTGTTATCTAGACGCTAAGATAATAAATCCGAGCAATTCTGTTCATTAGAAAGACATTTAAAATAACACCACGACATATAATATTCCTTTTATTCATCACCATAATAGGTTTCTCACTTTTAGAAATGCAGTTTATTTCAAGTGGTTTATTTTCATAAATTGCATAAAATTAAACATTGATTGTGTTGAAGATTAATTTAAACTAATACCTTATTAAATACATTTATTTAATATTTGTTCGGACAATATCAGCCAAATAAAAATAAATGACTAAAATTTCATAATAATCTATCGCTTAAAGAAATTGAATGAATGTTAAAAAATCATATCGATTTTCGTAAGTCAATGCAGAAATTGTAAGTTATTTTACATCATAAATTAAAGTAAAACTTCTTATGATGTAAAATACAAAATTAATATAAACTCATGATTGTGAAAATTGCAGCACCTTGTAGGAATTGTCATAATTGAATGAAGTTTAATACACAGTTGAGTAGTAGTGGTACAAATAAATGATTAAATGTTCAAAGCAAACGAACAATAACAAGAGATCGGAATCAGTATTTTGTGTAGCCACCACGCGCCGCAATAAACGCTGCTACACGACGTGGCATTGAGTCAAACAAATTTTGAATGTCTGCCTGAGGAAAAGCATTCCATATTGTTTGTATGCGCACCCAAAGTTCGTCTGCAGAAGCAACAGGACGAGGATCACGAGCGAGACGCCGACCAACGAAATCCCACGCATGTTCAATCGGCGACATATCCGGGGAATACGCAGGCCAAGGAAGAAGCTGTACCTGCCGCGTTGCAAAGAAAGATTAAACAGTCCTAGCGATAGGAGGGCGGGCATTGTCCTGTTGAAATACAGCACCTGGCAAGCTTTGAAGGAAGGGAACAGCTTGGGGCTGTAGAACTTCACTGATGTACCAGTTGTTGTTCAGATTGCCCACAATTCTTAGCAATTGAGATCGTCCATGATATGCTATGGCACCCCAGACTATAACTCCGGGTGTTCGTCCACTGTGGCGTTCGATAATGCACTCCGAAAGGTGGCGCTCACCGGCATAGCGTCTGACACGAATGCGGCCATCATGGTACCACAAATTAAAGCGGGATTCGTCAGAAAACAAGGCATGCTGCCAATCAGCACGCCAGTCTCTATGCTGAGCGGCCCATTATAGCCGCAGGCGGCGATGGTTTTGAGTGAGAGGGATCCTGTACAAAGGAGTCCTTGCTCGCAGTTCACGCTGCAGCAGACGTCTACGAATTGATGAAGCACACAATGAAACACCTGTAGCTATTGACCACTGTGCTGCCAATTGTCTAGAGGAAGCTGTACGGTCCGTCAGCGCCATGCGGACCAGGTGTCTATCATCGCGAGCTGACGTCACTTTTCTGGGTCCACTCCTGGATTTCCGAGATGTCCGACACTCGTCCGTCCACTGCTTCCAAAGATGCATCACTGTGCTGCTGTTACGCTGCACACGAGCTGCTACTGCTCGATAAGACAATCCAGCCTCACGAAGGCCGATGATTCTTCCCCGTTCAAACTCTGTAAGTTGTTCAAATCTCGCTCTCTTCCGTCGAAGAGGTATAAGTAACGATTGAGGATAGCAGATAACCACCGATAACCATGCGCGCCTCGCTACAGCCGTCTATTTATTCGGATCCCTCCGCCGTTCAGAGGGCGCTGCTCAGCAAGCGCATGCGCTACGGATTTGAAATTCTAATTATTTGCATATCATGCGCTAATTTGCATTTCCAGAAAATTTCAGCTCACTCGCGTAAGTCCTTCATGGTGTTGCAATTTTCACAAACATGAGTAATATACAAAATATCGTATATTTTATTATCATCATAATCATCAACAGCCGTCTGCATATTGCCAGATTCGAGATGGGAGATATTTTCTTTTTACGGGGTAATGTTGTCATCCCTACGGCCAACGCTCTACAGTTTTGTTAGACGGGAATTGGTAAACCTATGTTTTAAAATGGATTCCGAAACATTACAAACATCCATGGCACCGTCGGTCTCGAACCCGAAACATGTGGAACCGAGCGCCAGTCACTCGGCTATCAGGCCCCATGTTTCAATATACGAATATAAAATTCCGTATATTTTCATGTATACTTTCATGTATACATGTATAAAAATATTAAGCTAAATTTCGAGGGTTGGCTTATATACGGATACGATAATCTCGTAAAAAAAAACGAAGTTGCATTTACGTTAGATGACATCAAATAATAAATTGTCAACTATCGTATTTTTTATTTCTCTAGCTCATATTACTTAAGTTTATGGAGAAAACCTTTTTACTTGAAATGAGTCAGTCGTTTTAAGAAAAATTGTGTATATTGCGGATCAAAACGAAAAATTTGATGTTGCACAAATTAAAAAAAATTTTTGGATTCTCTGCTAGCTAAGACTCTTTTTTTCTCCACCCTCGAATTTGTTTCTCATTTAGGAGAAATTCCGAGCAGTCATAATGTTGTTAAAACTTTCAGCAAAAACGATCACCTATAGTTTGAAATTTTTTGTATGAGAATTTCTTTTACCTCTCATCTTTTATACAAAATACAAAATGGCAGAGAAAATAAGACTAGCACTGACACCCCAGCGCGTATCCAATGTGCTAACTTCAAATCATAGAGATATAATTATCTTCAATTTAAGTTTAGTGTTTTACTTTATCTCTATTTGATAGGAAAATATCCACCCATTTTTACTGTTTGGCAACATTTTAGCCTTATGGCGACATGTTTGGACACTACAAGATTTTTTTTTTCATTTCAGCTGATGTGCAGATTTAAACTCTGGGAAAAATTTTTTTGGAAGAAAAAAAATCATTTCGTCTTATACACGAATCGGGTTATATTAGGAAATCTGTGATATATACAAAATAATTTTGCGTTGCATTAATAATTTTATTCTAAAAATTGTAAAATGCATAAGAATTTCGACAGATATATCGAAATATATATGTGTATATATATGTGTGTGTGGGTGGGTGTATGCCTATATTTTTTTCTTGAATCATATATATAACAGCTAAACTATGATAATATTATCATTGGGCATCTAGCAGATATCATAGAGCATAACAATTATCATGGACATATAATTGACATAAACAATTTTCAAGGTATGGAGGGGAATCATGCTACAACTATCATGCTACCAATACCTATGAAAGAAGCTAATATCAATCAATACGTCAACGAATACTTTAATTCCTGCCCTTTGCAATGTTTAATTTATGATATAATAGTTTAAGGTGAGATTTTCTTATTTGATTAATTTTTAAGATACGACTAAGATGTCTACCTTTCTTCTAAAACCAATGGTTAAATTTTGTACCAATTTTCATAAGACTTTATCTGAGTATTTCGAAAATTGTCTAGTCAGTTTTTGTTTTATATGTAAAGTTAAACATTTTGTCAGTAACTGGAAATTAGAAATTTTGTAATTTAGATTAAATTTTATTTTCTCTGTCTGGGTTAAAAAAATTCATATGATTGTCCTATTAAAACCATAAAAGATAAATTGTTCAACTCTCTGCTTTTTGATCTGCAAATTATTTCAAAAGTTTGATGCCAAATTACAATACGTCAAAAAATATATATGGGTTGGAGAACTTTGCAGTTTGCAGATAAATATTCATCGTGGTATGGCATTTCTGTAACACTAAACAATTAGTTAAAAATCTTTGAAATAGAGGACGATACTGCTGTTAATTCCAAAGTAATATAAGCATATCGCTCGCGCAATGTAAAATTTGGATATAAAACATAACATTGCATGCACATATTGACTATTCATGATACTATTGTGATTAAAATGTGCATGATATCTACTATTCATGTTTTCATCTGACTTCATATAAAATGAACCAGGCCCACTTTTAGCTAGAATTTGGAGAAGCTTTCGAATGACATTATGGAGATATCCGTATATAAAATCCAACATGTTCAGAAACTGCTGCCACAGTATGGATTAAAACGCAAAGCATTTTGCATAGTAAACGTTTTCAACAATAAAGATAGCTGACTCTTTATTATTTAACGTATTATGGACGGCCGAGGCACATTTTCGCTAGATAAAACAGTTAAGTTTCAAAGTTGCCGCATTTGAACTCCTGACAACTCTTATGAGTGTGCTTAAGTGTAGTTACACTTAGAAAAATACACTGCGTGTGTTTGATCATGTTAGTCGTTGAGAAACTCTGAGCCAAGGGCCTGAAAGCCTGGACTATGCACCGTTACAGTTTATGGTATTTTAATTTATTACGTTGCATTGTCATTATTATTTGCATGTGCGCAATTAACTAGACACAAACATTTTTATGACCTATGGAGCTCCACCACACAAGAAAGTCACATAATGGAGGTACTAAGCTCAACGTTTGGCATCGATCGCCTTTTGAGCTGTCTTAGAAAACACGAAGCCTCTCCAATATTACTATAGTATATGTCACACCCAGTGATTTCTCGTTATGGATTACCTTAAATCATAGGTCTATAGCAGGAATACATAATTCTTACCAGAATTGAAAAAGCCATATGTCAAGAGGTAGAAATCATTTCTGTTGATATGCTGTACATGCTAGATCAGGTATAATACTGCTATTGCACTCGGTATTAGAACATGATGGCGGAGATATTTAGCATTTTCAGCTGTATATCATGATTATAAATATTTTTAATTTCACAATTATTGCTTCTTTTTTTGTCTCCACCCCCGAAGGAGCAGGAGTGCCCTCTGTAGTCAAGACTTTTAATTATTTTTTTTATGTCAAACAAAATCCCGTACATCGTTAAATATTAATCTGCAAACTACAGATATCTCTGACAAATAGCTTTTTGTGCAATTCCTACTATTAGTTCACACTCTCCCTATATATATCTTGTTCAAATTTTCAATCGTTCATAAAATACTTTTTATGAATCCACTCAAGTTCAAATACATTTTTTTGAGCTTGTAGTGGATGACACTTGATGTTAATACAGTTTTTTCAAATATTAATTCATTAATTAAATGTAATTAATTAATTTTAGGTTTTTTTAGATTTAAGTTGCATGTATCTAATAATAGATGGCGCCAGATGTAAGAGGAAAATTTCAACTTTATTTCTAAAGGACTTTTCTGCAATATAGGAAAAAAAAGTAGGAATTAACTCAATTTTTTTTTTATATTTATTATTTGCTTTGCAGCATTTAGCTTTTGCACCGAATCTTTTTGATTGATAGTCACCTGTATATCATTTTGTATTATTAGAATTGGGATGACTTTCACTGTGAGAGTTATGGAAGACATCATTGAATCGAGGAGCAAAGCTCAAAAAGTATTGGCATGGAAAAATCAGTAAAAGAATAATTATGTATGTATTTTAAAAAGTTTACAAGGCTATATTTTTTCCCTATTATGTTATTTATAGCAAATAAAGTATAAATTCAGATTTATTATAATCTCATGAATTAATCTGAAACGTATTTTAGCTAAGGAACAGTCCTAATCCTCAAAGTACATAAATTACATTCTGCAGAACAGTATTTTCCTAAAAATGTAAATATTTTTGTTTACGACCTTTATTCAAAATTGTATAATAATTAATTATATGAATTTTTTTTCATATTTCATAAAAAAAAGTAATTAGTTATTGATATATGTTAAGTTCTATAAACTCAACTAATTTGCATCAATTACAGTAGTTCCATAGACTCAACTAAAATAAGTAATCTATATACAATTTATCCTCTAAAATATTAATTATCTTTGAAAATTCATTATCATATTTAGATAAAAAAATTTAAGGGGCAACGCTACCTTTTCAACATTTTTTTTTGATTATTTTTAGAATTATAATAAATTGACTGAGGACTGTTTTGTTTTTCAGTGTTCTTTTAAAAACACATTTATGAAAAAAAATATATATATAATACTGAGAACTGTATAAATTTAATTGTATGGTGTTTTCTAAAACAAGTCAGTAAAAAAAAAAAAAAAAAAAAAGAAATTCAAACGCGAAATTAAAATAAATCATCTTTCCATTTTACCCAGGCCAAACAAGAATGGGGGGAAAAAAGTAATTGAAAATAATTAATTTTTGAAGTATGTTTACGATTTCAATAATTTTTTGCTAAACAATGAATTTAAAGTGTTTACAACACCATTTTTTCCCACTGATTGTATTATTCGTTTGATAATATGTAAAATTATTGGTCGTTTCTTTCGAAAAATAAATTATGATTATTTTGGAAAGTAAATTATAGTTAATTATTTATTCAACTTGATTAGTTTCAATTCACTGAAACTACATAAATTTAAGCAGAAAAAATTGGGGAAAAAAAAAAAATTAAGAAAGTCTTTTAGTGTAAATTTCAACCATTAATTAGATTTATCAAATATTTATTAAAAAAGTAAATAATATGTACTCAAAAACATTTTTAAATTAAATCACAAAACTGTTTACTTCTTTTAAAGATATGAGATAAAATACGAAATATTATTCAATTGACTTTGCTATTTTACCAAATTAGGAATGCACTTGTCACATAAATGAGTTAAAAACAAGTAATAAAAAAAAAAAATTGTTTTAAATCAATTCTCACTTTTTTTTCACTCTATTGCAGAAAGTTCTTCATAAATAAAGTTGAAATTTTCCTCTTACATCTGGCGCCATCTATTGGTAGATATATGCAACTTAAATCTAAAAAAAACCTAAAATTATTTAATTTAATTTAATGAATGAATTAATATTTGAACATTATTATTAACTGTATTAACATCAAGTGTTGTATTAATATTAACTGTATTAACATCATCCATTACAAGTTCAAAAAAATGTATTTGAACTTGAGTGAATGAATAAAAAGTATTTTATTAAGGATTGAAAATTTGAACAAGATATATATAGGGAGAGTGTCAGCTAACAGAAGGAATTGAAAAAAAAAGCTATTTGTCAGAGATATCTGTAGTTTGCAGATTAATATTCAGCGATGTACAGGATTTTGTTTCATATAAAATAAAGTCAAAGTCAAATAAAGTATGAGAAAAGAAAAGCTTAATTGGCTAGATGACGGGTTTTTCGTTATAAAACTTAAATCAATAACCCGATTTAATAATATATTTTTGTGTGATACTGTCGATATGTCATATTTCTAATGAATGTATGACTTTTTTGTTTCCTGGCTCTATCATCATGTTCATAATATGATATCTAAGATTGTCTGATCTAAAAATTTTTAATCTTGTAACGTCTCGGCCTATATTAGACCTATAATGACTTCAAGAAGAGGGCAATTTTCAGGTTCATGGGAGCACTTTAATATTTATTTACAAGCATTATATATAATTTACAGAACTCTATTTATTAGAAATTATTATTTACAAAAAATGATAAATAAAGAATTAAATTTGATTTAAAAGTGCATGACGGATATTTTTACAGTTCTAGAGTTTAAGACGAATCTAATTTTTTGGTCTGTGGCAGATCTTAATTATCACACGGCGTGATACACGAAGCGACAAGGGACTCACTTTGAAAACAGAGGGGAAAATCCTTCAGAGAAAAAGACAACACTTCTTATAGACTCGTCGCAGAACCCTTTTTTTTCTTCTCAAAGCGCCTTCCTTTAAAGAAATCCGTCAAGGAGTGTGTCAGCTTCCCTCACTGCCCATTTTAGTAGACATTTCTCAGCTCATGGTCGATCATCAATCAGGATGGAACAACTCATGCTGCAGGTCGTATACCATCTGTAATTATTTCGACCTGTGAAGGTCGCATAGACAATCGTTAATTTTATGAGGTCTCATTATCCATGACACTGAATATCTGCAATCTGATTTAAGTGACAGATTGTCCTCATTAATACAAAACACTAATTGCATGCAACATAACTTACCACAACACTGCTTATCTGCTATCAAATTTGTATGATAAGTTGTTATTATGTACTTGTTAAACAATATACATTCCTCTCTACTGGGAATTAAATACAACTCTTCCCATAAGAAAAAATTCTACAATCTCTATTTATGAAGCATTTTGAAAAGTTTTGAAATTATTTTTTTTTTTGAATTTATTTTATTTTGAAAAGTGCCAAGAAAAAAGCAAATGTTTGCAAATTGATGCATATTTTCATTATGGAACTGAGGTTTTAATTATTGAAACATACTATAACAGTGATTATTGGGTTAAAAAGAATAAGTAGTAATATTCAACAATTTTTATGAATTAATTACCTCCCAGTTTATGCAGTTTCTTATAGAAGATATGCACATATAAATTTGAAAGTGTTAGAATTATGCTGTGTACGAAATCCTTAAAGTCTTTGAATATAAATTAATGTAAATAACATAATAAAATGAAAATTTAACCCGTCCGGAAATTACTAAAATTTTGTTCCTGATATATATATATATATTGTGTTTGAATTAATATTTCAATTTTGATTGATTTGTGAGATATTTTCCTTTGTGTTCATCTTAATATTTCCAGTAAATTTTCAGACAATTGAAAGAAGCATTGTTAGAATTTTAAAAGGCATTGGAGAATTTTTTTTTATTTCAATGCTATTCAGCCAAAACATAAAGCATATTTACTTACTTACTTAATTCCTCCAAAATATAAAGCATACTTACTTACTTTAGTCAAAATAAAAAAAAAAAAATACTTACTTACTTACTTCAGACAAAATATAAAGCATACTTACTTACTTCAGTCAAAATATTAAGCATGATTAATTTTTATTTAAATTTTGAAAAAAAAAATAACCAGCTTATGTGATCTTAAACAATATTTTTTTTCTGTAATAATATAAAACATTTGAAGGATTAACCATTGCAGATTATATGCTTAAGGAGGATTTCAAGTAAAACAAATCAGAGGAATAATTAAAACTGGTTAAAATATTTTATTCTTTTATTTTAATTTATTATTGTATATTTTTTTAATAAATAAAAATTGGATATTCTACTGGAATGTTATTTTAAACATTCTATTCATTCCTTTCTTCTTATTTCATTTTGATTAAATTGCTTTTATTCCACAAAATTTATGAGCAAAATATTTTACTTAGATTTAGCAAACAATCTGAAAGATAGAAAGCAGTTAAAATCAAATATATTTCATTTCCAAGAACCATACTTACTAAGGAATTAAAACTTCAAAGAAATTTATTTCATACATCAGCATAAAAAAAAATTAATGATTTCAGGGTAAACAATAAAAGTCCACTTCTGTATTTCATTTGTTAAGAATTAAGCAAACATTTATTTTAAAATGATTTTCGACGGAATATTTTTCCACTTTGCAATTCATCTCGAGAATTTTTTTGATTATTTCCTTTCTTGCTGGCATATTATCTCGTTTTTAATGTGCCCTTTCAATGATTTGGAACTAATCTGAATAAATTTCTTTTAAAGAAAGTAAAATAGTAAAACATAAAATTATAATTAGTTTCTTTTCAGTTGTATAAATATCAATTCCAGATTTTAAAAAAAAAGTTTCTTTGACTTGCAGAGAAGATTGTGAATGTTTTGATAAAATTCCTGGAAATAATATTAATTTTCAGGATGTTTGTTTTGCATTTGATGAATAACATTTCTTTTCAGTTTATCAAAACATGTTTTTATCAAATGATATGAAATATTTTTCTAAAATTTTTTAATTTAATAGATAAAAATTTGTGAAAATACTGGCATATTTGGGTAATCTGAGAATGAATGACTGTTAAAGAAATGGTACACTAAACTAATTTAATATTTATTATTAATTTAATTTGATTTAACTGATCTTAATTTATCCTTATAGAATTTGATAATTATGTAATGATAGAACATTTATATACAATTAATTCATGTAAATGTAAATAAAGGAAAAATAAATTCATTTCAATACTTAATATATATATATATATATAGAGAGAGTATAATTTTTACTTACAAACATTAGATGTATACACAGAACTCTATTTACGCAGAATTGAAAATTAAGGATATAAATTATATACTCAAGTGCAGTTTACTCCAAGGACGGAGATTTTTAGAATTCTCGAGTCTAGGTCAAATCTTAAAAACGTGGTCTGCAGCAAACCTTAATTATCCCACGGCGGGATACACGAAACCACCAGGGGCTCACTTTGAAAATAAGCGGAAAATCCCTTCAGAGAAAACACAACACTTCTTATCGACTTGTCAAAGACCCTCTTCCTTTTCCTCCAAAAGCCTCCCCTTAAGAAAATCTGTCAAGAGGGGCAGGTCAGCTTCCCTTACTTCTCCTTGGAGTAGACATTTTCACTGTCAATAGTCTAACATCAATCACGATGCAACAACTCATGGTGTAGTTCATATTCCATCTGTAATTGTTTCGATCTATGGAAGTTGCACAAAGAATCGATAATTTCCTTATCCATGATACTGAATATTTACTAACAGATTTGAGTAACAGGTTGTTCTCATTAATACAAAACTCTAATTGCATGCAATATAACCCCTTATTCAACACTGCTTATTTGCGGTCAAATTTGAGTGATAGGTTGTTATCATGTACTTGTCAACTAATATACATTCTTCTGTTTTGGGAATGAAATGCCACAACCCTTCACGTGGGACAAATGCTACAGTACTGAAGTGACAAAAGTCATGGGATACCTCTTAATATCGTGTCGGCCCTCCTTTCGCCCGGCGAAGTGCAGCAACTCGACGTGGCATGGACTCAACAAGTCGTTGGAAGTCTTCTGCAGGAATATTGAGCCATGCTGTCTCGATAGACGTCCATAATTGTGAAAGCGTTGATGGTGCAGGATTTTGGGCACGAACAGACCTCTCGATGATGTCCCATAAATGCTCGATGGGATTCATGTCGGGCGATCTAGGTGGCCAGATCATTCATTGGAATTGTCCAGAATGTTCTTCAAACCAATCGCGAACAGTTATGGCCCGGTGACATGGCGCATTGTCATCCATAAAAATCCCCTTGTTGTTTGGGTACATGAAGTCCATGAATGGCTGCAAATGATCTCCAAGTAGCTGAACATAAGCATTTCCAGTCAATGTTCGGTCCAGTCGCACCAGAGGACCAAGTCCATACCATGAAAAAGCAGCCCACACCATTACGGAGCCACCACCAGCTTGAACAGTGCCTTGCTGACAGTTTGGGTCCATGGCTTCGTGGGGCTTGCGACACACTCGAACCCTACCATCAGCTCTTACCAACTGAAATCGTGACTCATCGGACCAGGCCACGGTTTTCCATTCATCTAGGGACCAACCGATATACGTGTCCACGGGTCGCTGCAAGCGATGTCGTTCTGATAAAGGCACTCGAGTCGGTCTTCTGCTGGAATAGCCCAAGAAAGCCAAATTTCTCCGCACAGTTCTAACAGACAAGTCCCTTGTGCGTCCCACATTGATTTCTGCGGTTATTTGACGCAGTGTTGCTTGTCTGTTAGAATTTACGACTCTTTGCAGACGCCGCCGGTCTCGGTCGTTAAGTGCAGGCGGTCGACCACTGCGCTGTCCATGGTGGGATGTTATGCCTGAAATTTCATACTCTCGGCACACTCTTGACACAGTGGATCTGGGAATGTTGAATTCCCTAATGATTTCCGAAATGGCATGACCCATGCGTCTAGCTCCAACTAACATTCCGCGTTCAAAGTCTGTTAATTCCCGTCGTGCGGTCATCATCACGTCAAAACCTCTTCACATGAATAACTTGAACAGAAATGAAAGCTCTGCGAAGCACTGCGCATTTATACCTGTTCTATGCGATGCTACTGCCATCTGAAAATTTCCATATTGCTATCCCATGACTTTTGTCACTTCAGTGTATATACATGTATACTTATTAAATTAATTGAAAACACATATCAAGCTATGTTTATGTATATATATATATATATATATATATATATACATAAACATAGCTTAAGATGCTTAATCAACATTACTAATTTTATGATAATGATTCATACTACATTTTCACTACATATTCTATACTGCAGGTTTAACATCAGCACTTTAATAATAAACCTCGTATATTTTCCGAGTACCATGGGAAAATTGGTTCATCGCATTTGCATATTGCTATCCCATGACTTTTGTCACTTCAGTGTATATATATATATATTATCATTTACCATTTGCCGCACATTACCATTTTTCACCTAAAATTTGTGACTATTTATGTAATTTTATATATAGACTATTTATATATATTTTTTTACCAAGGATTATTTAATTTTCTGTCATGAATGCTCAATTATACACTTATTTATAAACAATAAAGATGTTCAATCTTATTTAATATTTGAATGGTTCCACCATAAGCATAAATTTTATTTTTAGCTACTATTTATGCATAATTTTTAACCAAGAATAACTTGACTTTCTGTTCACACATTAACTTTGAAGGAAATTCAAATTTAATTTGAACCTCAAACAATATACTCATTTATTAACAAGAGCAATATTCAAAGTTCATTATTGCTCTCAGTCTATAGGCACAACATTCAGAAACATTTAACATTTGAATAGTTTTACATATAACAAAAATTTTATTTTTCCTCTGTTACTGAAAAAAATAATAGTTTTTGGAGAATTTAATCTATCCAAACGAAAAATAGCATTTTTCTTTGAAATGGAGATGTGAGGTTTACATTTTTTGTGAGACGTTACTCTACAGTATATTACAAAAGGATTAGTTGTTATAGAAATTCATCGTTTTGCCATCATTTTTATATTTCAATATTAATGAAAATATTAATGAAAATCTTATCTAAGCATTTATATCTTAATAAAAAAATTTTGCTGATGTCTCGCTTTTTGTTTTCCTCTATATATAAATCCCTAGGTGATGTTAATGAATGTTATCACATTAATTCCATGCTTTACACAACAATATGATAAAATTATACAAATTTGATTACTTTCATACATCATTCATTTACATCAATCGAATAATGTGTAGAATTTTCCAAATATATTTGAATAATTAAAATAAAAAATAATGATAACCTTTGATAAAGAACCATTTGCAACTAAATTTATACAGATTCCACAAATTACAAATTGCAAGATCTAAATTTGTAAAATGAGACTTGTTAGTTACCTTCAATCCAGATTTAGGTTTAATTCAAACTTTAATGAATAACGTAACTAATTAAATTGTATTATATTTATTTACATAGTAAACGTATCTCTTATCCATTATAGTTCATTGATAATGAATGTAAATTCTTTCCTCTGTCATCTTTTGAAACGAAACCATGGTCTGATGACAATTTCTCCTGAAAGCTACAGGGGGCGCTCTTGCCAGTGAGTAAGAGGAACCATGGTTACATCTGTACATTGCAGTTAGAAGAATTGCAACTGTGGACTATTTATCAGCAAGATAAGGCACATACTCACTCAGTTATCTTAATTCCTGAGTTCCTAGACGAAAAAATTTCGGATGGAAAGGGATGGCCCATGGCCTTCATGATACTGCTCCTCTTGAATTTTTCTTTTGAGATTATATGAAAAGTAGAGTTTTTGCCTCGTCAGTTCTGACGTTGAAGAACTGAAGGGTAGAATAAAAGATTACGGGTAAACTGCCATGCACGACAGGTTAAAAAGTTCCTGGTGAAGGCCTTTTCGACATTATTCGATCTACGAAACGGGAACACTTTGAAATCTGCCGAAGTACGTGATCTTATTAAAAACTTTACAACAGTACTTACAATGTATCCAAACAAGAATATCTAATTCCCGTTTGGAATTGGTTCAGTAAAAGATTGTTGCTGTACTAATATTTTGTTCATTTTATATAGTAAATGAGAAAATAAATCATAATTTTTAATGCTCTCTTTAATAAAAGGAAACCAGTTGATGCATTTTAAACGTAATATTATTCTAAATTTAATGTCATATATGCATGGTGTATTTTGAAAGAAAGAGCCGATTCTGTATAAATATTGAATATAAAATCACATTTAAGCAGTAAAAACATTTAGTAATTGAGAACATTATGAACGCGCCGTCATCAGTTTAGCATTATCGGAATTTTCGGGACAGCGAGTTACAATTGCTACAAATGATAAGTTCAAATACAAAATTCTACCCAGTGATAAGTTGGGTGATTCGCTTTCTACATGCAGAAAGTCATAACGAAGAAGTCATTTATTGTGGGCAATTTGCGAACCTACAATAATGACTGAAGAAGAAATAAAATGATAAAATGGTCGTTCTTGCTGTGTTGGCTATTCACAATTATTACCGGTCGGAAATGTATGATCCCCCTTTCAGATATTATAAGGCACTAAATGACTCTCATTTTATCTCTCCTATAGTGAAGCTTACTTCCTATTTTTTTGCTAACAAGGAAATAGGAAAATAATTATTTCAGATTTGACTTAATATCAGGTAGCGGCTTTTTAAAGGTTCAAAAAATTTGTCCCGCAGTATCAAATGTATGTACATATGAATAGGGATTATGAGGGCAAAACACTTTTATATATATTTTTAAAAAGTTATTATATAATTTATTATAAAAGTTTTATAAATAATATAACAAGTTTCTTAACGCTTTTATTATAAAGACTTATACACAGTGCATCACTAAATGTTTCGAACGGGCATGCTATGTATAAAAATTCATTAAATTTCTTTGCAAACTTATTGTATGGAGACAATTTAGTTAGAACACATTGTTTGAACTTCACTTTTTGAAATTCTCATGTTCCATAACTTTCTTAAAATTCTATTTGGTGTTTGATTGCCTATAGCCTTGAATTTGTGTTTGTTTTTAATTGATGATTAGCTTTTTTTTATAAGATAGTTTTGTTTTACCGCATCTATCTTAATTTATTTGTTATTCCAATAAGTTGTCGATAGAATTTTATCCTAGAAAACCCATTTTAATTATTTAACACATCTATTTGATTAATTTTTTAATAGTAGAAATTTCTAAGTTCAAATAAATAATTAATTTTCCAATTTCGAATGACGTTATTTAACTAATATTGTAATAAAAATATTCAAATTTATATAAATAAACTCTACCTAAAAACATTTAATTTTTCTAAACAAATTATTTCAGTTAACAAGACCAACTGTATTGGAAATGAATGCTTAATTACGAATGATAATTAACGCAAATCAGACTTAAAAATAAATCTAAAGCCATAAGCGAAAATATTTGTAATTTATTTAATCTTAATATATTCCTATTCATTTATTTCAAAAATTGGAAAATATTCAGTAGAATTGTAGGATTATTTTCAATTTTTCATAATCCAATCACACGCCTTAACTAGGACTGTAATGTAAACATACAAGGAATACAATTTGTTACTACTAATTTAAATATTTTAGAAGGAGAATTTAAGTAATCTTACAGGTAATCATAAAGATATTGGGATAATTAGGGATTTGAATTTGAATAAGAGGATTGGAGAATGGGATTGTTAGTTTACTAGTTCCATATCGTGATCTTCAAGATTCTGTCTACAAGCTTAGCTCATTTTAGTCATGCATTTTAATACGTTAGGTTGATTTTATTACATACAGCTTACAAATTAATATCAAATTTCATTTCTTGATAACTCTCAGCTGTCAGAGTTCTTGCAAAAAACATAAAGATTCGTATGACCCATAGATGCAAGCACTATTAGACCTCCTCTATAACCTCTTAAGCAGTGTTTTTCTGCAACATATTATTGGAGTTCTCTTCCATCTTGTTCTCCAGATCAGAACACGCGCTGAAGCACTCACCAAAATAAATCTGGTACTTGTCTGCAGAGAATGTATATACTTCTATTGTTGTTTGGTCCAAGTGATGCGATATATTGTGCCAATATAAACATGCACATATTTTAGTCGCTTGAAAAAGGTACACCCACTACCATTCCTGTATGTCCTGAAATAATTTAAAAAAGATATTTCAGCCTCTAGGAGGAATTAATTTTGTCTGTGATCAGTTATTATTTTCTAATAATCCTGTCAATAAACTGCAAATCTTAACCGTTATACTTGAGCAAAAATCAAATTAAGCATTCATTTTGAAATATTCAAAGATTGAAGATCCCCCCTCTTGTAGGTATGAACTTTATATAGCTGTCTATAGTTGAATATCCATATTTTCCCTCTCCATGATTTTTATTATTCTATGTTTACAGGAAGTAACAAGGACAGAAGTGCTTTGCAGTTAACGCCACCAAAATACTTATAAAGCCATTCTAGATTAGACATATAATATAATTCTTGCATACAAGTTCTTTGATTTTGATGACAACTTGCAGTCTCGAATCCAACTTACCTATCTAAATTATAACAATAGGGTTTGTAATAAGCCGATACCCAAAAATATAAAATATTTTAATTATTAGTCAAAGATCCAGTAAGTGATTAATCTAGTTTAAGACCTTCTAGAAAATGAATTTATAATCGCTGATATCTAAATTTTTAGATTATAGTGTGAAAACAATAAACTATAGGACAATAACAATTTGTGATCAGCTGATTTCCCTCAGTTCTTTAAAAAATACCTATGGTACGTAATATTTTATAAATGATCTTTTGCAACGACAAATTAACTACATTGCTACTTTTACTTTTGTTCTTTTAATTCTGAGTGTTAAAATGCGAGTTGTATATTTTATATTTTTGGTGATCAATAAGAATAAAAAAGGCTATATGGAATATTTATTATAATGGTGGAAAAATCAAAATTCTAAAAGTAATTTCAAGTAATGGCTTAGATATTTGTCTTTAAAAAGTATGTTATTATATATGTCTTAAAAATATGAAATAATATGAGGATGTTTTCCCATTAACATAAAAAAAGAATTTTCCTGCAGTAGAAATGAATCAGAATCTTCTGAAATTGATCAGGCGTTCAATAACATTTATGTGTATTTTTTTTCAATTGAATTATTGCATAAATAAGTCCTCATTTTGACAGCATAATTTACACAACATTCTTACTTACATATTATTGTATATGAGATTCTTTAAACATTTTAGATTCATATATGTTTATAAATTTTCATGTACATGTAAAAGACCCAATAAATACCTAAAAAATAATTTATATAATATATATATATATATATATATATTGAGTTATATCGATATTTCAAAATGTGTTTATTCCAGTTAAATATGACAATAAGTGAGAAATATTGTATTTTACCCTAGTGTGTTGACATAATGCATGATAATTTGTTCCGAATAAGAAAGGCATTGCGTTGTTTGAACAATTACAAATAAACATTTGCACTTCGTCTTATTAAATGCATAAACATATGCACTGCGTCTTAAATAACAGACAACTTTTGTTTCGCAACTTCAAAGAATGTTGCTAGCTTTTAGAAAATAATCAGAATAAATAACGCACCTTTTGTTTTCCTAAAAAAATAAGCATCGCTTTCACGTGTCATTAATTCGAAAGGAGTTTTCTGTCTAGATCCCATTCCCCCCACCAAAAAAATGAAGGATTTGTGAAAAGAATTTCTGCATTAAAGACTGTCTCGACACCATCGTCTCTGAGGAAATACATTTTCTTGAAAATCTCAGCTCATTTTAAAATTCGGCCTGGAGTGTAAAAGGATTTTTTCAGTAGTTTCACACGCTTTAACATATTGGTAATTCAACTTACAGAAAAATAGGATCGCTTTAAGTAAAAAATTGCATTCTGTTTTCAATTTTAATCCAAAATCCATTATGGGATTTTACAAAACAAGATATAAGCATTATACTAGGGTGTATTTATGTTATTGAAGGAAATTTCCAGTTACTTAAATTTAATCTTTCTGTTTTCGTCAATTCAGCAATAACATCGTATCCCACTTTGCATTCCTGGTAAATAATAATCTTATTCTTGTTTGGGCAGGTGTAGATCTTTGCAAAGAACAGAACAGCAATGAATAAAAATAGTAAAAACTAACTCTTAGCAATGAATAAAAATAATAAAAAAAACATTAGCAAACTCAATAGCTACTCATCTCTTGACATATTAAATAGCTACTCAGTTTCCACTATAATTTTGAAGAATTAACAATAATTTAAATATTTGTGAAAATATCTATTTATAATTTTCTCAAATAATGGGGAGTTAAAAAGATGTTCCCTAAAAATAAAAAAAATACTGCTTTTTCTTAGTATAAATAAAATTATTGCATAATGCATAATTCTACGCATTGATAATAGATAATTCATTAATACATAATTAATAAATGCATACAAAATAAAATTCATTTTTATAAAAGGATCATATATAACATATAATAGTAAAAATTTGAATATTCTTTTTCCTAAATTCTTTTTTATTCAAGTAAAAACTGGAATGTTCAACATATTTTATGTTAAATAATGCAGTGTAATCTGCTATAAATATCAGTTCAACCATTACGTTTTTTTTATGCCAAGAAAAAAGTCATTTTATTTTTTTATTTTGATGAAATATCTTTTTAAATAACCATTATTTAAGAAAGTTGGAAATAGATATTTTCACTTAAATTTAAATGAAAAAATAATTTAAATACTGAAAGTTATACTGGAACTTAGTAGCTATCTAATATGTCAGGAGCCCAGTAGATATTTAGGATTGGATTCACATTTTTGACAATGTTCGTTTTTCGAGAATTATCTATTAATGCTTCGTCACATCAACCTATACTTTTTTGAAATTTATTTTTATTCGAGATGGTATTCAATTCTTTAAAAATATAATAATTTTAGAGCTAATAAACGAAAAATTTGAAAAATAGTAAATGAGAAATTTAGAGGGGGAAAAAAATGCAAAATTTATGAATTTTTGTAACAATGAACTGAAGTACCACTTTAAAATATAATATAATTAACTATTCAACAAATCTGTTCCAAACATTTGAAAATATACAAATTTATATTCATATTAAATTATCCAATATTTTTAATTTTATTTATTATTGTTTTATTATTTTTTTATATCCATTTGATGTTTTCTTATGATGGTGAGGAAATAGTAAATTGCAGATTTGTATCTATCATAACTTTTTTGTGGAAAAAAAGTGTATTAATGAATATACAAAACAATTACGTCATGTAATATTTCTTTAGAAAGCCTGTTAGCGACTAATAATAAAAAGTATGTCAAGAGATTCGAGTATCAACTCTTAAAATGTGCCAGCAACAACAATAAATGCAATAATAAGCAAACATTTACACTTAAAAGCATAACAATCCTCAACTTTTGCTGAACATATGGAGTGCTATGTAGTCCTGTATGAAACTTTCTCAGCGAGAAGATAATACTGTAACACAGTGTATGAAGTATTGATTCCTTAAATGACTGAATTAAAAGAAAAGATTATTTTAGTTAAAGAAACGCCGATTAAAAAAACTCCGATGCATCGAAGCTCTCAACCAATAACTAACATCAGACAAACAGAAAGGTCGCTGAACTTGTACCATTTAATCATCCAAGTTGATCAATTCCGACACCATCACAATCTTCCACAACGATGGATTATTGTCCACGGCATTCTTCACAAAGGGCAGCTTTTGCGTAAGCCGCTTTAATCTAATCAGAGTGAAACTGTTCTCCCAGAAACAACAAATCAAAAATTTGCCCATGGATCATGGATAAAAACATTAAAAACACCATCAAAATTAAATCAAAACACACTATGAACATTAAATGTAATAATATTATTTGTTTTAGATTTCATTGCTATTTACTACAATTTGTTTTGATCTTAAAAAAATAATATGTTCATTTCATTTTTTCAGGGGCCTGATTGGCTGAGTGGCTAGTGTCCTGGCGCTCGATACCACAGGGTTCGAGTCCCGGTGATGCCATGGAAGTTGGTAGTGGTTCGGAATCCACTTTAAATCGTAGGTCCCGGTCTAACATGATCGTAGAGTGTTGCGGAGGTATTGTTACTCCGCGTCCGCACCTTATATTCAAGCTACACGCACCTCCTGGATAGTGCTAAGTAGCTAACGTCGGTGCAGCGCTTACCTTAAGTCATCCTAGGCAATTGTCTAAGTGTTTGCCAGCTGCATTAGAAAAAAAAATATTTTTTTTCTGATGTAGTGAAAAGCAACTAAACATTTATTAAGATTTTTCAAATGTTTCTTTTTGTATTTTGCATAGTAAAATATTAAGTATTTTTGCTGATATTTTATCTATGTCAATTTTTATCTTTTGATTGGGTAATTTCCCCTTTGTATTTAATCTAATTATCAATTTTTTTTATGCCTGAGATTGCTAATATTAATTGCCATTAGTACTTTAAAAAGTTTCTTACCTAAGAATTATTTTAATTCAATCTTTTTTTTCATTCAAAAACATAACAGAATGAAAAAGGTATAATTTAACCAAATTAAATTAGACCTGTTTAGACATGACAATAGAGGCAATGAATTTATAGCACATTCTGCATTAGGCTTTGGAGTCTGATGTCCGAGTGGCTAACGCTCTGGAGCTCGGTACCACAGGTATCGAATTCGAATTCCGACGGTGCCATAGATGTTTGTAGTGGTTCGGAATCCACTTTAAACCGTAGGTCCCGGTCCTAATAGGATCGTACAACGTTGCGGGGGCATTGTAACTCCGGGGTAGTGCAAAGTGAGTGACGTCTGTACAGCCCTTATGCCATAAAAAGATCACGGTCTCGGTTGCCGGCTGCATTAGAAAAAAAAAGTATTTTGCTAAGTTATGAAGCTTTCAAAAGCTCCTTTCATTGGAATCCTTCTACAAGTAACTAAACCATATTTATACTTGAAAAAAATCCAGTAAAATATCCTTGTAAATGACAGATGGCAAAGAAGTACAATGCTACAGGGTATGTCAATTGTCTACCACTTGAAGTGGCCCTTCTTATGCAGACGGAACTACATGATTCTCCTAGATGTGTTTTATAAAAAAAATATAAAAAATTGCACGTGCAAATTTTAACACTTTTCGTGTTATAGATTATCAAAGCATGTCCCAATTCGCAAATCAGACGCCAACATACAAATAATACTTTAATGACTCTGGAATGTGAACTGTTTGCATATCAACAAGAAAGAAATTTATGTACAAATTTGGACCTTAAAGTAATGGCTACTTGAAAACATCTAAAATTTCTTTGCAAACTATATGTTAATTACGAACACTCAACAAAAATCTATTTCGGTTTGTGTAAAAACGACGCTATTAATAAAAACTGTTAAAAAAATTTATATTCATAATATGCAGTAAATGTAGCAACTGTCTGCACGTAAATTTCAATTACATTTTAGAAACTATTATGAAACAACATGTGGTATAAATTTTTATTTTCTATATGGCAAAATGAACTCAAAAATGTAAAAATATAATGATTAAATAAATAAAGATATTTTAAGTGTTTTTAATGCAATTTTTATGCACAAATTTTATTGGATGGAAAAAATGATCGTCTTCCGTTAATTACTTTAGGGATTATGAAAATAAATTGGTCTTCTGCTGGGCAGAAAATGGAGGACTTTTTCCTGGAGCTGTCTGACTATAAAAATATAAAAATTGAGCAATTTATATTCGTTAGATAATTTTCTGTTTAAATTTTTCTTGTTGTAGCAAAAATAAAATTTCTTCTTAAAAATTATAAGGCAAAATAAATTTCTGGTCCATTTTTAGGAGACTTAGAAGCAAACAAATAAGTTTAATAAATTTCTACAAGGTTTAAGGTTTCACTTTCTAAATCCGGTAAGCTACTAGCTATCATTCAAGCCAATTTAAGAAGACATATTTATTATGCAGTTAGTACATAAAAGCTTAGCACTTTAACTTAACGGGTAAGAGCTTATATGAAAAATTTTAAATTATATGTACATTGATTTTAAATATGTAGCCTTTTTTTAAGTGGAATATATCACATTTTGGAAAAAATGAACTCTTGTTTGAAGTTTTGGAGGAATGACTTTCATGATGATTTATGTAGACATATAGAAGTTTTCTTTTCATATTTATGACAAGATATTGGTAAACAATATCTTCAAAATTTCTATTTTTAATGTTTTATTTAATTTTTTTTCTAATATTAACATGAAATAAATAACGTAAAATGCATCCTGTATGAATAAATTAAATTGTAACCATTTCCTGCAAATTGTTAATTCACAACACTATAGATGGAAAACTTTGAGCTATAAAAGCATTATAAATCTTAAGAATTATTTTATCTAATATATTATCTAATCTAGAAAAAGTTCTAATTCTAATCTGAATATAAAAAGGAAAAAAAAAGTATATTATAATCATACTGATAGCCCGGATCGTGGCAATGTGCTCAACTAGTGTTGAAGCGGAATTATGTTTGGACCCATTGGCGGTATCTGTTGAAGTGCCTGCTGTCAAAAACGAGAAGTTGGCTAGCGTGTCAATTTTTTAGGACTGCATGAAAAGAATTTTTTTAGTTTTACTACTGTGTCCAAAAAGTGAAACCAATTTTCAATTTAAAATTCCCGGGGCTTTTGAAATTTGTTTGGAAATGGTATAAACAGTTCAAAGAAGGCAGAAAACGTGTTGAAGACGAAGAGCCCTCAGGTCGACCGTCAACCTCAACCGACAAAACTCACTCCAAAAAATTAAAGATTTGGTGCTTGCAATCCGTCGATTTACAATTAGAGATCTTGTTAATGTTGGAATTTCAAAAGGATCGGTCAATTCCATTTTGGGCCTCAAACGCGTCAAATCTCGATTGGTACCGAAAACACTGCTCACACTGCATTGATTCTTCGTGACTTTTTCGCCGAAAATGAAATCCATATCGCTCCACAACAACCATGTTCACGCCGTACGACTTTTCGCTATTCTCTAAACTCAAAAGACCTCTAAGAGAACACCGTTTTGAGTCGATCGAAGAAATTCAACATGAATCGCCGCTCGCTTTGAAGGCCATCCCGGCCGCATATGCATTGAGCATGCATTGAGGATCGGAAAAAAAAAGTTGACGTAAATGCATTGTGTCCGGAGGGGATTACTTTGAAGGCGATGAAATAACTAGTAATAGTATAGTATTTATTGTAATTTAGAAAACACTTTTGGAATCCAATTCCTCAAGCTAATTTACAGTCTAGGAATAGTACCTTAACATTTCTTGCTGATCGCAGACCTGGGTTAGAGAGCTTAGCAAATTCAGTCAATGTAAGCTACAGGAAATCTAAAGAAGTATTCTCCTTCAAATAATAAAGAGTTATAAGTAAGTTTCTAAGCTATAATTTGTTTTGTTTTGGCTGGCATAATACCTATTCATTTTGAAATCTAATGTAGAAATGGACAATCCGATTGTGCTTTGCAGGCAATTCAAATAGCAAACAATAATGAAATCTAAAAGAATAATTTTAAGGAGCTTTGTTTTATGGACGAAAATAAATTGAATTCATTGATTAACATAGCATTTGAAGTGTTTGAAAATAATACAATAATTTACATTCAGCAATTTTGTATCGTTGAGTTAAGTACTGTTTATACCGATATAATTGTTATGTTTAAAATTGGCTGTCAAATAATTTTAAAAAACTGTAAATTTTCTAATAGATATCTTATATTCTCCTACTTTTTGTTCTAATTTTCATTGCCTTCAAAATGTATACAACAAATTGTATATTGACACTTTCTCTATTATTAGTATTGTTAAAAAAGTAAAACAAATGCATGCTTTTACTACCTGAGGGTGGCATATTGGAATTTATGAAAAAAAGAGTTAATTTTAAGCAAAAAGTGTTCTTAATCTCACAATTAATAGTTATAAAACAAATTGAATTCAATGGTTAGTCTATAACTTGTAGTATTTGAGGACGACACAATAATTTGCATTCAGCAATTTCATATAATTGAATTACTTACTATCTATACTGATATATTTGTTATGCATAAATTTGGCTGTCAAATAATTTTAGAAAAATTGTACACTTTCTTACAGATATCTCATTTTCTCTTATTTTTTATCTTAATTTCATTATCTTCAAAATATATACAGCAAATTGTATTTAATTATTGAAATTAATGCATGCCTTTCCTATGCGAAGGTGACATATTTGAATTTACGAAAAAAAATTAATTCTAAGCAAAGAGTGTTCTTAATCTCACAATTAATTTACAATTCAGTAATTCTAAACGGTACTAAAAAAATATACGTTACCAAAAAAGGATTAGCAAATGGAAGGGGACTGTACTTCAATTTTTTACGAATCAAATCGCTTAAAAAAATTATTTTCTTCCTTGAAGAAATAATAAAGTTCAAACATTTTTTATTGACTAATTTCAGATTCTATATTTTTTATGGTTTTTGGTATATTTGGTGATGAATACCATTATAGATTGCAGCTGAAACCAAATAACTTCTACAAACAAAATATATGATAAATAGTACTTTAGTTGCCTAATCAAAATAATTATAAATGAGTAACTTATAATGCAATTGTTGATTGAGTAACGAAGTATTAAGAAGTGAAAATCAGGTTCATCTTTCTGACAATATTTTAGAGTATATTAATTGCAAAAGGAAATGCAATAAACAGTTCTTAGTAGCCATATTCTTTCGTTTGACACATGATTCATTGCAGTTTCTGCTAATGACTTTAAGATAGTCTCAGGGCGTTTATCTTTTCTAATAGAGCTATTTATTTGAGAGGCCTGAATCAATCATTTTTCCCCACTACAGACTACAGATAATCGATACTTTCTTAGAAAGAGTTTTAAAAATATTTTCTGACACTTTTAACGTTGTTTTGGAATTTTCAGACTGGATGAGAATCTGTTAAATGGAATATTGTTGGAAATGAAATAAGTTTATTGCTAACTTAATCATTTTCATGGCGAGAAGGACAAGTTCTAGTGTGTAAAAATGAGCTTCTCGTCTTCGCATAGTAATTTAATGACAAAGGCTGTCTATCTTCAGTTAAAGTACTATTAATCTAGGAATATTTATTGGCCCTGCATTTCAATTTGAGATATATGTTCCTCTTTTTGACCTCCTTTTTTCATTTCGCGTTTTCATTAGTAGTTACTTAACTGGTATTTCTTATTAAAATACAATACAGAATGGATATATTTCAAAACTTATATTTTGTCCCAATTATGTATTATGATTAGAATTTTAGCATTTTTTTCACGGGAAGAGTTGTGATATCTCATTCCCAGGAAAGAGGAATGTAAATTCTTTGACAAACATACTAGCAACCTATCACTCAAATTTGACAGCAAATAAACAGATAATTTTTAATAACTTAAATATTTTATAATAAACAGATAATTTTAATAATAAACAGATAATTTAAAATATTTTTTTCCAATTGTTATATTAGACGCAATTAGTGTTTTGTACTAATGAGAACAACTTTGTCACTCAAATCTGACAGCAGATATTCAGTGATGACAAAGATATTCAGTGTCATATATAATGAGGTCTCATGAAATTAGCGATTGCCTATGCGACCTATACAAGTCAAAACAATTACAGATGGAATATGGACTACACCATGATTTGTTGCATCGTGACTGGTGATAGACCATGGGCTAAGAAAATGTCTACTTCAATGAGAAGGGAGGGAAGCTGACCCCTGCTCTTAACGGAATTTTTTAAAGGGCGGTAACGAGTCGACAAACAGTGTTTTTTTTTCTTCTCTGAAGTAACTGAATAAGCCAGAGATTCAGCCTGCTACAAAGTCAATCCCTTGTGGCATCGCGTATATATCACGTCGTGCAATAATTAAGGCCTGCAGCAGACCTGGTGAAATAAATTCGACGTAAACTCGATAACTCTGAAAATCTCCATCCTTGGAGTGAAGTGCACTTGAGAATCAAATTTGATTCTTCATGTTTCATTTTTTGGAAATAATAAATTGTAATAAATAGAATTCTTTCTGTATGTCTATATACATAATGCTTGTCAATAAAATAAAAGTGTTTCCATGTATCTGAAAATGGCTCTCTTCTTGAAGCCATTAAAGGTCTAGTATAGACCGAGGCGTTACAACGTGAATAATAAATAAAAGCCTCGAAGGCAATGTGAAAAAGAATTTCGCTGAAACGGGTGTAAAATGTATTAGATTATTTAAAATTTACTACCTGGAATAGATTCTTTTACGCTATATGTCTTCATAAATTACCAGTCACCCTTATCAACTAGATAATGGTAAAAAAAATTGAGATATCTATAATTCCTTTTGACAAAAGACTTTTCGAATGGAATACACTTTTGAAACTATATCAAGACCTGAAAAATATTTCACTATAGTCTATAATAGGTAAATAATATGCTATTTTATCTCCAAGAAAATATATATTTGTATTAAAATTTTCTTTGCGGCATTTCTGTAACTTATAATTCAAAAATAAATTAAAAAGATTATACATCTAATATCATGATAATAATTTTATTAATTAAATTAAGTAAGTAATTAAATTAATTTTTAGTTAAATTATTCGTAGGTCCTTTTTATGCTATTTATAATATTCATGAATGATTTTACAATACTATAGAATATGAATGAATGATTTTACAATACTATAGAATATGAATGAATGATTTTACAATACCATATAATATGAATGAATGATTTTACAATACTATAGAATATGAATGAAGGATTTTACAATACCATATAATATGAATGAATGATTTTACAATACCATATAATATGAATGAATGATTTTACAATACTATAGAATATGAATGAAGGATTTTACAATACCATATAATATGAATGAATGATTTTACAATACTATAGAATATGAATGAATGATTTTACAATACTATAGAATATGAATGAATGATTTTACAATACCATATAATATGAATGAATGATTTTACAATACTATAGAATATTAATGAAGGATTTTACAATACCATATAATATGAATGAATGATTTTACAATACTATAGAATATGAATGAATGATTTTACAATACTATAGAATATGAATGAATGATTTTACAATACCATATAATATGAATGAATGATTTTATAATACTATAGAATATGAATGAATGATTTTACAATACCATATAATATGAATGAATGATTTTACAATACCATATAATATAAAATTTTTAACAATGCTATAAAATATAAATGATTTTATAGTTCTATATAATACGAATGATTTTACTATGCTATAAAATATGAACGATTTATAAATGCTATAGAATATGAATGATTTAACATTGCTATAGAATATGAACGATTTTACATTGCTATAGAATATGAATGAATTATTTTACAATGCTATAGAATATGAATGAATTATTTTACAATACTATTGAATATATGATATTGCAATGTCCTAGAATTCGAAGGATTTTACAATGCTATAGGATATGAATGAATGATTTTACAATGCTATAGAACGTTCATGAATGATTTTGTAATGATATAGAACATTCATAAATGATTTTGTAATGCAATAATATTTGCCAATCATATCCAGTATTATATTTCACAAGAAACCTTTGGGAATACAAACAAATTCAAAGTAAGAAATGTAACACATTGAGATGCAGTCGATTTTAAAACTTGGTAGCCAGTCTTCTTTTGAATGAAAGTTCTCACCATTTGAAGCTGCGGAAGAACAGAAATGCTATTTCTAATGAAGGGTTCCCTTTTACCAAAGCTGTGATAGACAAATCCTATATCGACTGCATCTTAGAGGAAAGATTTCTGTTTCGGAGGAAGCAAGTACTGTAGTGTGCGAGTTGTGCAACTGGATCCTAACTGGGTGTGGTTGGGTTGAAATACCTGAGGCACAGGTTGGAGAACCAACAGTTTTATTAATACATGCACAAACACAACACACATATAATATTTAACACATTTAAAGACAGATAATTATTGATTAATGGAAGGATTACACTTCTAAGGAGAAAACCCGATACTCAGCAAACCACAGAAGGCGCGAAATATACTTCCTCTCCGGGTGAGTATATGTAGCCCAACTTATATTCAAGGTTGAGTTAAATATATTTCTTCTTGGGTTGAGAGACTATAAGCATATACATATACATATATGTACATATATCTTTGAAATTATTTATTTGCGAAGAGATGTAGATATGCCAAACAAATTTACAAGAAGGGAAACTGAAAAAATGGAACTTTAAAATGCAATAAGAAAAAGTTGATGAACTTGTATCTTAAGTATAAAAAAAAAAAAAAATGAATAAATAATTAAATTTTTTAAAATTACTTTTTAAAAATGATTATTTAAAATAATAACTAATTAATATATTTAAAATAGTAATGAGGTTTACACTTATACTTTGAACATGATGCCCGTTATCATTAAAATTTATAAATTAAAAGTATTACATTTTCAATATTTTATTTAAAAAATAATGAAATATTTAATTATGGATATAATACAAGTACATCATTCATTTTATTATACTTTAATGAAATATTATTCATGCAGGGCTCTTTTGAGAGGGGAAATTATTTCGAATAGTACTGAAAGCCTCGAGCAAAATATACGATTGCAGCAATTTAATTAAGTCTACAGCTACAATGCATTCTCGGTAATGAAGATGACTTTTTCACAATTAAATTAAGTAGCAGCTGTTGCAATATCTGCAGCATTCTTTCGGAAGTCTTTATTCTAGGATTTTCATTTAGCACTCACTCAACACAAGTTTTAAATGTAATTAAATGTGCACAAGTAAATACGAATATCTCAATACAATGACTGAAAGACATCTGCTATCGGATGGGCCAGGATGTAAGTTTTATTATACTTTGCCAATCTGTCTTTAAATAATTATATTTCGAAATATATTTGCAGTTTGTTTAAACAGTTAGAAAACGAGTTTGCATTTAAATCCGGCGAAGTTTATCAAAATGATTCTTTATTTTTCTGGTGTATAGGCATTTTAATAAAATATATTCTCAATTTATTTTTAAAAACATCGTTATGTTATTTTAACTATTTCTTAACAAACACAATACGTTTCGATATCCTCTGAGTCACAATTTCCTGTACAATCGTTTTTTGTTTCTATTAATTATTATTTTTTTATTACATTCTTAAAAATTATAATAATAATATAAAAAATTCTAGGTGCATAAATTTTTATTGATTAAAAAATTATAAAATAACTAATAAGTTAATTTTTTTAATTAATTAATAATTTACACACACACACACATATATGTATACATATATATATATATTATTTTTTTTATATCTAATCAATGGGCTTAAAGTTTAAGAAACTTCTCTCATTCACAAAGCGAGAGATAGAGGTTGTACAACCAAGGTTCCCCGTCATTCTGGCAAATCGTAATAACAAACACAAACTAAATAAACAATAGCATTACCCATATCAACACTGAACAAATTTGTAAAGTTAATAAACATCAGATAAATTACTTGCGGCAATTTCTCCAACTAACAATTTTGGCAGAGGAAAAGCTTTTATATATGAATCAGAAAATGTCTCCAAAGCATTACATTTTTAATTACAAACGTTTTATCACACTTTTAACAGACATCTGGCTTATTTTCCTAAACTTTTCGCTACATTTTTCGCATTTGTGCATGCTTTAGAATAGAATAAATTCAACACATTCTTACTTAATATTCTCTTATCCCCTCCCCCTCAAAAATTAAATAATAAAGAAACGATATAAACTATATTTTATGAAGTGAAAATATTGTCTTTAATTATCCTTCCATACATTGTTTTCCACAAAAGGTATGACAAGTTTTCTCAGAGAAGCAGAAGCAAATAAAATAAATTAATATTTTCACAAAAACAAAAATATAACACAAAAGTTAAATTATGTTTGAGAATGGGAATTTATGTATGGACATCATGATTTGATTGTTTTAAGACTAAGTTATTTTTGTATTTGTTAAAAATGCTGCATATATGTAGAACTTTTTGAACTATTTTTTACCATGTGAACTCTTTACCACTCCAATTAACTGTAACCATACTTAAATGTAAAATTTTTCTCCCTGGATTTTAGAATTTCGTTGTTGGTAGTCATCTGTGGTAGATGGGTTTTTTGTGTCTATATTTCTATAATTTTTGTGTGTCTATATCGTCATAGTAATGAGTAAATAAAAGTGTTGTAAATATATTTGAATTAACACTCTATATCTCGTACATTTTGATATATCATTCTGACAGTTCGTTTTGATGGAAAGGTAAGAGAAATTTTAAATGAAATTTTCTAATTTGGCGGAATGTTTTAGTGAGGTAAAAGTATTGGTGTTTAGAAGGCCATCATTACTTTTACGCTTATCTCAACTGGTTTTTTTTTTCTAGTTTGATTTAATATTTTGATTTTTTGGAGATATGAAAATGAGGAGGATATGAAGCCTAGTATTTAATCAAAATGTTAATCTTTTAATTGGAAATTCATTGGAATTCGAGCGAAATTGAAGTCAAATTTCATTCACTTCTTATGATTTTCATTATTATGTTGTTGAGTTGTTTTTTATTTTAGTAGTTTCCATATTTAGTCTTTTAATACTTAATTTTCTTCACCTAATTTTCTAATAGGGCTCCTTTCCTTTATTTGATCATGATTTGTTAAAATTGCTTTCTTTTATAACATTTATTGGAGTTTTATTTTCATTCAATTAAATGGATTTACGCACTAGAAGAGCGTAAATAGATCTCATCGAACTACGCATTACGCACTGGAAGAGCTCCCCTTGTGGCGTTCTGAAGAAATGGATAGTAGACTTGGAGACTCTCATCCGAGGAGAAATATAGCACAACCATGCTCTTCGAGTAAGTTTATAGTCTTTCATTGCAAGAGACACCCCGGCGCAATAGTTTCTTACGGACTCTCACCCGAAGAGGAAGTATTTTCGCGTACCCTGCGCGTACCTGAATATCAGGTTTTTGCCCGCTTAGAAGTGGAATCTTTTCAAGAATCTATAATTATACTTGTCTAAATGTGTTACATGTTGTATTTTTTTTAATTATATGTGTACGCAGTTTGTGCATGTGTAAATAAAGCCGTTAGTTCTCCAACCTGTGCATCAAATATCTCAACCCAACCACACACAGTTACAATCCAGTTGGCCGACCTAAACACCACAAAACTAATTTCGAAAAAATATTAATTACAAAATTTTAAATTTTAAAAATAAAATATCTATAAAAAAATCCATTAAATTAATTGCTTCTTCTGTAATGTGTAAATCAACCAAAAGGGAAAAAATTTATATATAAATATTTAAAAATATTTGTATCAAAGAAGAAAGACTAGCTAAAAACATTTCTATTGAGTAATTTATTTTTATTAAGTTCTCTTAACTTAAGTGTGCAGAACTTTTTTTTGTAAAAATAAATTAAACTGTCCCTTAGCATTTTTAAACTTTTTAATAATTAATGTAAGTATGTAGTTGCTTATATGTCATTGATTATTAAGTGATTATAAAGTGATTACAAATAAATACTGCCATGTAAGAATTCCATAAAATCAGTTATTTGAGTTTTGTTCAGTAAATCCTGATACTGCATTTATCATAAAAAAATATTAAAGACAATCAAAATGTATTATGAAATGTTTTATTGAACATTTTAATTAATATTAATTTATAATGTTTGTACAATCGAATTTTCTACCCCGTAAATTATGTAAATGGGTAAAATTTTATAAAATATTTCAAAGAAATTCAGTTAGTATAAATATAGGAGTTATTTAAATTTCTTTTTTATTGATTTTATTTCTTTTCTATGGATTTTGACTTTTTTTCTACGGAGATTGCTTTGAAAATTGAGTTCTACTACGAATTTCCGATTTCTGTCTTACCCACTAATCTTTCCCTCTTTGATATACGAAGCCATGAGTTTGAATTGAAAAAGGTGCACCATAATGCCTTCTTTTCCATTCTGGGAGAATTGCGGTAGTTGAGTTTTGGGCTGGAGTTGTTTGACCATTTTTCTCTAAACTCTTATAAATAATTTTTTTTTCTTTTGTATTCAAAGTTTGTTCTTCTTTCACTCTGTTTTAAATTGCGAAATGTGTTATAATATATATATATATATATTTTTTAAATTTCACTCTGAAGTTATTTTAATGAAATACGCTTTAGAAATATTATATTTCGTAGACATATTATTTCTGAAATAATTTAAAGAAAAAAACCTATCAGTTATCATTTTACGAACGAAATTTTGAAGTTTTAGATGCAGGTTTCCTGTTGCAATATTTGTAATTGTTAATTTAATGAAAGATTGAAATCTGTAATATTTGAGTGAAATGCTTATCATATATGATACACGTACATATATGATATATGTATAGATATGATATACATACACACATTCTGTATTTATTTTTCAGAAAATATTTATAAGCAATATTTTTTTTCTTATCCCACTTGATAGACAAGTCCACTATCTTGAACTACTATCTAGACCAAGTCCATGAACCCGTTGGAAGAAGAGAAGGGAGGCGGGGCAGCTTCTGTTGTGATGGTGCACCAGTAGTTAGAAGTCTGACATGGCTTCGTGACGCTGAAAAAGGATGGCAATGCTTTCCGGGAGGACTTCTAAGGGGGAACCACCCCGTATTTGTGTATCGAATGGGAGAAAACACAGAAAACTCCCTCCAGGTAGTCCGACTAATGGGGCACGTTGCTGAGCATCACAAACGCCATCGAGTTTCTTCATTTTTGAAACACATTGTCTGCAACAATGCCGTCACTGTCCACCAGTGGACACCACCAGTATTTTTTCAGCCACAGCCTTAATACTCCCCAGGGTTGCATGTTGCTACTGAGATACGAGTCGAGCAAGCAATAAAATAAAGGAATTTACAAATATTAAAATAAGAATCATATAATTTCTATTGATGTTTGTGTTTATAATGTTAATCCGACATACATAAGCCTATTTGTTCATTTTAGTAAGTTAATACATTAAATTTCCAACAATTTATGTCTTTGAAGGGCAAGTGGGAATTCAAGAGAAGCTGCTCTCTTTCATATGATTCGTTCATATTATTTAGGATCACAAGCATAACTCTGGTCAGGGTGGCAAATCGCGGCCCGGCTTGAATATTTTTCCAGTCCGTGAGATTTATCACACTCTTACAAAATATATTTATTTTATAATGGCCAAATTAGTGGAAAAAAATGTATTAAAACGATACATTACGTATTCACCCATATATTAAAAAATGAACTGCCGAAATTATAAGAAAAAATTAACTTTGATTTTAAAATAATATTCTTGTGAATATATGACGGATATTGCCTGTTTTATTTATGAGTTCATCGTTATGAGCTCGCAGAATAATTACATTATATTTAACGCACTCGTGATGCGCACGCATCTTGGAACGTCTAATCGCTCAGTTGATTGTTGATAGCAGAGCAAACCAGACATTTAGTTGAAGTTGTTAGCGCTTTTGGCTCAACTTACATGTCCTAACCTTTTTTTTTTCTTCTAAAATGAATGCTCAAACATAACGGGCGCTAACCTGCAACCCCAATTATGATGTGCAAATATCCAAATTGAGATCGATTTGCAAAAAGGGAAAAAGTGAAGAAACACATATTGTAATAGAAAAATAATTATTTTTAATAGTTTCATTTTTTTATTTCATTTATATTTATATATATTTTTATATTTCATTTTTAGTGTTATATATTTCTTTACAATGTGCGTTTAGTATCATTATTATAACATTATCTATGTTTGCATGTAAGAATAATAGTAAACACAAAAATAATAACTCATTTTGTTTCAATTTTTTACTCCAAAAATGTCTATAGTGGGTCTAAATCTAATATGGGGATATATAGTTTTATATGCGATCCGCGGAGTTAGGATGCATTTCCAAAGTGATCCGCAAGATCATTTGGTTTGTCTACCCAAATGTCTTGGCATTTCTAAAGCATTTTATTAATTGGTCTTCCTAAATTGATAGGGATTTTAATAGAAAAAAATTATATTGTTAAGAAGAAAGTTAATTATAAATTTAAAAAAAATATTTATATATTTATATTGAAAGGTAAATTTTCATAACAATTATTTATCAGTAAATCAATTTAATAATAAAATGATTAATAATATCTATATTATTTTAAGTAGTTTCTATCTGTATTATAAATTTTTAATTACCTGCAAAAAATATTAAACAGAATTTAAATATTTTTCTGGAAGTTAATTTGTTTCATATCTATATATTTTCACATACTTGGCTTTTCTTTCATTATATTTATTATTTCTTTACTACATATTGTGTAGTAAAGAAAAGCTTTAAAGACATTTCTTGAAGATAAAGTTTGAAGATAGTTTCTTTGAATGAGTTTTTTCCTTTCCCGAATGCTTTTTCTATCGAAATAAAGCGATATTTTTAGCTACATGATAAGACTCGATGTTATTTTAAACCAAAAGGACTCTTCAACTTTAAAAAAAAGAAATCAGTGAAAGATAAAACCTCTCTCTGCAAAAAATAACTCTTTATCGGTGAATTCTTTTTACTAAAAAAATATTTTTCGAGATTTGGCAACAAAGAAAAAATATTATGCTGCATTTACCTGGATGAAAAGATACAGTACTTGAAAATGAAACTGCAAATTCCAAACTTTCAATGTTGCTTTTCATCGAAAACAGGATCTTAGGATACAATTTTTTTAAAAACTTTATTCTTTGAAGTTCTGGTTAAATATACCTGAAATTCATCATTGCTAAGAAATAATAAAGGAAAAGAAATCCAAAGTATATCTTTTCTTTGATCTGCTACTCTTTTGTATTTTATTTATAATATTTGCATTTGATAAGTAAATTTACAAAAAAATAATGAAATGAGTGATAAATTCCTATTGATTAATTTTCGTTGTCATTCTGTTCTTTCTGATAAAGTTTCATAGTCATTCAGTTCCTATTGATAAATTTTCATAATCATTCTGTTCCTATTGATAAATTTTCAAACAATATTTCTTATTTTGTAAAATAACGTATTATTATTTTGAGACTAAAAGAAAAAAAGGTTTTTAAATTTAAAGTTGCAAAAATCTTTATGCTTTAAATTCATCATTGCTAAGAAATAATAAAGGAAAATAAATCCAATTAATGAATGAGTAATAAATTCCTATTGATAAATTTTCATAGTCCTTCTGTTCCTATTGATAAATTTTCATAATCATTCTGTTCCCATTGATAAATTTTCATAATCATTCTGTTCCTATTGATAAATTTTCAAACAATATTTCTTATTTTGTAAAATAACGTATTATTATTTTGAGACTAAAAGAAAAAAGGTTTTTAAATTTAAAGTTGCAAAAATCTTTATGCTTTAAATTCATCATTGCTAAGAAAAATAAAGGAAAATAAATCCAATTAATGAATGAGTAATAAATTCCTATTGATAAATTTTCATAGTCATTCTGTTCCTATTGATAATCATTTTTCATTGATAAATTTTCATAATCATTCTGTTCCTATTGATAAATTTTCAAACAATATTTCTTATTTTGTAAAATAACGTATTATTATTTTGAGACTAAAAGAAAAAAGGTTTTTAAATTTAAAGTTGCAAAAATCTTTATGCTTTAAATTCATCATTGCTAAGAAATAATAAAGGAAAATAAATCCAATTAATGAATGAGTAATAAATTCCTATTGATAAATTTTCATAGTCATTCTGTTCCTATTGATAAATTTTCATAATCATTCTGTTCCTATTGATAAATTTTCAAACAATATTTCTTATTTTGTAAAATAACGTATTATTATTTTGAGACTAAAAGAAAAAGGTTTTTAAATTTAAAGTTGCAAAAATCTTTATGCTTTAAATTCATCATTGCTAAGAAATAATAAAGGAAAATAAATCCAATTAATGAATGAGTAATAAATTCCTATTGATAAATTTTCATAGTCCTTCTGTTCCTATTGATAAATTTTCATAATCATTCTGTTCCTATTGATAAATTTTCATAATCATTCTGTTCCTATTAATAAATTTTCATAGTCATTCTGTTCCTATTGATAAATTTTCAAACAATATTTCTTATTTTGTAAAATAACGTATTATTATTTTGAGACTAAAAGAAAAAAAGGTTTTTAAATTTAAAGTTGCAAAAATCTTTATGCTTTAAATTCATCATTGCTAAGAAATAATAAAGGAAAATAAATCCAATTAATGAATGAGTAATAAATTCCTATTGATAAATTTTCATAGTCATTCTGTTCCTATTGATAAATTTTCATAATCATTCTGTTCCTATTGATAAATTTTCATAATCATTCTGTTCCTATTGATAAATTTTCAAACAATATTTCTTATTTTGTAAAATAACGTATTATTATTTTGAGACTAAAAGAAAAAAAGGTTTTTAAATTTAAAGTTGCAAAAATCTTTATGCTTTAAATTCATCATTGCTAAGAAATAATAAAGGAAAATAAATCCAATTAATGAATGAGTAATAAATTCCTATTGATAAATTTTCATAGTCCTTCTGTTCCTATTGATAAATTTTCATAATCATTCTGTTCCTATTGATAAATTTTCATAATCATTCTGTTCCTATTAATAAATTTTCATAGTCATTCTGTTCCTATTGATAAATTTTCATGATCATTCTGTTCCTATTAATAAATTTTCATAGTTATTCTGTTCCTATTGATAAATTTTCATAATCATTCTGTTCCTATTAATAAATTTTCATAGTCATTCTGTTCCTATTGATTAATTTTCATAGTTATTGATAAATTTTCAAACGGTATTTCTTAATTTTGTAAAATAACTTATTATTATTTTGAGACTGAAAAAAAGATTTTTAATTTTAAAGTTGCAAAAACCTTTATCTTCTAAATTCGTCAATTCTAAGAAATAATAAAGAAAAAGAAATTAAGTATATCTATCTTTTTCTTAATCTTCTACTTTTTTTTATTGATTTATTTATAATATTTGCATTTGAAAAGTAAATGTACAAAAAATTAATGATATGAGAGATAAATTCCTTATTGATAAATTTTCATAGTCATTCTGTTCTTATTGATAAATTATCAAGGCAGTATTTCTTATTTTGTAAAATAACAGGTTATTATTTTGAGACTAAAAATTGTTTTTAATTTTAAAGTTGCAAAATCTTTATCTTTTAAATTCATAATTTCTAAGGCGTAATAAAGGAAAAGAAATTCAAAATATATCTATATTTTTTAAAATCTGTTATTCTTTTGTATTGCTTTATCTATAATATTTGCATTTGCTAAGTAAATTTACAAAAAATTAATGAAATGAGTGATAAATTTTCATAGTCATTCTGTTCCTATTGATAAATTATCAAAGTACTATTTATTAATAACTATTAAATCTATTGAAATAACAGGTTATTATTTTGAGATTAAAAATTGTTTTACTTTTAAAGTTGCAAAATCTTTAAATTTAATCTGCGCTTTAGTTTTTGCTGTGGAATACAAATATGCTTACTAGAATAGTGGAGCCACTTCTATTATATGGGATAATATTTTGTGTACTTTCCATATCATCAATTGTATCCCAAGTATAAAAACACATTTATTATTTTTTAAACTATATATACAATTATACCTATATATATATTATTTATTATTACAATAATATAAGAAAAGATAGGAGAGTTTAAATCTGGTTCGAAAAAAGAAAATTTTTAAATGAATAAAAAGCTTTATAACTAATTTTAATTTACGTTATTGTTTTTTATTCTATTGTAGCAATGCATATGATTTTGTTTAAAAATCACTTTAAAAATATTATTGCGCTAATGTTGTAATAAATATATTAATAATTGAAATTTACCATTTTTAATTTTATTATAGCAATGTATAAGATTTTGTTAAAAAATCATTTTAAAAATCTTTATAATTGCCCTTATGTTGTGATATATTAATAACTGAAATTCACCTTTTTTAATTCTATTGTAGCAATGTATATGATTTTGTTTAAAAATCTTCATTATTGTCTTTATGTTGTGATACATTAATAATTGAAATTCACATTTTTTTTAAATTCTATTGTAGCAATGTATACGATTTTGTTTAAAAATTGTTTAAAAAATTTTTATTATTGTCCTAATGTTTTGATATATTAATAATTGAAATTCACTTTTTTTAATTCAATCATAGCAATGTATATGATTTTGCTTAAAAATCATTAAAAAATTTTTTATTGATGTTCTTATGTTGTAATATAGCATATATAGACTTTCAAATGAAGGCATTTAAACTCATAATGATTGCACAAAAATGTTAGCAAACAAATAAAAAGTAAAAAAAAAAAAAAAAAAAAAAAAAAAAAAAAAGAGAATAAAAGTAAATGTGTTTTAAAATCTAGAGGATGTCAGCTTGATTTTAAGTTTTAAGAATGAATAAATAACGAAGAAACTAAAAAAAAAAAAAAAATAATAATAATAAATCGACAACATGAAAGAAATATCCATAATTTATAAACATGTCTCAAAATATATTCATTACAATGCAATAAATATATTCAAATAATATATTCATTACAGTTCTAAAGTAAAAGGTCAAGATCTCCATAGTAGAGAATGAATAAAAAGCGATCATACAAAGGTTCATATATAAATTTCTTTATCAAAAATGCATTAGTAAATTATCAACATCATAGAAAACATTTGTTAAACACAGTTTCTAACTATCGTATAATTCAGGCTGTTTAAAATTGATAAATCCCTAATTAAATTGGTATGCAAAACCTCAGTAAGGACTATATTTGCGTAGAACCAAAAGAAAATGCATTCGAAACACGGAACTCAGAATGCAAAGTCAGTATTTCGTAGATAAGGTGTGAAAAAACATTTACTTGCACAAAATTTAATGAAACACTTAATGTAGAGAATCCAGCAAAAAACGCTTTATCGAAAGAACAAAACTAGGACCAAAGGTGGGTACGCTAAGAGGGAGAACAAAAAACAGATATCACTCATCAAAAGATAGTTACTTAACTGCTATGATTGCATCTCCCCAAGATCAACACCAGATTACCCAACAATTATTGCCCATTCCTTAATACCCATCTTTCAGTTCGATGTTCTCCGATGGATGTAACCATGCCAAAGCCATTTCCTCTAACCAAATTAAGGGAGACTCTGGCAATTGTGTTCCAATGATATTTTCACTTAGTTGAAGTTTCTCCATTATATGATTTCATTGTATCCTAAATTATCGTCTATATGAATGAAATCTGCACAAATTGTATCTCGGATGAGACTTGTGTACAAAGGGGAGGACCCCTTCCTGACAATAATGATCTCTGCAACAGTACGTTCTTCAAATATTTCAGTTTTTGTGGTTTCTGGCTTAATTTCAGATCCTAAAATGCATTTCTTAAGATATCTTTATTTCGGACATTGTATTTTTTAACTCTTCTGCCCAGTTCATTTCCTACTTGTTGGATAGGATTCAAATATAGTGATTGAAGAGGACATAGAGCTCTGCAGATACTTTTCATAGGAATCAAGGTCATTCCATACTTGTTCGATGGGATTCAAATCTTTCAATTAAGTAGGGTATAGACCTGTGCAGGTACTTTGCAAAGGAATCCTTTTACCACAAATTTCGCTGAGTCATTTGGACTCCTGTTGACACTGACAGCACTAGTTCCCAAACTATAACTATCAAACAGATGGCTGTATATCAAAGGAGTGGCCAATCCGCCTTCCGCCTTAAATATTTTTCCAGCCAATGAGATTTATAGTATCCCACTTTTACAAAATACATTTATTTTATAATGGCCAAAGTAGTGAAAACCAATAGATTAGAAAATACATTATGTCCAGTAAATATGTACAATGTGTCCAAATATTTAAAATACATAATTTCGACAGTAAATCTTTTAATATAGGGATGCAATATATTCCTATATTAAAAAATTTACTGTCGAAACAAACTTATAAACTTACTTTGTGGTTAACTTATAAAATGCAATTTGCCAAAAACGTAATATTTAAAAATCTTCATAATTTCTTAAATTTATAAAGAGATATATCTTCTTATTTTTATAGGTATAAGCGGACTTTTGTGACCTACATATCAATGAAAAGATGTTTTTAACTGCAAAATAATCCTACTCACATTTTGAAAAGCTAGCCAACCATATTTATATCATATATAGTAAGATGCAGAAATTTTCACACACCTTGTAAACGTAATGCCCCTTTGCAAATTAAAACATCATGGTCCAAGGACCGATGGTTGGAAACGCATACTCCAGTAGATGTCAACTGACCCAAATGCCTTCATTTTCCGCGTGCTTAAAACAACTGATTTATTCTCCCCGTTCGCTCTCGTTCGGGCAAACATGGAAGCGAGAAAATTAATGTTGCAACACAAAGTAATTATCTGGTCTGCGTTTATTATATGGGGATTTTCCTTATTACCGTAATTGCATTCCAAGAAAGAATGTACTTCTTAACATAGAAGTCCCTATTTCAAATTTAGTAGCAGAATTAAAATTAAATGTCTGTATCGGAAGAAGAATTTCTATTTTATACATAACAAATAACCTTGCTTGAATGAAATTCTTTTCTGACTTTTATATTCAACTACTATAGCACTTATTGGTTTAAAAGGCTTATTTAGAAATTAATACTTTTTAAGTAGTTCTAAAGGTGAACACAAAGATTTCTAACATTTAAAAAAAATAATATTTTACGGTTTTTCGCACATTTGTTTTCTGCCTATTGATTTAATTGACAAGCTGAATAAGCCGATCATTTCAGGAACTAACTTACTACAGAAAATAGATGGCTTATTTAGATAATAAAAAAAAACAGATCATAAACGTCATAACGTTTGTTGATACATCTATGATGTAAAGCAGGGGTGGTCAACCCAAAGGATCTTGCGGGCCACTTTGTAAATGCATCATAATTCATTGGGCCTCATATGAAATTATATATCCCCATATTAGATTTAAGCCCACAACAGAAATTTTTTGGAGTTAAAAATTGTAACATAACTTATTATTTTTGTGTTTACTATTATTTTACATGTAAACGTAGATAATATAATAATAATGATACTAAGCGCACATTGTAAAAATATATATATAAGACTAAATATGAAGTATAAAAAATATAAAAATATAAACGAAATAAAAAAATTAAATCATTAAAAAATATTTATTTTACTAGTGCGATATTTGTTTCTCCACTCTTTTTCTTAGCTTTTGCAAATCGATCTCAGTTTGACTATTTGCACATCGTAGTTGGTGTTGCAGTTTTGCGTCCGTTATGTTTGAGCGTGTTTTGTATTTGGTCAATTTCATTTTAGAAAAAAACGATTCGCAGGTGTAAGTTGAACCAAAAGCTCTAACAATTTCAACTAAGAGTCTGGATTGCTCTGTTATTAACAATCAACTGTGCGTTTTTAGGAATGGTCACTGCGTCACTTAAAATGAAGCATAGAACTTGCTATATTAGATGTTCCAAGATGAGCGCGCATTATGAGTTCGCAGAATATAATTTAATTATTCTGTAAATTCATACCTGTAAACCCATCAATAAAACAGGCAATATCGTCATATATTGCAAGAATGTTATTTTAAAATCAAAAATAATTTTTTTCTCATAATTTCGACAGTTCATTTTTGAATATATGGATGCACACATAATGCATTTTTTAATACATAGTTTTTCACTACTTTGGCCGTTATAAAATAAATATATTTTTTAAAAATGTGATAAATCTCACGGGTTGCAAAGGTGGGGCCGCCTGATATAAACAATAATCTTTTCGACTTTTTTTAAAAATTTATGTGTATTGAACAGGATTTTGTCAAGTTTTTTTAATTTTTTTTTTGCTAATAGGTTTGAAAACAATTTTTTTTTACATTTCGCATTTTAACTACATATTTGCTTCCTCAAAACTATTTAAACTCCCATCGTTATATTTTAATCGTCAAATAACAACGACCTCGAAAAAAATTGGATTATTGTCAATAGTTAATAGCAATTATTCACAGACACATTATATTCATTATGTCCTCTTCCCTTTTTCGTTAATTATCTGCTTTTTAAATCTATTACAAAAAATCGATAAAACATTATATCACAACATTTGTAAGGATATTGAAAATGCATTTTAATGCATTTTTAATGTGCAATAAATCAAATTGATCAATTGATTTATTGCAAATCGATGTTTATCTTTCTAATAGCACCTAATGGTAATTCCACATTTAGTTGATGAAATAATACTGACATTATTAACATTAATATAAAATATTTAGTAATTACAAGTTTGTATTTCTACGAAAATTGAAAAATGGAATGATCTTTTGAAATTATTTTAAAATAATATTTTAATATTTATGTTATGTAACGTTCAGATAAAAAATATTTGTATTTTAAATTAAATAATAGTTTAAAAAGTTGTCAGCAGAAAAATGGTTATTAAGTAAATTATTTTTAAAACTATTGTCTAAATGCAGAATTATGAATTTGATAAAAAGGCAAAAATTGATCATTTTTAAAATTTGAGAAAATAAAATTAAAATCTCAATCACATTGATTTGCATTTTAATATTTAAATAAACATATGAATGAAAGAAAATAAATTTTTAACAGTTTATAAGATAAATTGAATTATAAGAGAATAATTTTAAATTTTCGTACGTTCTAAAGACAAATCTTAAAGATAAGAGAGCAAGAAATAATGAAATAATAAAAGAAAAATAAATAACTTTTTTCAAAGCAACAATGAAATTTTTAAGGCTTTCCTTTTAATTAGGTTATAAAAAAAATTGTCAAAATTTTTAAATTTTTTTTTCTAATAGTTTCGAATACCGTTTTTTTTTTTCACATTTCTTTATTTCAACTACTTGCTTCCTCAAAATTATTTAAACTCTCATCGTTATATTTTTTTCAGCAAATAGCTGCCACCGTCGAAAAAAATTGAATTATTGTCGATAGTTAATAGCAATCAATTTACACAATTTTTCGCAGACACATTATCATCAGTATGGCCTCTCCTATATTCTTTAATTATCCCCTTTTTAAATCAATTACAAAAAATCGATAAAACATTATGTCACAAAATTTGTAAGGATATTCAAAATGCATTTTAATGCATTTTTAATGTGCAATAAATCAATTGATAAATTTATTTGCTATAAATCGATAATTATCATTCCTAATAGCACATAACGTTAATTCCACGTTTATTTCATGAAATAATATTGACATTATTAACATTAATATAACATATTTAGTAATTATAAGCTTGTCTTTTTGCGAAAATTGAAAAAAGGGAATGATCTTTTGAAATTAATTTAAAATAATATTCTAATATTTATGTTATGTAACGTTCAGATAAAAATTATTTGTATTTTAAATTAAATAAAAGTTTAAAAAGTTGTTAGCAGAGAAAATGGTTTTTAAGTAAATTATTTTTAAAACTATTGAATAAATGCATAATTATAAATTTGATAAACAGGCAAAAATTGATCATTTTTAAAATTTGAGAAAATAAAATTAAAATCTCAATCACATTCATTTGCATTTTAATATTTAAGTAAACATATGATTGAAGGAAAACAATTTTTCAACAGTTTAAAAGGTAAATTGAATTAGAAGAGAAGAATTTTAAGTTTTCGTATATTCTAAAGACAAATCTGAAAGATATTTAATTTTAAGAATCATCATTTACTCTGACACTCATACTCAAAACTCCTTTGCAAATATTACTTAAAAGTGATAATTACAGAAGTTTTCGATAACTGCATCAATTAACATCAAAATATTTCCTTTATTTAATTCAATGTCTTCAACATGGTTTTATTGAAATAAAATTGCTTTTCTTTCCCATAAAGAATTCCATTATTTTATCTGTAATATTAATCAAGCACCCCTTTAAAACTGGAAAAAATTAGACCTTTCTAAGATCCTGGCGTGCAATGCAAACTTCAATAAAGATTTTAATTGCATAGATTCTCATAAAAAATCAAAGTTCTTGAATAAATTTTTTCGTCTTTTCGCTATTTTACTTGAATATTAGAGCAGTATTAATTTTTAAGCAATACATCTGCTGTACTTATTCTCTGAGTACTTTTTATCATTAGTATTATTCTATGAATTGTTTTCATTTGAATTAATAATTTTAAAAATTAATTTAACTTTTGAGCATTGCCAAATTTATTTGTTTTCTCTTTATCCAGTAAATAAATTGCTGAATTTATTGTAAATCTTGAAAAAAAAAATGTTATCTTCTATACTATATATTTTATATATTGTATACGGTTTCATAATTTATACTGTTATATTTTATCTTTTAAACTATATATTTTATATATTGTATACTGTTTTATTTTTGTATACTATTTTATACTTATACCTCATATACATACAAGATTAATTTTTTGAAAATCTTTTTTATTGAAGAGGTATAACATATTTTTTAAAGATATTATTACTAAATTTTGTAATATTGTTTCAAAAGTTACATTGAAGCATGGTTCAACCATCGAGTATGTGAAAAGATAAACATCCGTTTTAAAAATTGATATGGAATAATAGATTACTTCATGGGGGTGCTAATTAGAAAAGCGGGATGCAAAGCAATATGTTTACTAATATAATTTACAAATCCCAGAAGAATTATATATCAATAAAACGAAAGGAAATGTAAAAATTCGGCATAATGAAAATCCCACAAAAAATAACTCGTACGAAAATACCTTCCTCCCCTATTACGCCACTCTATTTTATTACGTTCGATTTGGTATCTTGGTCGATCCCTCTAATAAGAAAAACATCAAAAAGTCTAAATCACTCATGAAAAGTTTTTTTGTAAGAATTAATTTTCAAATGTCCAAATCGATACGCATGTCTTTTCAAATACGAAAACTCAGTACAAAATGCTATTGATATCAAAATGAATTTTGATAGAAATTAAATTTTTACTAATAAAATATATCTAATATTTTTATGTCCGACAGTATTTAGAATGATCTGTTTTGAACAGGAAATTTGATAACTTTTTTTTTCCTTTGAATATCGGTAGCGTATCTATGCATATTTTCCTCGCTCAAATTTGGCCATAGAAATAAAAAGAAACTTATTTTGTATAAAACGTCATTAAATCTTGCATATTGAATATTTAAACACATTTATGAATTTTTTTTAAATAAATGGAATGAATGAGTTATTCAGTAAAAAATAAAACAAGTAATATAAAAAAAAAAAAAAAAAATTAAATCAATTCCTATTTTTTTTTTTCCACTATATTGCAGAAAGTCCTTTATAAATAATTTTCTTTCATTTTCTTAAGTTTATCTGGCGCCATCTATTGGTAGATATATGCAACTTAAATCTAAAAAAAACTAAAATTAATGAATTAAATTTAATTACTGAATTAATATTTGAAAAAAATATTATTAATATCAAGTGTCATGCACTACAAGTTCAAAAAAATGCATTTGAACTTGAGTGGATGAATAAAAAGTAGTTTATGAACGATTGAAAATTTGAACAAGATATATATAGGGAGAGTGTGAGCTAATAGAAGGAATTGAATAAATAGATAGAAAAGACCCCAATAATACTTTTTATCTGATATTTCCAGAAGCTGTAGTTTAAATACAAAAAGAATCTCTTTATAGAATCATATTTCCTTGTGGACAATTTAAAACTTTCTAGATCTTTATGCCTTTTTAAATTCAATTCTCAAAGTAAATGCTATTATTCATATTCCGAGAAAATTGAAATACCTCTCTAAATAATTTCCAATTATTCTACGGAAAAAGTGACGTTATATTAGATTTTGATCCAGCTCTTTTTGTATGTATTTATTTAAAGCGGGCATTTACACAATGAGTTTGATCTTCAGTTTAAAGGGATTGTACAACTAATGGAAATTTTTCTTTTCGGCACAACAACACAGAAACATGATTTATTCTGATACTATTACTTAAATCTCTGTTGCAAATAATGCATAAAAATGATTATTACAGATTTTTTCGATAACTGCATCAAGTAACATCGAAATATTTCTTTTATTAAATTCATTGTCTTCAAGATGGATTTATTGAACTGAAATGTTTTTTTTTTTTTATGTACATAAAGAAATTCCTTTATTCTAATCTGTCATATTAATCAAGCACACCCTTAAAACTGTAAAAATTAGAGGTTTCTTAGATCCTGGCGTTCAATTTCAAATTTCAATAAGGATCTTAATTTTCTTTTTTTTAATTGTATAGATTCTTATAAAAGACAATTGAAGGGCGAAACAAAAGTTCTTTGACAAATTTATTCCTATGTTTATCATTTTATTCAATTTTTATAGCAGTATTCAATTTTTTGCAATATATCTATTGTACTTATTCGCTTAGTGACTTTATCATCAGTATTAATCTGTGAATTGATTTCATTTGGATTTATAAATTTTATCTTCTCAATTTATTGTAAGTCTAATAGAATAAAAGCATCCATTAAAAATTATCTAATTTTAATTTAAAAAAAAAAAAAACAACTAAAATATTTTTCAAAGTATGGGTTTTATATTTTATACTGTAACTGCAATAAAAATTGCTTTTGTCAAATATTTTTTTGTTCAAGTTTTCACGAAATGTTTTTTCTTTTATGTTTACATCAGTAAATTGTCACAAAAATAAATTATTATTTGAAATCAGGCATTAGTATTTAAAAATCTAAAATACTATTTTATAAAATAAGCTCTCTAAACGTTCTATAATTAAGTAGTTTAAAATTATTACTTTTATATAATTTAAAATTCGTAAAGCTTATAAAACCACAAAAATTAGTGATGAATGATTTACACTCATAATAATATTTCATATGCATACAAGATTAATATTCATGGTTCAATCATCGATTATGTGAAAGATAAACATCTGATTTAAAAGCGGATATGGGATAATCGATTATTTATTAGGGGTGCAAAAAGAAAAGAAATCAGCCCGCAATATTCCTTTTTATCCACGAACTGTGTTATTTTTTATACAGGATTATATTAAATAGGAGCTATTCTGTAAAAAAAAGTAAATAAAGAACTCTGGAAAATTAATGTTTATTTGAAATTTCCAAGAGCTGTAGTTAAAATAAGAATGGAATTTTTACATTGAATCCTATTTCCTGACGAACGAATCAAAACTTTCTAGACTGATATGTGTTACACTTCTGAACTTATGATTTCATGACATTTTTTAATTCTTTGCTTTATTCTGTATTCTTTATTTCCTTTATTCTGTATTCTTTATTTATTTCCTTTATTCTGTATAAAAAAAAATAAAGACCATTTTGAAACAGATATAAAGTAAAAAAAGCCATAAATACATATTGAAAAGGTGTAGACGTCTATACCATAAAGAACATTTATAGACGTAATGTTTTCAGATCCTTCAATCATCTTATATCATGGAAAGCAAAATGTTTTAGATTTTTACTATAAAATTTCTAAAAAAAACTTTAAATACAAATTATAAGTTCTGAATTAACAAATAATAATATTTAAAAAAATTTAAGTTAAGTGTGATAAAATATTTTTTACGTTGTATTATTTATTCTCGAAAATAAATGGGTTGTATTAAATAGGAATTATTCAGTAAAAAAAAAAGTGAATAATTAACTCCACAATATTACTCTTTTATTTGAGATTTTAAAGAAAATAATTTTTAATAGGACAGGAATTTTTTTGAATCCCATTTCCTTATGAACTGAAACTTTCTAGACTGATATTAGATGCACTTCTGTACTTACGATTTCATGACATTTTTCAATTCTTCAACACACTTGAAACCTTTAGTCAGCATGAAAAAAAAAAAAAAGAATATTTTGAGACAGTTTTCAGACAGAAATAATATCAAAGAGGCCATAAATATATATTGAAAAGATGTATCCAAACATACGACGGATATCTTTTATAGTAAAGCAGAACAGATGAAAAAATAGTATTACGCTGAAACGCATTTTATAAAAAGAACAAGTTTTCAATTTTACTGTCAATAGAAAGAATCAGCTGGAATTTTGACTGCATTTCAAAGAAAATTTCTAACTATTTATTTATTGTTCATATGAAATTATATAAATAATATGGAAACGATTTTTTTTTTGTAAATGCAATAATTTTGTATTTATGTAACAAATAAAACCTTTTGAAATAATAAGTCACAAGTGCTTTATGGACATGGACAAATTTCATAAATTTGCCCCACATATTCGGGAATCAAAAGGAGAAAAAAATACAACAATTAAAATACAAATAAATCAATTAATTTAAAATAATTCATAAATTGGTAAAGGTGAATAACATGGGTATATACTATACATATAAAGAAATATATACCATTTCAAAGAAAATAAATAAAAAAGTCTTACATAAAAACAATAAAAGTTACAATTGAAAATAGAAGTGAAAAAAAAAATATATATAATGTAATAATACATCAGTATAACTTTTGTGACAAATTTCCACAATTGAATTTGATGTGTGTCTCAATTCCCCAAAAACTATTTCGATTCATCCGAATAAAAAATTGATAAATACAAATTTCTAAATTATATTAACTCTTGTAACGGATGTAAAGTAAAAATGACTAAGTAGACGGATGTAAAGTAAAACTGACTAAGTAGACGGATGTAAAGTAAAAATGAACATAATTTCAGATTTCAAAGGTAAGATAAAGTTTGAATTATTGTTGGTGTACCTAGAGATAGAACCATGTACCTCAGTATCTTAATTAATAAAATTGCATAGTTAGGAATTTAATCAAAAATAGATTAAAAAGGTATAAATTATGAGCACATGCTCTTAAATGTCCTTTAAAATTTTAAACTTACTTGTTAAAAATACTATGTGAAAATATTACAATGAAGATATTCATCAAATTAAAAGTTACAAACAAACTTAGTTCTTCTAATCACTAATTACAACTTGGGAATTTATTTCACAATTTAGAAAGCTTATGAATAAAAAAAAAACTTTATTTACAAGATTGTATGAAAAAAAAACTGTATCACATACCTTTTTAAATTCAGTTTTCAAAGTAAATCTTATTACCTGTTTCTATTTCAAGAAAATTGAAAAATTTCTCTAGCCGATCGCTTTACTAAGTGGTTTCCATCTATTCTACAGAAAAAAATAGTCATTATCAGATTTTGAACCAGCTGTTTTTGTATGTATTTATTCATAGCGGCATTTAAACTATGACTTTGATCTATGCAGTTAAAAGGATTATACTACTAATGGAAACATTTTCATACATAAATGGAAAATTTCTTGTTGTATTAACAGAAAAATAAATGTTTTGTATGGATCGAAAATTTTACCGTCTTTGCATGAAACGAAGTTGAAGAATATTCGATGATAAACCAATTTAAAGACGTGGGTGTATAGAAACAAATTTAAATGCATTTCATTCCATAAATATTTGAAGATAGTTAATGTCTTTTGTTTTCTGTTTCCTATAATTCTCGTGTTAAATTTGTAACTGTGATCAAGGTGTCAGTGTTTACACAGATAATAATTTCTATGACAAATATATATAAATATATTTAAGTTTGAATGTATAATTAATACAGGATGTCTTTAGAGTTTTAAATATAATTGATTTAATTTGCATAAAAATGTTTTGATGTATGAAGGAATAGTTTATGATGTTGACAAATATAAGTTTAAAGTGTATGGCCTTGGGTATCTGCAGAAACTGCAAAACTGCATCAGATATACAGCATCTGATGGGTGCATTTTACAGCTTTGTGATGTCTTATAGTGCTTTGGAAACGATTTTTCTATTATTTTCCATTCCAGGTTTCCCTAGCTTACACCGAGACATATTGCTTCACTTCTTTTTCATTTACTTAGGAAAAAAATATTAAAAAGCTTAATTAAATATTGGATTAATTAAAAAAGAGGAAATTAAGGGAAGATTTTATCCCGATATGGAAATTCCCCCCCCCCCCCCGTTTGTAACTTTTACTCCTATACGTAACTGTGCACATCATGTGAGTCTTCCGTTTTTAAAATTTCCACTAAGGCCTTTATTCGAACAATTTGCAATTCTTTAATATTTCATGCGTAAAGTACCATTTCTAAGAGCTGTATAGGTTTTCTATCCCACTTATATTTCTGGTTATTTGTGATAATTTTTTTTTTTTTTTAATATTTTGCTTTCTGGGGTTCACAATATTTCTTTGTATTGTTGTTTTAGTTCATCACCGACAGTAATATTTTTCGGTATAAAAGTTATTTGTATAAAATTCGTTGGTATCTTCTACCAACTTAATATACTGCGTTACTATCAGAATATCTTCAACAGTTTGTACTCATCTTGTTGGACAACATATATGTTATTCATAGGTTCTACTGATGGATAAGATGCAATGTATAAATATAATATTATTAGACCCTTCATGTTTAAATAAAAACGTTAAGTATAATATATGTATTATTATATTGTCATTCAGTTTAAAAATTATCTGGGTCAATTTCGTTCTATTAGTATAATGCATTCTGTTCCTATCAGAATTACATATTTATACTCATCTTTTTAAGCAGTTGAAATTTTATTCATAAATTCTAATATTGTACAAAATGCTAAGTAGAAATTTTATATTTTTTGGACCATTGATATTTAAACAAGTAATATAAAAAAAAAAAAAAAAATTTTTCAATTCGTATACTCTATTGCAGAAAGTCCTTTATAAACAATTTGCATTCATTTTTTAAAGTTTATCTGGTGCCCTCTATTGGTAGATACATGTAAATTAAATCTAAAAAAAACTAAAATTAATTAATTAAATTTAATTAATGAATTTTTTGAAAAGACCATTGATCCATTTAAAAAAAATTTAACTTGAGTTTTCATTTTTGAACGATTGAAAATTTGAACCCATTCAGTGTGAGCTGAATGAGACATTATTGTCCCATTCAGCGTCCTGAACGAGACCTATATGGTTGCACACTTCTGGACCTAAATCGGGCAATGTGACCACACTGACATTCGGGGAAAGGATTCCCTGGTGGAAATTCACATGCTTTTCCTTCTACCCTTTCCCAAGAAATGACCTGACTTTCGATGGCTTTAAGCAATACTGATGGCCTACAGATAAAACCACTATTAAGATTTAAGTTTGATTTTGCTTACATTTTTATTCTTTTTCAATTTCTTCTATTAGCTCACACTCTCCCTATATATATCTTGTTAAAATTTTCAATCGTTCATAAAATACTTTTTATTCATCTACTCAAGTTCAAATACATTTTTTGAACTTGTAGTGGATGACACTGGATGTTAATACAGTTTCTTCAAATATTAATTCATTCATTAAATTTAATTAATTAATTTGAATTTTTTTTAGATTTAAGTTGCATATATCTACACTCAAAAAAATGAATGAAAATTATTTATAAAGGACTTTTTGCAATAGAGTGAAAAAAAAGTAGGAATTGACTTTAAATTTTTTTTTATATTACTTGTTACTTATAGAATAGATGTTGACTTGGTTACGATTTTTAGATATATTCAAATCTATAGTTTTAAAATTGTTCATTTTCGTACATTATATATTTTTAGCCGTATAGAAAATAACCACCCAGTGAAAGGCATAAATAGGACATTAAAACATCTCTGAAATTTAGGGATCATAAGGAAGAAACACAAATTTCGATTGCAAATTAGTTTCCGTTGGAGGGGATAACCATTTGAATATTTTATAAGAAAAATTGTGATTTTCACTTTATGGGTTTTCAAATATTAACAGATATAAAAAAAAGTCTTGACATTTATTATTAAAATGAAATAAAATGCCTATATTATCGATCATGAAAATCACAGAAAACACAAAGCTGCGAATAAACAGTAACACTGAACTCCCTTTTTCTACAAATTAACTGTAACAGCATTCTAGATAATCACATTACAAGGAACAGAGAACTGTGTACAAAGTTCTTTTCAGTTCTTTTGAAAAAAAATATATAATTTCAATTGCACACGCATAAACCAGATCGGATTAACCCCTGTCATAATCTAGAAATTTTGAGAATGTTCCACATATCTTACCTTTTTCTAAATTTGTGGCGTCAATAAACATCATTATATATATATTCTGATAAAAATTCAGAGATAAATTGGAATCAAAACAGGAATTCAGAAATAAAAATTAAAATATATGCCTTTTATAAAAGAGATTAAGAAAATTTAAAAGAAGACATTTCACAAATATCCATTGAAAAGCAATGAATAAAAAATATTCGATTTCAAAAATTAAATTTGATCGCCTACCATTCAAAGAATAAATTTGAAAACAAATACTGTTTACATGTAAAATCGCAAATAGCATCAATAAAATCGTTTGAAACATTTAAAACACGAAAATATTTTTTGAAAGAGTCAATAAAAGGTAGCCGTAAATATCATATTTTTAATTTTTACTTTATATTAAATTGTTAACACCAAGATGTTGTTGTTGATGTCAAGAAGAAGAAATGTTTACACGATTCAATAAACGGCAATTGATCGTGTTTTTAGAAATCTGTTTATCCCCTCTAAAGTGGCTAAATGCCGAAATGTGTTTTTTTTTTGCAGTGTAGGATGAATTTTATGATAAAATACTATTTTAATGATTTTATACTACTATTTTCAGATCTGTTTGTTTTGAAATATGAAGAAGACTATGTGCGAAAGCCATTCGAAACAATTTTTCACAAAAAGGAACTAGGAAATTGAATACCTGAAACAATGTTGAGAAAAATTCATAAAGAAAGCCTGTATAGAAGTTGGGTTAGTCTTTCGTAAACACAGATAACCATAAGAGTTAACCATAACAGTGCGCCCTCTGACAACGATGCAGACCGAAATTCTTCTCAGAAGAGATTAAGCTCAGTTTAGAAAAAAAAATACATAGACGAAAATTGGAATGTACACATTTTCTAAAAGATATTGCTTCAGGTCGTATTCTGATCTTGAATGAATATAGTGAAATGTATTATCAATCTGAAGATTTCTGAAGATTCTTTTTTATCGAGTTTCTGAAAGACACAATGGTAGAGGAGGTGGGATTAGGGTTTATTATGGAACTTCTCTGGTTGGTCAAACTAACTAATAAATATATGAGAAAGCATTGGCAGCTGTGAGGTATGGGTTCGTAACCTATGATTCAATAATAAGAAGAAGTAAGAATATATTGTGGTTTTAGAGAAATTTTTCTAATGTATGATGATGCCCTAGTTCTCCGAGCTAGGTTATACATGTCGACACATAGTTGGAGCATCAAGTTCTAAATTGAAGTGAATGTCGATTTGAATAATACACCTTATTCTCATCAAGATTCTTTCCAAGTAATGAAGCTATATGGTTAATCACGGTCTTCCAAATCTATCTAACTGTTCCAATATAACAAATGTTGTTCCATTAATGTTATTTTCGTCCAATTTGGTTGTTCAACTAGTATTTAAAATGTGTGTTAAATTACATTACTGCTAGAAAATGAACTATTACTTATTAAAACCCATTTATTCAAATTTCTTTGCAAGAATTTATATTTTCTTATTTTTCTAAAATTGTAAGAAAATACAAAAGAAAAAGTATAATTATATATTTTTTAAATAATTACAAATTAATGACTAAATATGAAAAATGTAATTATACATATATTAATATAAACTAAAACAGTAAATAATCTCATAAAGAACAGGTGATAAAATATATTCAAATAAAATATATTCACTTGTATATTTAATAAGCTGTATTTAACTAGAATGTATGATAGAAATGAAAAACTGATTGTTACTCAATAATTGGACGTTAGAATAAAATAAATATATTCAAAGCTGTTGGCATTAAACAAGAGTTAAAAAAAATCTTATAGTACGGAGCATTTATAGATGAAATATTTTTAGATACTTCAATCAGTTTATCAATTAAAAATGTGTTACATTTTTACTATAAAATTATGTAAAAAAAAGCTTAACTACGAATATTAAGTTCTAAGTTAATAAATAGTAACATAAGAAAATTTAAATTATTCATCAAAATTATTTTTTGTAAAAATTAGTTTCCAAATGTCGAAACAGAAAAAAAAGTTTTCAAATAAGAAAAGGCACAGTAGAAAATGTCACTGATATCAAAAGGAATTTCGATAGAAATTTAATTTCTGTTAATAAAATATATCTAGCCTTTTTATTTCTGGAAATATTTAAACAGAACTGTTTGAACAGAAAAATCGATCACTTTTTTCAATTCCTTCTATTAGCTCACACTCTCCCTATATATATCTTGTTCAAATTTTCAATCGTTCATAAAATACCTTTTATTCATACACTCAAGTTCAAATACATTTTTTTTTTGAACTTGTAGTGGATGACACTTGATGTTAATATAGTTTTTTCAGATATTAATTCAGTAATTAAATTTAATTAATTAATTTGAGTTTTTTTTAGATTTAAGTTGCATATATCTATCAATAGATGGCATCAGATAAAGTTAAAAAAAGGAATAAAAATTATTTATAAAGGACTTTCTGCAATATAGTGAAAAAAATAGGAATTGACTTGAAATTTTTTTTTATATTACTTGTTTTCTTTCAACATCGGTAACGTGTGCACATTTTCCTTACTCAAATTTAGCAATCAGATTAAAAAGGAACATATTTTATATAAAATGTTATTAAAACTTACATATTGAATATTTATGCGAATTTATATATATATTTTTCGAAAATGAATGAGTGGAATTAAAAAAGAGTTATTCAGAAGAAAAAAAAGAAATAAAGGAGTGCACAATATTTCTTTCTTTCTGAGATTTCAAGTAACTGTAGTTTAAATAGGAAAGGAATTTCTTGTAATGATTTATATTTCTTTATGAACGAATCAAAACTTTCCAGACTGATATTAGTTACACTTCTGTACTTATGAATTCATGACATTTTTGAATTCTTCAACTCACTTGAAACCTTTTATTCAGTATAAAAAAGAATAAAGACCATTTCGAGACAGAAATAAAGTAAAAAAAAAGTCATAAATATATATTGAAAAGATGTAGACAGCTATAACATAAAGAACATTGATAGACGTAATGTTTTTAAACGTAACATGGAATACTTTTTTTCTATAATTGTAGCAATTTTGTTTTTCTGTTTTTATGTATATGTATTTTAGGTTTTTAAGTATATGTAACAATTTTGAGTATGTTATTAGTTTAATTTTGTTTTTATGTTATGTATTATGTATGAATTTTGTTTTTATGTATTGTAGTATATCAAATAAAACTTTTTGGATAATGCGTACTAATGTGCTTTATTATGGCCCATAGACAAGTTTCATAAATCTTCACCAAATAATCAGGAAACAAAACGAGAACAAACAAATTTAAAATACAGATAAATCAATGAATTTAAATTAATTACAAAGTGCTACAAGAGAATAACAGGGATATATATATATATATATATATGTCATGAACATACCTATATACGACGTAATATCTAATATTTTGAAAATAAAATAAAAAAAGTCTAATTAAAACAATAAAGGTTGGAATAGAAAATAGAAGGAAAAGAAAAAAAAACTAACGTAATAATACGTCAATATAGATTTTGTAATAAATTTCTATAATTGAATTTGAATGCTAGTCTCAAAATACACTCAAGAGCCAAAACATTATGACCACCTGTCAATAACGAGTTGGCCCACCTTTGGCGCGCAACACAGCTTCAACCCGCCTTGGCATGAATTAATATCACCACTTAATACCAGTTAAATACCACTTCCACCTGATCACGTGTCTTCCACGTCATCCAGGCGAGATCATTGCAAAATGTAGGGGTGGTCATAATGTTTTGGCTTTTGAGTGTAGTTCGATTCGTCAGAATAAGAAAGTGAGAAATACAAATTTATAAATTATATTAACTCTAGTAAATTTAAGAATAAATTTTATACAGATCAATTTTTAATTTTTTTTATCTTCCCTCCCACCTCCTAATAAGTTGAAATAATTAAAGTGAAAATGAACATAATTTCATATTTCAGAAATATTCATATGGAAAAACATTACAGTGAATATATTCATTAAATTAAAAGTTATAGATAGACTTAGCTCTTCTAAACATTAATTACAACTAGGGAATTTATTTCACAGTTTAGAAATCTTTTGAATTAAAAAAATACTTTATCTATAATATTTTATTAAAAATATACTCTATTATGTATTTTCTTAAATTCAGTTTTTAAAGTAAATCTTATTATCTGTTTCTATTTCAAGAAAATTGAAACACTTTTCAAACAGTTTGCTCTTACTAAATGATCTCCATCTATTCTACGGAAAAAAGAGTCGTTATGTATTTTGTATGTATTTATTCATAGCAGGCATTTAAACTATGACTTTGATCTACACAGTTAAAAGGATTGTACTACTAATGGAAATGTTTCATATAACTAAATGGAAAATTTCCTTTTTGTGTTAACATTAAAATAAATGTTTTGTATGGCTCGAGCATTTTACAGTCATTGTATGAAAAGAAGTTTACGAATATTTGTTGATAATCATATTTAAAGGCATTTGAGCACAAAAACAAATTTAAATACATTTCATTCATCAAAACTTTGAAGATATTTATCTTAATGCCTTTATTTTTCTGTTTCCTATGATTCTAGTATTAAATTTGTTATTGTGAGTTATGTGTCAGTGTTATCACAGATATTATTTTCTATGGCAAATCTTTAGAAATATATTTGTTGAATTTATAATCAATACAAGATATCTTTAGATTTTTTTAATATAATTGTTTTAATCAGAAAAAAATCTCAATGCTTTTTGAGGTTTATGACGGTGACAAATATAAGTTTATACCTTTGGGCTTCCTCAAAAATTGCGTCTTCAGACATGCATCATTTGATAGATGCATTTTACAGCTGTCTTTTGTTTTATATTGCTTTGAAAACAATTTTTCCTTTCTACTCCATTCCAGATTCCTTCACCTCATATCAAGACCTATTGTTTCACTTCTTTTCCATTTACTTAGCAAAAAAAAAAAAAAAAAAAAAAAAAAAACCTATTAGAAGCTTTTACCCCGATGTAAATGTTCCCCCACCCCATTTGTAACTTTTACCTCACTACCATTCTGTGTAAAGCATGTGAGTCTCCCGTTTCTAAAATCTGTATTAAATGAAAAAATAAATTTATTCCTACGATTCACAATTTTCTTTTATTTTATGTGTAAAATACCAGTTCTAAGAGCAGCATATGCTTTCTATCCCATTTATATTTCTGATTATTTGAGATAGGCTTTAGGTAATATTCAGCGCATATATCTCGTATTGATTTTTCTGGTTCATCATTGGTCATATGTTATTTAGTATAAATATTACTTTCTGGATCAACTTCGTAGGTTTTTCTTCTATCAGCTTAACATACTCCATTACTATCAGAACTATCTTTAACTGTTTATACTCTTCTTGTTAGACAGCTGAAATATTATTAATAATTTCTATTATTGGATAAAATGCTATGTAGAAAATTAATATTTTGTATAGCATTTATATTTAAATAACAATATTAAAAATTAACTATATAGTATTATATTTTCATTCAGTATAAAATTATTTGGTTTAAATTCGTCAGTATCTTTTATCAATGTATTATATTCCATTTATATCAGCATTATCTTCAACTGTTTGTACTCATCTTATTAGACAACTGACATATTATTCCTGAGTTTTACTATTTCTTTACTATGCTGAAATTTATTATTTTTAGACCATTGATATTTAAATAACAATGTTTTACATTATTAACCCTTTCAGCAGCCTTAATGAGACATACACGATCACGCTGTTTTGGTTTAAAATAATTCATTTTGACCCACTGACGTTCGGGAACATGATTCCTTGATAAAAATTCGCATGCTCTTCCTTGTCTCTGACTGTCGATGGCTCTACGTAATACTGATGGCCTACAGATAAAACAACTATCAAAATATCAGATTTTTTCTGCTTTGATTTCTTTTATTTATTTACTTGTAGATTTCGAATTGGTTACAATTTTTAGATGTATTCAAAACTTAAAGTTTCCAAATTTTCAATTTTGTACATTATATCTTTTAGCCGTATAGAGTTCAGAGAAAGTAACTACCCAGTGAAAGGCAAAAACATAAGATCAAAACATCCTTGAAATTTAGAGGAGCATATGGAAGAAAAACGAAATTCGTCTGCAAATTACTTTCTGTTGGAGGGGAAAATCATTTGAATGGCTTATTTGAAAATAGCGATTTTCACTTTGTGTGCTTCACTTGCGTGAAAATAAAAAAAAACCGTTGCCATTTATCATTAAAATGAAATAAAATGCCTACATTCTTGGTTGTGCAAATAATACAAACGCAAAGTCTCGAATAAGCAGAAATACTGAACTCCACTTTTCTACAAATTAAAGATATTCGATAATTGTAACGACATTCTAGATAATCGTATTACAAGGTTGACAGAATTTTGTAAAAAGTTCTTTCCTTTTCTTTTGCAAAAAATGCAATCAGCAAGACAGGATTCACCTGATACAGTTTCATGTGATCTAGAAAATGTGAGATGTTTTAATATATCCTTAACTTTCCTATATTTGTGTCGTCGAAAAACATCTTTATATTTCGTCTGATTATTTTTTTCGGGTTAAATACGAATATAAATTTGTATTCCAAAATAAAACAAAGATAAAAATTAAAATATATGCGTTTTATAAAAGAGATTACGAAAATTTAAAAGAAGCCATTTCACAAATATCCATTGTAAAGCAATGAATAAATAATAATGGCTTTCGAAAGCTAAGCATCTTTGAACGCTTACTATTAAAAGAATAAAACTGGATATAAAAAATATAGTTTACATAAAGGATAGCCAGTTGCATCAATAAAATCACGTGAAAGATTTAAAACATAATTATTTTTTTAAATCATTAAGGAAATTTCTCGTCTCGTCTCGTCTCGTCTTTACAGGATTTCGGAGTGCCCCGGCCCCGAAGGGGCCTAAAACTCCTATCTGCATCTGAGAAACATTGATGAAGGAAAAAAACATTGATAGTTAAAAGGAGGTGAAGTGATTTAAGAGCAAATTTCCCATGTTAAAATATATATTAAAAATATAAGCAAAGAAAAAATTAATAAAATAGCTAATAACAAGGAGAAAAATAAAATAAAAAACAAGAATTATTAAAATAAACAGAACAATTAAAGAATCCAAAATTTAAAAAGGAAAAGGAATCTACAGTAGGATGGGATTTTCATTGCTAGGAATGAAGACTAAAAGCACAGAGGTCATGACGACAACTGAGCCAGTTCGTCTAGGAGCTTTGCAAGTTGTGAAGAACAGCCCTTGGGCGTTTAGCATTTTCCGGAAGATGGAAGTCGTATCTCGGAAGATTACGCATTTTATCTTTCGGGATGTGTTCAAGATTTGCATAGAATTCATTAAGGAAAGGTTACCGCGAATAGCATACTTACAATTTTTACTTTTTATTAAATTGTTGGTACGAACATGCTCTTGTTGACGTCAAGAAGAAAAGTTAACACAATTCGTTTAATGGCAATTGATCGGATTTTTAGAAATTAGTTTGTTCCATATTGAAGCTGTTAGACACCTTAATAGTTTTCTTTCTTGCAGTATGGAATCAATTGTATTTTAAGAAGACACTACTACTTTCAGGTCTGTTCAATTTGAAGTATAAAGCACACTTTTGTTCATAAATAATTCGAGACAATTTTTCAAAAAAAGGAATTATTAAATTTAATACCTGAAACCACGTTGAGAAAAATTCATAACAAAAATCTGTATACAAGTTGTGTTAGTCTTTCGTTAACTCAGATAAAAATCAGATTGCGTTAACCATAATAGTGCGTCAACTGACAACATTGCAGACCGAGATTCTTCTCAGAAGAGATTAGCTGAGTTTGGAAAAAAAGTACATAGACGAAAATTGGAATGTACACATTTTCTAAAAGATATTGCTTCAGGTCGTATTCTGATCTTGAATGAATATAGTGAAATGTATTATCAATCTGAAGATTTCTGAAAGACACACTTTCTTTTTCTCAAGTGTCTGAAAGATACAATGGTAGAGGAGGTGGGATTAGGGTTTATTACGGAACTTCTCTGGTTGGCCATACTGACTAGTAAATATATGATAAAACATTGACAGGTGTGAGGTATGGGGTCGTAACCTATGATTCAATAATAATAAGAAGTAAGAATATATTGTGGTTTTAGAGAGATAAATTCTTTTTAATCTATGATGATGCCCTAGTTCTCCGAGCTAGGCTATCCATGTCGATACATAGCTGGAGCATCAAGTTCTAGAATGAAGTGAATGCCAATTTGAATCTTATTCTTATCAAGCATCTTTCCAACTACATATGAAGTCATATGGCTACTCATAGTCTTCTTCCAAATCTATCTAGCTGGTTCAATAGAACAAATGTTGTTAAATTAATGATATTTTTGTCCAATTTCGTTGTTCAACTAGTATTTGAAATGGGGATAAAATGCATTACTGCTAGAAAATAAACTATTCCTTATTGAAATCCATTAATTCAAATTTCTTTGCAAGAATTTATATTTTCTTATTTTTTTAAAATTGTAAGAAAAGACAAAAGAAAAAAATGTAATTATATATTTTTTAAATAATTGCAAATTAATGACTAAACATGAAAAATGTAATTATAAATATATTAAAATAAACTAAGGAACAGTAAATAATTTTGCAAAGAACAGGTCATAAAATATTCACTTGTATATTTAATATGCTGTATTTAATTAACATCTAACACAGAAATGAAAAAAAACCTATTGCTACTCAATTATTGTAAATTAGAAAAAAATAAATATATTCAGATCTGTTGGTATTTAACAAGAGTTAAAAAAAAAAAAATCTTAAAGTACAGAACAATTATAGACTAAATATTTTTAGATCCTTCAATCAGTTTATATCATGGAATGCAAAATGTTTTACATTTTTACTATAAAATTATGTACAAAAAATAATATAAAATAATAAATAATGAGATAAGAAAATCTATACGCATCTAAAGCATATTTTGCAAGAATAAATTTCCAAATATCCAAATAGATATGAATTTCTTTTCATGAAAACTCAAGCTCAGTACAAAATGCTATTGATATCAAAATGAATTTTGATAGAAAATAAATTTTTACTAATAAAATATATCTAACATTTTTATGTCTGACAGGATTTAGAAAGATATCTTTTGAACAAGAAATTCGATCACTTTTATTTCCTTTGAATATCGGTAATGTATGCTATGAATATTTTCCTTTCTCAAATCTGGTCATAGGTATCAAAAGAAACAAATTTTGTATAAAACGTCATTAAAATATACATACTGAATATTTATAGGCATTTATGAATTATTTTTATTTTTATTTATTTTTTGAATATGAATGGACTGAATTAAAAAGAAATTTTTCAGTAAAAAAAAAAATCAACAGAAGATAATAAGAGGAAAATTATTTTTTATTTGAAATTTCCAAGAGCTGTAGTTTAAATAAAAATGGAATTTTTATATTGAATCATATTTCCTTATGAACGAATCAAAAGTTTCTAGACTGATATTAGTTACACTTCTGTACTTAGGATTTCACGACATTTTTCAATTCTTCGAAGCACTTGAAACCTTTATTCAGTTTTAAAAAAAATAAAGATAATCTTGAGACAAAAGTAGGATCAAAGAGACCATAAATATATATTGAAGAGATGTATCCAAACATAGGATGGATATATTTTATAGTAAAGCAGAACAGATGAAATATAGTATTTCACTGAAGCGCATTTTATAAAAAGAACAATTTTTCCATTTTACTGTCAATAGATAGAAACAAAGTTTTATCTGGAAGTTTGACTACATTTCAAAGAAAATTTCTAACTATTTATTTATTGTAGAAATGGAATCATGTAAGTAACAAGTCAATGCTTTTTTCTATAAATGCAACAATTTTGTGTTTATGTATCAAATAATACCTTTTGAAATAATAAGTAAGTGTACAAGTATTTTATTAGGGCATATGGACAAATTTCATAAATTTGCACCGAATAATCCGAAAACAAAATGCGAACAACCAAATACAGAAGTTAAAATACAGATAAATGAATGAATTAAAGTTAATTAAAACCTGGTATAGGGTAAGAACATGGATATATATTTAACTAAGTAGCTTATAACATTTTGAAATAATAAGAACACGAATCAATATATAACATACAAATATACACTGAAGTGATAAAAGTCATGGGATAGCAATATGCAAATTTTCAGATGGCAGTAGCATCGCGTAGAACAGGTATAAATGCGCAGTGCTTTCGCAGAGCTTTCATTTCTGTTCAAGTTATTCATGTGAAGAGGTTTTGACGTGATGATGACCGCACGACGGGAATTAATAGACTTTGAACGCGGAATGTTAGTTGGAGCTAGACGCATGGGTCATGCCATTTCGGAAATCGTTAGGGAATTCAACATTCCCAGATCCACTGTGTCAAGAGTGTGCCGAGAGTATGAAATTTCAGGCATAACATTCCACCATGGACAGCGCAGTGGTCGACCGCCTGCACTTAACGACCGAGACCGGCGACGTCTGCAAAGAGTCGTAAATTCTAACAGACAAGCAACACTGCGTCAAATGTGGGACGTACAAGGGACTTGTCTGTTAGAACTGTGCGGAGAAATTTGGCTTTCTTGGGATATTCCAGCAGAAGACCGACTCGAGTGCCTTTACTAACAGAACGACATCGCATGCAGCGAATCTCATGGGCACGTGAGCATATCGGTTGGTCCCTAGATGAATGGAAAACCGTGGCCTGGTCCGATGAGTCACGATTTCAGTTGGTAAGAGCTGATGGTAGCGTTCGAGTGTGGCGCAGACCCCACGAAGCCATGGACCCAAACTGTCAGCAAGGCACTGTTCAAGCTGGTGGTGGCTCCGTAATGGTGTGGGCTGTTTTTTCATGGCATGGACTTGGTCCTCTGGTGCGACTGGACCGAACATTGACTGGAAATGCTTATGTTCAGCTACTTGGAGATCACTTGCAGCCATTCATGGACTTCATGTACCCAAACAACGATGGGATTTTTATGGATGACAATTCGCCATGTCACCGGGCCACAACTGTTCGCGATTGGTTTGAAGGACATTCTGGACAATTCCAACGAATGATCTGGCCACCTAGATCGCCCAACATGAATCCCATCGAACATTTATGGGACATCATCGAGAGGTGCCCAAAATCCTGCACCATCAACGCTTTCACAATTATGGACGTCTATCGAGACAGCATGGCTCAATATTCCTGCAGAAGACTTCCAACGACTTGTTGAGTCCATGCCACGTCGAGTCGCTGCACTTCGCCGGGCGAAAGGAGGGCCGGCACGATATTAAGAGGTATCCCATGACTTTTGTCACTTCAGTGTATAAAGTAATATATAAGAACCAAATACAAGAAGTAATTTTTTTATTAAATCGTATTTCCTTATGAACGAATCAAAAGTTTCTAGACTGATATAAACACTTTGAAAACATTTTGAAAAAAATAATTATAACATTTTGAAAAAAAAAAAAAAAGGTTATAACATTTTGAACGTTTTGAAATAACATTTATTTATAATATTTTGAAAAAAAAATAACATTTTAACATTATATAACATTTTAAAAAAATATTTTGAATAGCATTTTGAAAAAATAAAAATAAAAAAAAGGCTTATATTAAAACAATAAAGGTTGGAATAAAAAATAGGAGGGCAAAGAGAAGAAAATTAACAAAATTATGCGGGAGTGTAGTTTTTGTAACAAATTTCTTTAATTGAATTTGATGTTAGTCTTAATTTCTCTAAAAACTATTTCGATTCATCCGAATAAGGAAAGGAAATATAAAAATTTATAAATTATATTAATATTAGCAAATTTAAAAATAAATTTTGTACTGATCAATTTTTAATTTTTTATCTCACACCAAGTATCTCACACTATGTAAAAAGATATAAAGTGAAAAATGAACATAATTTCAGGTTTCAAAGTAAATACTCTTAAAGTCCTTTACAATTTTAAACTCGTAAAACAATACCGTGTTAAAAATATTCTCTTAGATCTTCTAAACATTAATTACAACTTAGGAAATTATTTTACAATTTGTTGTTGTTTCTTATCCCACTTGGCTTGCCAAGCCCACGAGCCTATACGTACTCATGATTGAAGGGGAAGGAAGAAGCTTCTGTTGTGACGGAGCACCCGTAGGTAGAAGTCTGACTTTTGGGTCCGTGACGCTCTTACAGTCATAGGAGACCGGGACCTACGGCTTAAAGTGGATTCCGAACCACTACAAACATCCATGGCACCGCCGGGATTCGAACCCGAAACTTGTGGCACCGAGCGCCAGACACTCGGCCATTCAGGTCCCAAATTTGTGAATGCCAACGGCACGCGATGTTCCCAGGTGGTCACCCACCCAAGTACTGACCGCGCCCAATGATGCTTGACTTCGGTGATCTAACGAGAACCGGTATATTCAGCATGGTACGGCCGTTGGCTTATTTTACAATTTAGAAAGCGTATTAATATAAAAAAAAAATACTTTTTTTTAATTTCCCATGGCAAGGCAAGTAGAAGAAGAATAAAAATAGTAATAATAACAAAAATAACAAGGGACAAAAAATACAAAAGAATAAACGTCCAAAAAATGCAAAGATGACCGAAGTCATTGCCTTAAGAGTTCTCTCGCACGCCAGTAAAGCGCTGTCTCCTAGTCGCCGTCAAGTACCGCACATCGTTGGAGGTGGTCTCTGTTCATTGGGTCTGTTGAACCACATAGGGGGCCGAATTACTTTGAAATATTTACTAATTTTTGAGGATAGATTCAATAGAGTGGTTATTTTGTCTGATTCACAAGCCGCAATTCAGGCTATTAGTTCCACCAAGCCACCTTCATCAGAGGAAATCTCCCAGTGTCAAAAAAATACTTTATCTACAAGATACAATGAAAAATATACTCTATTACATCCCTTTTTAAATCCAATTTTCAAAGTAAATCTTATTATCTGTTTAAAATACAAGAAAATTGTAACACTTCTCTAGAAGATCGCTCGTACTAAATGGTTTTCAACTATTCTACGGAAAAAAGTGTCGTTATCTGTTTTTGTATTTATTTATTCATAGCAGGCATTTAAACTACGACTTTGATTAAAAACATTTTAAAAGGATTATACTACTAATGGAAATTTTTCATACAACTAGATGGAAAATTTCTTTTTGTGAAAATAAATGTTTTGTATGGATCGAGAATTTTTTAGTTTCATTACATGAAAAGTAGTTAAAGAATATTTGTTGATAATACAATTTAATGACGTGGGAGTATAAAAATAAATTTAAATGCATTTCATTCCACAAATATTTGAAGATATTTATCTTAATGTTTTTAGTTTTCTAAATTTCCTATGATTTTAGTATTTTTGTCTGATGGCCGAGTGACTAGCGCTATGTCGCTCGGTGCTACAGGTTTTGGGTTCGAATCCTGATCGGGCTATGGATGTTGGTAGTGGTTCGGAATTCACTTTAAACCGTAGGTCCCGGCATATTATGAATGTAGAGCTGACAACCCTACCCTGTAAAAAAGAAAACACCTACTGTCACAAATTTTGCCAGTAGGCAGACGGCCTTGGCCCACCTTAGGGCTGTTGCGCTGGTGATGATGATGATAAATCTCGTATTAAATTTGTAACTGTGAGTAAGGTGTCAGTGTTGTCACTGATATTATTTTCTATATCAAATATTTATAAATACACTTGTTGAATTTATAATCAATAGAAGATATCTTTAGATTTTTTTTAAATAGAATTGTTTTAATTTACATAAAAATCTCAATATAGTGTGAGGTATATGACATTGACTCCTTTGGGATTCCTGAAAAATTGCAACTTCTGACGCAATCCGATAGACGGGTGTTACATCTCTATGTTGTTTTATAGTCCTTTGAATACTTTTTTTTTCTTCTTCTCCATTCCATGTTCACTTACCTTATATCGAGACATATTGCTTCAATTCTTTTCCATTTACCAAGCAAGAAAAGTTAAAAAAAAAAAAAAAAAAAAAAAGAAACTGATGGAAGCTTTTACCCTGATAGGGAAGTTTCCCCACCCTATTTGTATCTTTTACCCTGATACCACCCCGTGTACATTATGTAAGTCAGAATATATATTAAGTCAAAAAAAATTTATTCATACGATTTACAATTTTCTATTATTTCATGTGTAAAATACCAATTCTAAGAGCTGCATATGCTTTGTATCCCATTTATATTTCTGATTATTTGAGATAGATTTTAAGTAATATTCTGCGCATACATCTCGTATTGATTTTTCTGGTTCATCATGCGCCATATGTTATTCAGTATAAGTATTAATATCTGGATCAACTTCGTCAGTATCTTCTATCAGCTTAATATACTCCGTTACCATCAGAATTATCTATAACTGTTTATAAGCCTCTTGCTAGACATCTGACTTATTATCCGTATGTTTTATTATTGGATAAGATGCTATATAGAAATCTAATATGTTATGGACCATTCATATTTAAATAATAATGTCAATTATTCAGCATAAAAAAGAATAAAGAACAGTTTGAGACAGAAATAATGTCAAAAGAGCCATAAATATGTATTGAAAAGATGTAGACGTCTATATCATAAGAACATTGATATACGTAATGTTTTTAGATCCTTCAATCATCATGGAAAGGAAAATGTCTTAAATTTTTACTATAAAATTCGTAAAAATTATAAGTTCTCGGTTAAGTTATATTCGAATTATAAGTTCTCAGTTAATAAATAGTATTATTTAAAAATATTAAATTAAGTTTGATAAAATATTTTTAACCTTGTATGTATTTTTTTCAAATTGAATGTGTTGAATTATATAGGAGTTATTCAGAAAAAAAAGTAAATAAAGAACTCTGCAAAATTACTTTTTATCTGACATCTGTAGTTTAAAAAGAAGAGTAATTTTTTTATGGAGTCATATTTCGATATGAACAAATCTTCTAGATCTTCTAGAAACAAAACTTTCTAGACTGTTATTAGTTACATTTTTGTAGTGATGATTTCATGACCTTTTTGAATTCTTCAAATCGCTTTAAAACTTTATTCAATATAAAAAAAGAATTAAGATCAATTTTGAGACAGTTTTGAGACAGAAATAGAGTCAAAGAGGCCATAAATATATATTCAAAAGGTGTATTCAAACACAGGACGGATACCTTTTATAGTAAAGCAGAACAGATGAAAAAAAATTGTATTACGCTGAAACGCATTTAATAAAAAGGATATTACTGATATTAGTTACACTTCTGTATAAACTGATATTAGTTACACTTCTGTATAAACAGATATTAGTTACACTTCTGTATAAACAGATATTAGTTACACTTCTGTACTTATGATTTCATGACATATTTCAATTCTTCAACTCACTGGAAACTTTTTATTCAGTATAAAAAGAATAAAGATCATTTTGAGACAGTTTTGACGCAGAAATAGAATAAAAAAAAAACCATCAATTTTTTTTTTAAAAGATGTGTCCAAATATAGAATGTATATCTTTTATAGTAAGGCAGAACAGATGAAATACGCAGAAACACATTTTATAAAAAGGACAAGTTTTCCATTTTACTGTCAAATGATAGAAACAGCATTTTAGCTAGAAGTTTGATAGCATTTAAAAGATAATTTCTGACAATTTATTAACTGTGTAAGTGGAATTATAAATGTAACATGGAAATGATTTTTATTTCTGTTTATGCAACAATTTTGTATTTAAGTATCAAATAAAACCTTTTGAATTAATAAGTAAGTAAAGTGCTTTATTAAGGCAAATGGATTGTTTTTCAAAAATCTGTAATAAATAATCAAGAAATAATACAAGAAAACACAAATACAACAATCAAAATACTGATAAATCAGTGAATTTAAATTAATTCCAAATTGCTATAAGTAAATAACACACACATATATATATATAAATATATAAACATCCATATGAATAAATATATAAAATAATATATATAACATTTTGAAAAATAAAAAAAATAAAAGGTCTTATATAAAAATAGTAAAAGTTACAATAGAAAATAAGAGAGAAAAGGAAAAAAAAACATAATGTAATAATATGTCATTATAGTTTTTATAACAAATTTCCATAATTGAATTTGATGTTAATGTCAAGTTCTTTAAAAGAACTATTTCGATTTATCCAAATAAAAAATTGAAAAATGCAAATTTTTAAATTTTATTAACTCTAGTAAATTTAATAATAAATTTTATATCGATCAATTTTCAATTTTTTATCTCCTTACCCCTCCTTATTAGTAAAATAATCTAAAGTGAAAATGAACATAATTTCAGTTTCCATAATAAATGCCTTAAAATTAGCCTAATAAGTCCTTTAAAATTTAAACTTACTTGTTAAGAAATATTCATAAGTGAAAACATTAAGTTATTCATTAAATTAAAAGTTACAAGCAAACTTAGGTCTTCTAAAAGTTAATTACAATTTGGGAATTTATTTCTCAGAAAGCTTATTAACGCAAAAAATTCTCTAACTACTAGATTTTATGATACATATACTCTTTTATATACCTATTTAAATTCAATTTTGAAAGTAAATCCTATTATATGTCTATATTCCGAGAAAATTGAAATACTTCTCTAGAAGATCGCTCGTAGTATTTCCAGTTGTTCTACGAAAAAAAGTGTTGATATCCAATTTTGATCCAGTTGTTTTTGTATGTATTTATTCATAGTGGGCATTTGCACTGTGATTTTGATCTGCAGTTTAAAGGGATTGACAACTAATGGAAATTTTTCCTGCAACTAAATGGAAAATTTCTTTTCGGCACAACAACACATCAGAAGCATAATTTATTCTGACACTATTGCTTAAAACACTTTTGCAAATATTGCATAAAATTGATAATTACAGATGTTTTGGATGACAGCATTAAGTAATATCACAATATTCATTTATTTAATTCATTGTCTTTAAAATGGATTTATTATTAGTCTTTTTTTTTTATTTCAATAAAAAATAAATATTTTTTGAAAATGAATGGATTAAATTAAAAAGGAGTTGTTCAGTAAAAAAAGAAATAGAGAATTCCGTAATATTACTCTTTAATCTGAAATTGTGCAGAAACTCTAGTTTAAATAGAAAAAGCATTTTTTTATTGAATCATATTTTCTTATGGACGAATCAAATGTTTCTGGACTGATATTAGTTAACCTTCTGTACTTATGAATTCATGACATTTTTCAATTCTTCAACTTTCTTCAAACCTTTATTCAGTATAAAAAAGTATAAATACCATTTTGAGACAGAAATATAGTCAAAGAAGCCATAAATATATATTGAAAAGATGTATCCTAATATATGAAGGATATTTTTTATAGTAAAGCAGAGCAGATGAAAAAAAAGTATTACGTTGAAACGCATTTTATAAAAAGAGCAAGTTTTCCATTTTACTGTCAATAGAAAGAAAGAACGTTTTAGCTTTAATTTCGACTACATTTCAAAGAATATTTATAATTATTTATTTATTGTGTAAGTGAAATTATAAGTAACATGGAAATTATTTTTTCTGTAAATGCAACATATTGTTCATTTGTACATTTGTATTTTATGTATCAAATAAAACCTTTTTGAAATAATAAGTCACAAGTACTTTATTATGGCACATGGACAGATTTCATAAATCTGCACCAAATAATCAGGAAACAAAGCGAGAACAAACAGATACAAAAATTAAAATAAAGATAAATCAATTAATTAAAATTAATTACAAATTGGTAAAGGTAAATAACATGCATATGTACTATACATATGAAGAAATATATAACATTTTGAAAAAAATAAATAAAAGTGCCTTATGTAAAAACAATAAAAGTTACAATTGAAAATAGAAGGAAAATATATACATAAGAAAATTAGAAATACAAGTTTATAAACCATATTAACTCTAGTAAATTAAATAATACATTTTATACAGATCCAGTTTCAATTTCTTATCACCTCCTTCCTCTCCTTCTAATAAGTAGAAATATATGAAGTGATAATCATAAACATAATTTCAGATTTCAAAGTAAATACTCTGAGTCATTTAAAATTTAAAACATATTCGTTAAGAAATATTAATATGTGAAAAACATTACACTGCAAATGTTCATTAAATTAAATTTACAAACTTATCTTTTCTAAACATTAATTACAACTTGGGAATTTATGTGTTTCACAATTTAGTAAACTTATGAATGTAAAAGAATACTTTATTTGCAAGATTTTATGAAAAACAAATTGTATTAGATCCTTTTTTAAATTCAATTTTCAAACAAAATCTTTTTATCTGTTTCTATCTCGAGAAATTTGAAACACTTCTCTAACAGATCGCACCTACTAATAGGTTTCCATCTAATTCTACAGAAAAAAAGCATCGCTATCTGTTTTGTATGTATTTACTCATAGCAGGCATTTAAGCTATGACTTTGATCTATACAATTAAAAGGATTATACTACTAATGGAAACATTTTCATACATAAATGGAAAATTTCTTGTTGTGTTAACATAAAAATAAATGTTTCGTATGGATCGAGCATTTTACCGTCATTAGATGAAAAGAAGTTGAAGAATATTTGATGCTAATCCAATTAAAAGGCGTGGGAGTATAAAAACAATTTTAAATGCATTTTATTCAATAAAGGTGAAGAAGTATAATGTGTTTGTTACTGTTTTCTGTAATTATAGTTTTAAATGTGTAATTGTGAGTAAGGTATGAGTGTTGTTACAGAAAATAATTTTTACAGCAAATATTTATAAATATATTTACGGTTGAATTTAAAATCAATACAAGATGTCTTTAGATATTTTAAATAGAATTGTATTGATTTGCTTAAAAATCTCAATTCTTTTTAGGGTGTATGATGTTAAAAAATATACGTTTGCTCCGTTGGGCTTCCTAAAAAAGTGTAACTTCAGATACGTATCATTTGATAGGTGCCTTCTACAGTTCCGTGTTGTTTTATAGTGCTTTGAAAACGATTTTTCCTTTCTTCTCCATTCCAGATTCAGTTATCTTATACCACGACATATTGTTGCAAAAAAGTAAACTGGTGGAAGCTTTTATGAAAGTTTCGCCCCCATTTGTAACTTTTCCCATCATATAACCCTAGGTAAATCATATTGAGTGTTCCGTTTTTAAAATTTCTGAGTGAAAAAAATACATTTATTTGATCTAGCCTATTAGCCTATTGGCTTTATCGCTGGCCTAATGGTCATCAGGTTGTTTTGACGTCTGTTGGAATTTGTATGCTTTAGTTCGCGCCACGCAGCGTCACGTGATAGTTTTATAGAAATCGTTTGGAACTGATTTAGAATTGCGCTGTTGACGTGGAAACGAGCTGTTGGTTGCTGTGGAAACGGGCTGTTGCCGTGGAGACCAGCTGTTGCTGTGGAAACGAGTTGTTTTATTCTAAAAAGAACATTCTTCTTCCAGTTGAGCTTTTGCCTTTGAACTGTTACCATCAACCCTGTATATATTTGTAAATATTGCTCGTAAATAAATGAAGATTCCATAAATGTTTGTATGGATTGATCAATACTTCTCGAACCACTAGAAAGCTGCGGCCAACCAGAAAAATAGAACCACCGATAGAGAGAACCACGATAGTCGTAGTGACGACAACGTCAAGAAGAAGAAATGTTTACACGATTTATTTAATGGCAATTGATCGGAGTTTTAGAAATTAATTTATCCCATTTTGAAACTGCTAGACACCTAAATGCTTTTTTTCTTGCAGTATGCGATTAATTTTATTTTAAAACACACTACTTTCTGGTATATTGTATAATATATAACATTTTGAAAAAAAATATAGAAATCGTAAAAGTTTCATAAGTCTGCACCAAATAATCTGGAATCTAAAGGTAATAAATCAATCCATTTAAATCAATTTAAAGGTAATAAATCAATCAATCAATCTAAAGGTAGATAAATCAATTAATTTAAACTGATTACAAATTGGTACAAGTAAATAACATATATATTGTTCATAAATATAATTTATTCATAAATATATGAATAAATACATAATATTTATAAAAAAAATCTTCCATAAAAACTCAAAATAGAAAATAGGAGAGAAAAGACAAAAGATATTATGTAATAATATGTCAGTATAGAATTTGTTAGAAATTTCTATAATTGAATTTTATGTTAATCTCAAGTTGCCTAAAATTTATTTCGATTCGTATTAATTCTAGTAAATTGAATGATAAATTTTATATAAATCGATTTTGAATTTCTTGTCTTCCCTCTCACCTCCAAATAAGTAGAAAGAAATAAAGTAAAAATGAACATAATTTCAGATTTCAAAGGAAGTACTCTTAAAAGTCATTTAAAATTTTATACTTAAGCATTCTCTTAGCTCTTTTAAACATTAATTGAAGCTTGGGAATTTATTTCACAATTTAAGAAGCTTATGAATACAAAAAATATTTTATCTACGAGATTTTTTTGCAAAATATACTCTATTACATATCTTTTTAAATTCAGTTTTCAAGTAAATCTTATTATTTGTTTATATTCCGAAACAATTGAAATACATCTCTAGCTGATCGCCAGTACTAAAAGATTTCCGACTATTCTACGGAAAACAGTTTTGTTATCAGATTTTGATCCAGCTGTTTTTGCATGCATTTATTCATAGCTGGCACTTAAACTATGATTTTGATCTATACAATTTAAAAGGATTATAGTGAGAATGGAAATTTTTCATGCAAGTAAATGCATTTTTTTTTTAAAGTTAATATTAAAATAAATGTTTTGTATGGATCGAGCATTTTACCGTCATTACATGATAAGTAGCTGAAGAATATTTGTTCATAATCCAATTTAAAGACGTGGGAGTATAAAAATAAACTTAAATGCATTTTATTCAACAAAAATTTGAAGATGTGTTAATGTGTTTAGTTTTCTATTTTCCATAGTTCCAGTATTAAATTTGTAATTGTGAGTACAAATTAGTGTTGTCACAGATAATATTTTCTATAGCAAATATTTGTAAATACATTTATGGTTGGATTTATAATCAGAAAAATATGTCTTTATATTATTTAAATAGAATTGTTTTAATTTGCTTAAAAATCTCAATACTTTTCATTGTTTACTATGTTGGCATATATAAATTTAATGTTTACCCTCTTGGGTTTCCTGAAAAACTGCATCTTCAGGTACGCAGCATCTGACGGGCGAATTTTACAACTTTGTGATGTTTTATAGTGCTTTGGAAACCATTTTTCTATTGTTCTCCATTCCAGATTCCTCTATCTTAAATCGAGTCCTATTGCTTCACCTCCATTTACTTAGCATAAAAAGGAAGAATAAGTATCGAGGAATTTTTTACCTCGATATGAAAGCTTACCCTTACTCTCCCGTTTGCAACTTTTACCCTGATAACATCATGTGTAAATCATGTTTGTCATCCGTTTTTAAAGTTTCTGCTAATTGAAAAGATACATTTATTCGTATGATTTGTAAATTTATAACATTTTAATTGCAAAATACAAGTACCGAAACCTGTATATGCTTTGTATATTTATATTTAGGGTTATCTGATAATTTTGTTGTAATATTCCGCGCTTAGCAATCACAATATTTCTTGGTATTGATTTTTCTGTTTTGTCGCCGAGCATAATGCCATTCAGTATAAATATTATCTGGATTAACTTCGTTGATATCATCTATCAATGTAATATATTCCATTGTTATCAGAATTATCTTCAACTCGTCTTGTTAGACAGCTGACATATTATTTGTAAGTTCTACTATTCCATAAGATGTTATGTCAAAATGTATTAATATTTTAACAAAATGCATTAATATTTGAACAAAATGCATTAATATTTGAACAAAATGTATTAATATTTTTATTCATATTTAAATAACAATGTTTAATATACACTCAAGAGCCAAAACATTATGACCACCTGTCAATAACGAGTTGGTCCGCAGCCTTTCCCAGTAAGTGAAAGAATGATTCTTCAGACTCTCCAGCAGCAGTTAAATACCACTTCCACCTGATCACGTGCCTTCCACGTCATCCAGGCAAGTTCATTGCAAAATGTAGGAGTGGTCATAATGTTTTGGCTCTTGAGTGTAAATAATATGTAATATTATATTGCTATTGAATATAAAAATTATCTGGTACAACTTCCGGTATTTTCTATCAGTGTAATATACTCCGTTACTATCAGAATTTTCTTTAACTGCTTTTACTCATCTTGTTAGATAGTTGGCATATTATTCGTATGTTCTATTATTGGATAAGATGCTACATAGAAATTTAATATGTTTTGGACCATTCATATTTAAATAAAAATCTTTCATTATTGACTCCTTCAGCAGCCTGAATGAGACTTATTCTATCTCACTTTTCTGGAAATAATAAAGTCAATTTGACATTCGGGAAACTATGCAAGCTCTCATGCTTTCTCTTCATATCAGAAATGGTCTGATTGTGGATTGCGGAATACTGATGGTCTAGAGATAAAACAAATCAAGATATGAGTTTGATTTCTTTTTACTTGTAGATGTTGAATTGACTCCAATTTTAAGATACATTCAAGAGCTATAGTTTCCATTTGTTCATTTTCGTACATTATATTCTGTAAGCGTAAAGAGAAATTAAACATCGAGTGAAAGGCATAAATACAAGTTCAAAGCCTCCCTGAACCTTAGCGGAACATATGGCAGAAAAACGATTTTCGATTGCAAACCGGCTTGCGTTGGAGAGGATAACTATTTGAATAGTTATTTGAAAAATAATGATCTTTCACTGTCGGTTTTTTAAAATATTAACGAAAATAAAAAGAAAAAAAACCTTGCCGTTTATAATTGAAATGAAGTAAAATGAGTACATTGTAGGTTGTGTAAATAACTCAATCGCAAAGCTGCGAAAAAATAGTAATAATGAATTCCCTTTTTCTACAAATTAATTGTAACAGCAATCTAGATTAGGGGTGGCCAACCCAAATGATCTCGCGGGCCACTTCAGAAATGCATCGTAATTCCGCGGGCCGCATATAATTTTTCTTACATGTAAACATAGATAATATAATAATAATGAAATTAAATGCACATAAGAAATATATAACACTAAAAATGAAGTAAAAAAATATAGATATAAATGAAATAAAAATGAAATTATTAAAAATATTTATTTTACCAGTGCGATATTTGTTTGTGCAAGAATATTATTTTAAAATTAAAGATAATTTTTTTCTCATAATTTTGAGAGTTAATTTTTGAGTATAGGGATGCACAAATAACGCTCAATTACGTATTAGCTCACACTCTCCCTATATATATCTTGTTCAAATTTCAATCGTTAATAAAATACTTTTTATTCATCCACTCAAGTTCAAATGCATTTTTTTTCAACTTGTAGTGGATGACACTTAATATTAATATTTTTTTCAAATATTAATTCAGTAATTAAATTTAATTAATTAATTTTAGTTTTTTTTAGATTTAAGTTGCCTATATCTACCAATAGATGGCGCCAGATAAACTTTAAGAAAAAAAGAATTAAAATTATTTGTAAAGAACTTTCTGCAAAATAGTGAAAAAAAATAGGAATTGACTTAAATTTTTTTTTTATATTACTTGTTTTAATACATTGGGTTTCACAACTTTGAAAATTATAAAATAAAGATATTTCGTAGAAGTGTAATAAATCTCACGTGCCGGAAACATGTTCAAGACGGGCCGCGCGTTGGCCACTCCTGTTCTAGATAATCTCACTATGAGTCAGACAGAATTTTTTGAAAAAATTTTATTCTTTTCTTTTGAAAAAAGTACAATTTTTATTGCACCCTCATCAGTCAGTTAGACTATCAGGCAGACTCAATATCCCGATAGAGTGTCATGTGATAGTAATGAAAATTTGAGATTGTTTTATATATCTTTATCTCTTTTTATAATTGAGACGTCAATAAACATATTTATGTATTTTCTGATTTTTTTTTCGGGATAAATATGGATGAATCCTTGAATTCAGAAATAAAATATACAAAAAAAACAATTAAAATATATGCATTTTATAGAAAAGAGTAAGAAAAGTTTCACAAATATCCATTGAAAAGCAATGAATAAAATATAATGGCTTATAAAAGTTAAGTGCTTTTTAACACATACCATTAAAGGAAAAAGTTGAAAATAAGAAAATATTGCTTACATAAAGGATTACCAGTAGCATCAATAAAATTACGTGAAAGATTTGAAAAATAGCATTGAGGAAAGGTATCCGTGAATGTCATACTTTTCAATTTTTACTTTATATTAAATTGTTAGTAGGAATATATTGTTGTTGACGTCAAGAAGAAATGTTTTCACGATTCGTTTAATGGCGATTGATCGGAGTTTTAGAAATCTGCTTATCCCCAGCTGCTAGACGACGAAATGGATTTTTTACTGCATTGGATCAATTTTATTTAAAACAAAAATACTACTACTTTCTGGTCTTTTCGAAGTATACAGCCCACATATGTGCCAAAGCCACTCGAAACAGTTTTTCACAAAAGAGAAACTGGATACCTGAAACAATGTTGAGAAGAATTCATAACGAAATCTTGTATACAAGCTGTACAAGTCTTTCGTAATCTCAGATAAACATCTGGTTTTGCTAACCATAACAGTCCGTCATTTTACAACAATGCAGATTTAGATTCTTCACAGAAGAGTTGAGGTTCACTTTTGAAAAAACAAATAGACAAAAAAATTCGAATGCCCACATTTTTTAAAAGATATTGTCCCAGGTCTTATTCTTATGTTGAATGAATATAGTAAATGGTATTATCAGACGTAAGTATCTGAAAGACACAATGGTAGAGGAGGTGTCATTAGGGATTATTATGGAATTTCTCTTGCTGGTCTCACTGGCAGATGCGAGTTCGTAATCTATGATTCATATGTAAGAACATATTTTGATTTTACAGATGATTAATTATTTCTAATGATGATCCTGATAATGCCCGAGTTCACTGAGATAGGTTAGGCTTGCCGACACAAAGTTTGAGCATCAAGTTCTAGAGTGAAGTAAATGCCAATTTGAATAATATATCTTATTCTTATCAAGCAACTACTGGATTGCCTATAAGGCCAGATGGCAGCTTACAGTCTTTCTCCAATTCCAGCTAACTCATTTAATAGAACAAATGTTGTTCCATTAATGTTATTTTTCATCAAATTTCGTTGTTCGACTAATATTAAAAATTGATGTCAACGTACATAATTCCTAGAAAAGGTCATATTCCTTACTGAAACTCGTTTACACAAATGTCTTTGCAAGAATGAATAATTTCTTTTTTTTTTCTCCAAAAATTTCGGAAAAGTCAATAAAAAAAATGTAATAACTTTTATAAATAAAAATAAAATTAATGATTACAAATTCATATTTAAATTTTTATAAAAAAAAAAATGTAATTATTTATTTTAAAATTTGGAATACATCAAAATAAACTAAGGAACTATAAATAATTACATAAAAAAAGTTCACAAAAATTTCCCCTGTATTCTTAATAAGTTGTATTTAATTAGAATAAATGATAATAAAAAATTGAATGTTACTCAAATAGTTGAGTAACAATCAGTTTTTTATTGGACGTTAAAAAAACTTAACGTTCAGTTGGACGTTAGAATAAAAGAAAAATTTTCATGGTTGTGGGCATTTATCAAGAGCTAAAAAATCTTAAAGAAAATAACATTTATAAAATAATTGTTTTTAGATTCTTTAATCAGTTTTTATCATGGAATTCATCTTTTCTGATATAAGCCGATTTTAATAAGCAATATAAGTAATGGATCTTTCAATTTTACGTTTTCACTATAAAAATATGTAAGAAACTTAACTAAGAATTATAAGTTCAGAGTTAATAAGTTGTAAAAATATTAAACTAATTTTGATAAAATATTCTTAATATTGACAGCAGATTTCAAAAATTTTCACAGGCAATTTTTATATGAAAAGGAATTATCTTATATCAATATAATTTACTTCAAATGCATTGATATTCATAATCTATATGGTATTTTTATGTGCAGGGAGGACACCATCTATCACCAAATGTCAAAAGTGCCTAGAGGCAATGACTATTAAATGAATAGATACATTATCCTTAATTTGCTTGTTGCTAATTTGTCGAAATTAATTTGGATTTGGAATTAATTGGCTAATTTGGACGTAATCGGGAAAGTTCTCTACAAGCAGACAGATTACAGATAAAAGATGGTAAAATATGCTTTCTCAGTAGCATCGAATCGATATATTTTTTCAGCTGTAACTGTCATCCAACACTAGAAGATTCGAACCTAATTGTTACTCACAGACTCTCTGAGCCTCTCACTGGGACAAGAATGAACCAGCTGTATACAAATGTGAATAAAAAATTAACATTAACTTTAAAAATCTTTAACGGTTCTATCAAAAATTTATAATTACGTGTAATTTTTTATATGAATATTAATTACTTTTTACGAATATAATTTACTTTCTCTGCATTAATATTCATAATCTATTTGCTCTTTTCATGTGCATGAAGGACACCATCTATCCTTTAGTATACCATAACAAGTAATATAAAAACAAATTTTTTAAAAGTCAATTCCTACTTTTTTTTTTACCCTATTGCAGAAAGTCCTTTATAAATAATTTTCATTTATTTTTTTTAAGTTTATCTGGCGCCATCTATTGGTAGATATATGTAACTTAAATATAAAAAAAAATTAATTAATTAATTAAATTTAATTACTGAATTAATATTTGAAAAAACTGTATTAACATCAAATGTCAGCCACTACAAGTTCAAAAAAATGTATTTGAACTTGAGTGGATGAATAAAAAGTATTTTATGAACGATTGAATATTTGAACATGATATATATAGGGAGAGTGTGAGCTAATAGAAGGAATTGAAAAAGGCAAAAAATCCTATAGGCTACGAATATTAAGGACACAAACAATGTCCTCAATTTTGGTGCCATATTGGAGAAAATTTGGAAAATTCTCTCCTAACAGCCAGATTACAAATAAGAGATGTGTAAATGATGATGCACACCCATAGTAGGCTCGTACCTAAATATTACTCACAAATTTGCTGCGTCTGTTACCGGGCGTGAACCAGTTATGTACAAATGTCAATAAAAAATTAACAACACCCTTAAAAATTTTTACCGAATCTATTCAAGATTTATAAGATATAAGGTTTTTTAATTTGATTTATATTTGTTGAAAGAATTTCTATTTATTCGCTTCAAAATGTGATAAACTCAATTAATGAAAATGTATTTCCCCCATTTTGGGATTCGTTTGCTGGTGAATCGTTTTTTTTCTTCGATCATTTTGTTGGAATATTTACCTGACTTTTTTTCTTGAATATCGAATTCCTCAAACACCGAACAAGAATTTTATCTATTAAGAGTTTAGTTATTGATTTCTTCTTCTATTAACGGAAGAAAGGGGTGTTTTTAAAAGAATCCAAAAGGAAGAATGTCGTTCAATCATTGGTTCCTGAAGAGTTCCAATTTAATAATAAAAAAAATGCTGCTTTCGTCTCTTCTGAAAGAGGAAACTGTATATTGTAGAAGCTCTGTTGTTTTTAATGGGAAAATAGTTTTCTCTTTGAAAAGATGGGTAAGTATTATAAGTTTTTATCGAAATAAATTATATTTTTAATTTCTAATTTTTTTTGTTTTTTTTTGTTGCACAATGTTGAACGAAAGATCAACTTCTTTTACCTAAATATTTTGATCTTTCATTGAATTTGAAATATGTTTCAATCGTAAGTTTAAAAAAATTATGAACCTATACGAGATAAATCTTTACACAAATTAAGTTATGCAGCTTTAAGATGTAGATATAAATGCTCATAAAAAAATTCCATCAAAAGAAGTTAAATGTATCGTATTTAATAATTTTCTAAGCTGACATTTAATATTTTTGAAGATTTCAAAAATACGTAATAACATTAAAAAAGCAAATAAAATTTTAAAATATCAAAAATAAAAGTACTTAAAAGTTGTGTAACCTTTACAACTACTCAAATCTGAAACATCCTTTAGTTTAAATATCATTGTATTGTTTTAATTATTAATGTTTCTATTTTATATTGATTTCAGATTTATTACCTGAGCATCATATTGTTACAATCGTTTGCGAATATTATATAATGACGGACAGTTTATAGAATAATGTTTTTTCTTTTTCTGAAAATAAGAGTAAATTATTTCATTTACTGAAGTGAGAAAATACATGTTTTATTTGTTAATACATACCGCATAAAAAAGTTAAATTTTTTTGGCTCATAATTTTAAATTAAAATGCATATTGTTTAATTTGAAGACATAATAGCTGTAGAGCATAGTCTATTACTATTAAGGAAGACTGATTCAATTTATTAAAAAAATGGGATTTACATCTGAAAAAAATTATGAATGAATGTTCTGGAATTTTAAGGATAAAAATCAATTTTAAGATATGAAAATTTTTCATTTATGATTATTTTTGCATGAAAATAAAATTATTAAATCTCATAACCTAAGATTAAATTCATAAATTCAAAAATAGTTCAGTTTTATAAAAGCCAACTTTGATCTTAACTTTTTTTTCTTTGCTCTTTTTATTTCATAGATTTATTATATTTTTCGAATTAATAATCATTGTCATGCATTTTTCCGTCTGAAGAAAACAAATAAATATTAAATAAAGGGGAAATCAAATAAAATTGCAAACCTCACTGCAGCACTTTTATGAAATCATAGGTTTTTTTCTTTAATTTTATATCAAATTCAATGAAACATTCCTATTTCGTAAACTTTCGAACAGTTTCTTATACATAGAATACAAGACTTCAGACCCAGATAATATCTTTTGGTATTCGGAAATGAAATACTTATTTTGTGATAAACTACTATTTTATTTAAGAAAGGAAGTTCCTTTCTTTTGAAGTTTTCCATTGCAAAATCGTATCTTTATCGTGTTTGATGATCATTTCCTCCGACCAATCTTTTTTATTGTGTTTCATGATCTTCAATTGTATTTTGAAAATTCTCATATTGCATGTCTAGTAACTAAGAAGATATATATTGCTTTCTTACGTGGCTTTTTTTTTTATAAAAGGAAAAAAAATCTTCAATTTTCTTTGATGAAATATATTGCTCTTTAATGTTGCATTAAATGTTTCTATATTATCCAACTAAATTTTGAAGAAGAAATACAAAAAATGCTATTTGCAGTAAACAACAATAAGATGTAATAAATATTTACCCTCCCCAAAAAAATCTTAAAAAATGAAAAATTATTTAAACTTTTCAAAATAATTAAATATCTTAAACACAAATAGAGTTTATAAAGTTATAAACAAGAATACTTATAATTAACTTGTTGTCTATATCTTTTATGGTATATGAGTAATAAATGCAGGATGAAATTATCATTGTAGTATAAAAATTTCAACCAAACAAATCAGTATATAAATTGGTAGGTGGCACGTGAGACATTCAATTATTTCTCATTGATTTATGAACTGTTTCAGAAAATGTGCTGATTGCAATTCATTGAGCTTTTATCTATTTTCAATTGTTGTTGTTGTCGTATCCGCTGAAGAGTACAAGAAAATCGAGTATCGTGGTGCTTCCGAATAATATTGGCTATGTTGAGTGCCAGCTCGGAGTATAAATCCTCTTCAGAGGAATGATCCAGACAATGTATGGCAGCTGCAACAGCTGGGCAATCAAAGACATGATGAAGAGTAAGCTCGACATCTGGACAGCTGGCACATTTTTGGTATTTTTTTAAAGCCATCAGCAGAAATTTTCTTACTTTTTTGTGGTACTTCCTCCTTAATTCTTGTGAGGGTAGTAGCAGCTGTTTTTATGTCGACAGTTAGTCTATGATTTGGTATTTAGTTTTGATCTTAGAAGGAATGATAGGTTTAGATTTTGCCAAGGCACTTGCATCTGCAACGGTAGTAGGAATGGTAGTCTGATCCAGATTTCTAGCATTCTTTGCCAAAGAATCCACAATTTCATTAAATTACAAATTCACATGAACAGGGATCCATTGCAGGATACACCAGTGGATTTTTCTAAACTTTAACCTTTATTAAGAGCCTGTAAGGCTTATCTTGAATCTGTGAAGGTAGTAATTCCGTTCATTCGTTGTGATGGAGGCAAGCTCAGATAGGCCTCAAATGCCTTTTGAATAGCCAGCAGTCCTCCTATGAAGTTTGATCCATTTTCAATTTAATTCAAATTTTAAAACACTGAATTAAATTAACAAATAGTGCAGAGATCTTTAAATTTCACTTGTTTATGCCACATGTTTTATGTTTATTTTTGTTGAAATATCATTCCTCTTTTTTTTTTTGGTGTATGGTGTAATTTAGAATCAAGCGGGATTTTTCTTGACTTTTAGATCTTTCTTTCCATATAATTATTAACTTTTAGATCTTTCTTTCCATATCATTATTAATTTTCTTTTTGATTAAATTTGAATTTAAAAACAATATCTTATTTCTTGAGAACATAAATCCATCAATTCCTCATTAATGAAGACCCTATAAACAGGACGGAAGCATTAACGAGAGTTATTCTGGAATAACCGATGTAGTAACTGGCCAGTAAAAGGCCGACTGCCTTTATTATTTCTTCCATTGTGATGGATTATTGCTCTCCTTTTGTCTACTCTTTCAATGAACTCCATTAGAAGAGAACATTTATCTCAGCATCTGGGCTTTATCAGTGGATCTTCTTTCTGCCTGTAATACGATTCCTAATCCTTTGTTTGGACAATAGGGGAAGAAATTTTCAATAAAAGTATAAGTCTGTACGTGGGTGAACTCAATTCAAACTTTTGCTATAAGCAAACTTAGTCTTTCCAAAGAAAAACAACAAATATTCAATTTCGAAGAAGGAAAACTTGAAATGGAACCTTGTATATATAAATATTGCTAAATGCATAATATTGAATACTTAAATATTGCTAAATGCATAATATTGAATACTTAAATATTGCTAAATGCATAATATTGAATACTTAAATATTGCTTAATATATATTATTGATTACAAAAATATTTTTAAATATATTTTTTCAAATAAAATAAATCAGATTGTATCCTATCTACATTAGGATACAGTTAGTTCCAGTTATTACAATTGTGTGTTTTAGAAAAAATTATAAAACTAAAATGCATCATTTCTCATTAATTGCTTTTTAATATAGTGGTTTACTTTGCATTTAAAAACAGTTCAGTTTGAAAAATATTCTCAAAAGTAGTCCATGGTCCTTACCTTATTCGCATAAGGCCGACACGCAGAATAACAAAAGACACAGTTAACTACTCCTTATGGAATCTAAAGGGTTACTATTACAAGCACGCACGCACACACACGTATATATTCGTATAGTTCGTTATATATATATATATGTGTGTGTGTGTGTGTGTGTGTGTGTGTGTGCGTGCATGCAAGAGTACGAAAGTATAAATATGCACATTCATTGTATGGATAATTCATGTAATTATTTTGAGGAATTTTAAATTTTAATCAGCATTTTCACTGAGATTTGGAGTTTTTTCTAAAATAATTTAAATAATGATTATAATTAATTAAACGACATTTTCATAACATAAATGAGGCATAGAAATTATAAGTTAACTTCTTCCTTTTTTATTAAAATTTTCAATTCAGCAGCATAAAAAAAGAAAAAAATAATTAAAATGAAAAATAGACTATTTCTATTTCTGGAATTAGTGTTACATTGCTTTTTAAGCACAGTTCAATCATAAAAGGTTTAATCTTTTTACCATTTATTCCAATGAATATCTTTTCTATTGATTCGTAAAATGCCGATATTTTGTCAGCACCAAATAGAACGAGTACTTCTGACTTGAGATTCATGGAATAAAAAGCACTTTACTTAAAATGATGGCGATATATTTTTCTTTTGTCAAATATCGTTGTGCCGAACATAGTATTCCGTTATTTCATGCTATTGATCTCATGCAGATTGACGCATAAGATCAAAAGAAATATTTGCTGATATTTATTTCATTCAATGCAAATTCTTAGTGCTTTTCAATAAAATGGCTTCCGGACATTTCAAACGTCACTGCACTTTTTGATTATTTGATTTTTCAATTGTTTACATCCATGAGAAATTTCTTACTGATATATGATGTTCATATTTACCATAATACTACTTTAAATACAGAGGGGTTGGATTATTTTAACAGTAGAATTTCTGTTTTACTTTTTAAGATTGCTCAGTTAAAGTGCAATGGGATTTTAATAAGTCCTTGTTATTTGATAATTTTTCTTTGATTCAGAGACATCTTTTAAGAAGAATGTTCAGAAATAACCTGCAACCTACATTATGCAATATTCAATACAAAATTATTCCTAAAATCTTAATAAAAATTCCTATATTATATTTTTCTATGTTTTTTATCATCTAAGTTACATAAATATTAAAGAAATTCAGATTCATTTATAGATGATGATTTGAAAAAATATGCCAATCTGTAATAACAATACACAGTCGCTGCCCCCTCCTCTAAAAAAAGGAAAAAACATTTAATAACTTTTCGTAATTAACAATAGATCTTCACAAAGCGATATCATTGAAATTGGTTCAAATTGAACTAAGTTGTAATGTAAAGCATTTCATTAACAAAATTAATTAATATGATCAATTGACTGCTAACTTAAAATTTTTTCAATATGGAACAAAAACATTTTAGCACAAACGATTCAACATAATAAAATTAGTTTATAATATTTTTTATAGTGATTGAAGTTTTTGGAGCTATATAAGTAATTGCATTACGCGTTAAAATATTTTATATTGAATTATTTTGCTATTACATTTTATTATTATTTTATTTATTTGTAATATATGTCTATTGAAATGTACTTTAATGAACTTTTACTCACTTCAAAGTTTCGAAACGTAAACTTGTTCATTATTATATTGACAATTGCAATGACCTTTCTATAGGCTTTTAGTCAATTTGAGCTCTGGTGAAATTTGGTGGATACGGGATGGAAAGAGAAGTAACTGTGCCATTTGACCTTAAAGCTCTAAACTGGCTTTTCAACCTCAGATCTCCAACCAGACGACTTCTAACATGAGCACTTGATTGACAATATTTAAACCTAATAGTATGATACATATCTGGTAGAACCCCATCATTTCTGGCATGCGCTCTACTCTTTTATGTGATGAAGATACTTTCCTTTCTGAAGGTTTTAACATTGCTGAAATGCCTACAAGAGCTTCAAAAGACACTTAGGAATCCCAGCTTAAAGATGGAAATGTGAGAAAATTATTGAAAGATTTGAATTAACTTTATAAAACAAAACAAAAAGATTATGCCAATTTTACAGAACAAGGTTTTGTCACAATTCAAGAAGTACAATATACCGATATGCAACAGATACTGACTCAAAAGAAGTCTAACTGGTCATCTCGGCTCATGAGCATGAATCCATCATGCAAAGTCATCTTAATGATTCTATGGCAGGACATTATGGAGGAGAGGGCACATTCCGGAGAATCGCCAAACACTACTATTGAACGAAAATGAAGAAATATATATGCGAATATGTAAAAACAAGTAATATAAAAAAAAATTTTAAAGTCAATACCTATTTTTTTTCACTCTATTGCAGAAAGTCCTTTATAAATAATTTTCATTCATTTTTTTAAGTTTATCTGACGCCATCTATTGGTAGATATATGGAACTTAAATCTAAAAAAAAATTAAATTAATTAATTAAATTTAATTACTGAGTTAATATTTGAAAAAAACTGTATTAACATTGTATTATTAACTGTAACATTAATAACTGTATTAAAACTGTATAAATGTATTTAAATGGATTTCATTCAATAAAAATTTGAAGAGGTGTAATGTCTTTAGTTTTCTATTTTCAATAATTCTAGTATTAAATTTGTAATTGTAAGGTGTCAGTGTTATTACACATGGGATTTTCTATTGCATATATTGATAAATATGGATGAATTTATAATTCATACAATATGTCTTTGGATTTTTAAATAGAATAGTTTTAATTTGCTTAAAAATCTCAATTCTTTTCAGGGTTTATGATATTGAAAAATATACGTTTGCTCCGTTAGGCTTCCTTAAAAATTGCATCTTCAGAAACGAATCATTTGATAGATGCCTTTTACAGCTCTGTGTTGTTTTGTATTGCTTTGGAAGCAATTTTTCCTTTCTACTCCATTTCAGATCCACTTACCTTACATCAAGACATATTGCTTCACTTCTTATTTATTTACTAAGCAAAAAAAAATTTAAACAAGTAATATGAAAAAAAAAAAAAAAAAAAAATTATGGTGATTCCTACTTTTTTTTTCACTGTACTGCAAATAAGTCCTTTACAAATAAAGATCTGGCGCTCGGTGCCACAGGTTTCGGGTTCGAGTCCCGGCGGTGCCATGGATGTTTGTAGTGGTTCGGAATCCACTTTAAGCCGTAGGTCCCGGTCTCCTATGACTGTAAGAGCGTCACGGAGCCAAAGGCAGACTTCTACCTACGGGTGCTCCATCACAACAGAAGCTGCTTCCTTCTCCTTCAATCATGAGTACGTATGGGCTCGTGGGTTTGGCAAGCCAAGTGGGATAAGAAACAACAACAACAAACAACAAACAACAACAAATAAAGAAATTTTCCTCTTATATCTGGCGACATCTATTATTAGATACACGAAACTTAAATCTAAAAAAAATATAATTAGTTAATTAAATTTAATTAATTAATTAATATTTGAAAAGACTGTATTAACATCCAGTGTCATCTACTACAAGTTCAAAAAAAAATGTATTCGAACTTGAGTGGATGAATAAAAAGTTTTTTATGAAAGATTGAAAATTTGAACAAGATATATATATAGGGAGAGTGTGAGCTAATAGAAGGAATTGAAAAAAATGTCCTGAAAGTCCTCACTACAAGGATATAAATAAAAAACCTGCTGATTTGCTAAGAACCCGTACCTACTCAAGCAGTTTGAAATCATTCTGTTGCGATGGAGCCCCCGTAGGGAGAAATCTGATTTGACTGCGTGCCGCTGAAAAAGGAGGCAGTTTTAGGTGCAACTACCCCGTATTTGCGTATCTTATGGGAGAAAACCTAAAAAACTCCAATCAAGTAGTCTAACTAACAAGGCAAGATGCTGAACATCCCAAAAGTCATCGAATCTCCTCATATTTGAAACAGTGTCTGCGGATTAAACCTCAGCTGTAATGTTCACCAACATCACACGTTACCACTCAGCCACGAGTCGGGCCCATTTTTTAACGGTATTTAAACCTTAATAGATTTAAAAATATTATTAAAAATTTGATTAAATTGGTTTTTAAGTTTGAAAAAAAAATTCTTTCGGCATGTGCAAAATTAAAAAAAATATATATTAATCAGAAGTTATTACGTGCAAGTGTGATTTAACTTTATTGAATAAACTCCCATATCCCCAGAATCTTTAATCAGATCTCTACAAAAAATTTCTATATTCTAATGCGGAATCTATTGCTCTGAAATTCTTTTATACCTTAATGGAAAAATTTCAGGTAAACAATTAACTCCGCATACTAATTAATTTTGGTAATAAATTACATTAGTTCACAAGCTAGTTAGTATTTCCTTTACATCACTTTTGTGAGTGTCTAATGATGACAGTAATTAATTGTACTCTCCTCAACGACTTTCAGAAATGAGGAGAATCAATGGATATAGGGAAAACCTACCTTTTTGAAACTCACAATAATATTAAACTGCTTAGTATAAGTTTTTCTCCAAGTTATGCGGGTCCAAATGCGGGTTGTAGCGCATCATGGAGACCCCCTGGAATGTGACAGTCATAAATTGGTGAAATGCAAGATATATCTATTTGAATTGATACTATATCCAATTTATTTATTTCCATTTAAGATCATAAAAACACCCTCAAGGAAATAAATGCATTATTTCTGCATCGCATGATAGCTAGGTGGATATTTTGGAAGGAGAATATATTGCTAAAATAAACTGGTGGAATATGTATCAAATCCTTATCGACATTAATGGATTCTAAGCATAATTTATTGCTTTCGTATAAACAGGCAGTTGTATACAATCTGTTTTCGTAATTTCATATGGTATTAAAACGTCCCTTTAGGGAAATTAATTTTCAATAAATTGAAACGTTTCGAAATTAATTTACATTTAATAATTAATCATTAAATTTATTTGAAAGGTTGAAGATTCATGATTCATGTTCTGAAATACTTTATTGCTCCTGTATTCAGCCATTGTCCATTAAAATTTTGCAATCATTAATTAAATTAATTAAGCATTTGAGATCATTAAAATTTTAAATAATTTTTGAAAAAAAAAATTACATCAAAATGTCACAAAACAATATTTTATGAACAAATGCATATTTTTATTTATTTTTTTGTAAGAATGTTTTTTTAATTTATATACTATTTGATCATGTGTAATAAATGCTTTTATTCTGTAAAATTTCGACGAGGTTGTTTTGGTGAGCTTGGCGAGATTATTTTACATATTGATAGTTTTGGTTGAAATAATTTTCTCAGAGTTGATTGCAAATTTTACTCAAAAAGTACGAGGCAACTTTTAGCTTTGCATGAGTGTTTCAAATAGGAACGACATTTTATTACAAATAATTTGAAAAATTTTTTGACATTCGTAGTTAAAGACTCAAAATGGCACAGTACTTACTATTTAGTTTCGAATGATTAAAAAACTTATTTGACGTTTGTTATCGGAGATTTAGCAGAATTTTGCATTAAGGGAATTGAAGATAATAGTGAAATTAATGTTTTATTCAAATCATTTTAATTTTGAGAATACAACAAAAAAATATTGAATTTTTTTAAGGAATAAATTTTATTCTTTATTATTTTATGATTATTATCGATGAAGAATAAAATGTTATTTTTAACAGATCTAATGTAGACAAAAATGGGTAAATTAAATAACAGTAATACATTAGAATTTTTAAATTGTAATTTGGAATAATAATGTAATATTTAAAAGATATCTTTCTTTTACACTGGTATTGCACATTTCTCTTCTTTTTTAATACTTTATCAAACCTTTTTGATATTTTTATACTGCAACAGAAATAAGAATTGATTTGTTTTGAAGAGTTTTTAATTTCTCATTAATTTTCAAAAAACAACAAATTAAAATTATTTAAAAAATTATATTCTTTTACACAGGTATTGCACAAATCTCTTCTATTTTAATACTTTATCAAACGTTTTTTTTATATTTTTATACTTCAACAGAAATGGGAGATGATTTGTTTTGAAGAGTTTTTAATCCCCCATTAATTTTCAAAAACAACAAATTAAAAAAAATATCTACATAGCAAAATGTACCAGATAAAATTCTAGCTAAAACAAATATTAATATAATGTAGCTAAACAAATATAAAATCCTTTAGTGAAATTGCTTTGAGAAAAAAAGTAGTTTTTTTAGTCCATCAAGTCATGATGAGACGAACTAAGCTTTGGTTAGGTATTTTAAAATAATTAGATTTTTTTAAGTACAGTTTGTTACAACCTTAATTTATTTAAATGAGAAAAGATTGCTTTTCAGTACTTGAACTAAATAAAGGCAAAACGCAGATTGTTTAAAAATAAATATAAATTCAAAATTTAAGTTGGCATCAGGATCAATATATTACTTTTAATGATATTTATATACCCAAGAATAATACACTGATATTCAATAAAAAAAGTGAAACTAAATTTTCTAACATCTTTAGATTCATTCACTAAACTTTAAAATGGAATCAAGCTCTACAATATATTTCAATGGTTGCCAAAAGTACATTGATAGTCGACGGTAAATCACATGTTATTAGACATATTTTAATTGAACAAATGATCACGTGGGCTGATTTTTTTGTGATAATAATCATAATTTTTTATACAATTTATTGCAACTTTTTTACAGAAGTAGATGCAGATGTTCTTTTTTAATAGTACATTTGTTTAGTAGTATATGCTCTTTTCTATGGAAATAGAAGTAGATTAAGTAGAATCCATCTACTGTTACATTCTTTAGTAATGGTCTTAAAGTCACGTTCTTTAACAAATCGCTCAGTTCTACATATAGCTTTTCCTGAATTGAGATTAGAAGTATGAAATGCCATTAGTAGTTAGCTTCTATATATATACGTACCAGATACCTTCTCGTATCATTTTATCAATATCAGTATATAATACAAAAATTATTGTATTCTATAGCTTGATAAATAGGATGGTCGTTGTTATATATAAAATTGTTGCAACTTATTCAACTGCACGTGTTTCTGATTGTTGGCTTGGGATTTGTTATCACTGTCTCTCTTTTATTTTTGTAATAAATGCAATATCTATTTAATATCAACAAAAGAGATTCAGAGGAGTTCCACGTTAGACAGTTGTTTTTAAATTTAATGAACATGAAACCTTTCAAAGTAATATAAATAAATGAATGCAGCTAAACATTTTGTAAATAATATTCAGGGAGTACAATTCATTGCAAAAAATATAATTAATTTTAAAAGAAAAAATCAATTTGTAAGTCATATAAAGAATGCATAACATATGCTATCCAATACTATCAGCTTTCAAATCATGAGGAAAATATTGACTGCTTCAAATATGTGTAAACCACATTTTTTTAATTTTGTATATCATAAATAGAAATAGACTTGCGTATTTGTTGCCGTATAAGAATAAATTCTCGGATGTGAAATAGTCTGAGTTTCTCAGTTCGTCGCGACAAGGTCAAATTCTTTTTCTATTTTTAAGTTAGGCTAAATTAAATTTTCAACTAATAAAAATTACACCTTGAGAATTTACTTTTCTATAGTATGTAATTAAAATTGTTTCACAGAGATAAGCATCTGCAGAACCTTAATGCTATTAGAATATTGTTTTTTTTTTTTCTTACCTCACTTGATCGTGTCGATAGCAACATTTTAGACCACCATTAAATATAACTAGAAAATAAAACATTTTATGTACTCTCCTAATATCGACAATAATATTAGGCTCATAAATGGTTTTCTGAATTTTTTTAATATATCAGATATTTTTAATACCATTGAAGTTAAAGAGAAAATAAAACATTTTCTGTACTCTCCTAATATACTATATTAGGCTCATAAATGGTTTTCTGCCATTCATTTATGACTTTCAACCCCACATCATAAAATTTTCTGAACCTCGTGTAAATATTTTACCTTAAAGAATTCCAAGTCCAAGAGTAGTAGTAGGTGATCTCAAGGAAGAAGGAAGGGGGTAAATTCTTTGTGATGGATCACCAGTAAGTAGAAGTCTGACTTGGCAAAGAGTCATTGAGAAAGGAAGGCAGTGCCTTTCGAGGGGATTTTAGGGGGACCTATCCCACATTTGTATGGGAGAAAAACCAGAAAACTCCCACCAGGCAGTCGAACTAATGAGGCAAGATGCTGAACATCACCAACGCCATCGAGTCTTCTTTTTTTGAAACAGTGTCTACAATAAAGTTACCAGTATATTGAACTTCAGTCCTAATGCTCACTAGCAGCGCACATTGCCAATGAGCCACGAGTCTGGCTGAATAGAATATTTTATAAATATTTGTATGAAGATTAATAATAGATTAAATACGTGGATATGTTCTGCTCTAAAAATATATAGATCACTAAGAATGTTGATTAAACAATTTTGAAACATCATTCATCTTTATTTATAGACATAAAAGAATGGTATAATTTAAATATTCAATAATATTAATAGTAGTAAAAAATTTCGAACTGAAATGCTTAAATAATAAATTCAAAAGTACAATGCATTCCTCTATATCTTAATTTTTTTAAAAAATATATCAACGATTGTTAATATCTATGAAATTAACAAGAAAGTAAAAAAAATGGGTATTCTCATTTATACTTATAAAATATCATTTTATGCATTCTCATAATATCCACAATAATATTAGGCTCATAAATGGTTTTCTTCCTTTTCTGCCTTATCTTAATTTTTTAATACATCGATGATTTTTAATACCAATGAAATTAAAGAGAAAATAAAACATTTTATGTACCTTCCTAATATCCACAATAATATTAGGCTCAGTCTTTCTACATTTTCTGCATTATCTTAGTTTTTTTTAATATATGAACAATTTTTAATATCATTAAATTTAAAAATAAAATAAAACATTTTATTTTTAAAATTAAACATTCTCTCCTAATTTCCATAATATCCACAATAATATTAGACTCATAAATGTTTTTCTGCCTTATCTTAATTTTTTTTAATATATCAATGATATTTAATACCAATTGAAATTAACAAGAAAACAAAAAAAAAATTCTGTACGCTCCTAAAGTCCACTATAATATTAGGTTCATAAATGGCTTTCTGCCATTAATTTCTGACTTTCAACACATCATAAAATTTCTCAAACCTCGTTTAAATATTTTACCTTAAAACTAACATGTTTCTTACTATTTAAAAATTAGATTTTATACATATATCATTTAACAATTTTTTTTATAATATAAATCCTTATTAACAAGGAAAGAAAGTATGAGTTCAGTGATATTAAAAATATCTAGAGCAGTTAATTATATTACACACTTTTCAGAAAATACTTGTACCTAGTATTTACATGCATGAACTTTTAGTTTATGGATATTAATTTTTTTTTCTTCTAATGCAGCTGGCAAATAGACCGTGATCTTTCGCCATAAAGGCTGCACCGATGTTACTCACTTTGCATTACCCAGGCGGCGCGTGTAACTTGATGGTAAGCCACGGACGCGGAGTAACGATGCCCCCGCAGCGCTCTACGATCCTGTTCGGACCGGGACCTACGGCTTAAAGTGGATTCCGAACCACTACAAACACCCATGTCAAAGTCGGGATTTGAACCCGATACCTGTGGTACCGAACGCCAGAGCGCTAGCCATTCGGCCATCAGGCCATTGGATATTAATAAATCGTACGTTTATTTTTATTTAAAATGGTGCAGAATAGAACCTTTGACCAAAAATATACAAATGTGACAAATGGACATTGTCCTGCATAATCCTACATTTGATGCAATTATCTCTCATTACTATTATATGAGCCATCATTTGACAGTTTATTATTACAGTCACTCAATTGAAAATGCATTTGTTAATGTATCTGTACATTTTGCCTTGATCTTGCAATCCAAGCATAAACTCTCTGAAAAGAGGATTCATTTGCAAAGCATTTCATGGACACGCACTGATGTTCGCCGGGTCTATTACAAACGAATCTCTTCACCTCTGAATAAATATGCATTGGCTACCTGGGACCATGATTCCGATTCAAAAGAGAACTGATGAAAGGATTTCCATTCATTATCAATGAATTAGGACGGATGGGGGATACGTTTACTATGTAAATAGATATAATACAATTTAATTAGTTACGCTATTCATTAAAGTTTGAATTAAACTTAAATCTGGATTATAGGAAATGAACAAGTCTCATTTTAAAAATTTATATCATATGAGTAATTTGTGGAATCTGTATAAATTTAGTTGCAAATGATTCTTTATGAAAGGCTATGGTTACATTTCATTTTAATTATTCATATGTATTTGGAAAATTCTACGCATCATTCGTTTGATTTTTGAATCTAATCAAATCTGTGTAATTTAATAACATTCATGAGTGATCCATTGAATAATTTTTAAAACTTTACGCATTATTCGTTTGATTCTGGAATCTAATCAAGTCTGTGTTATTTAATCGTATTGATAAGTGAATCATTTCTGGTATAATTTTAATAACATACATTGGTATCATTTAGAAACTTATATAGAGAGGAAAACAAAACAAAACAAAAACAAAAAAATTCAAAAATGCTTAAATAAGAATTTCATTAATATTTTTTTTAAAAAATCCATTCATTGCAAAATTGCTCCTTCTTACACACTGCCAAGAGCGTTGCCCTTCGGCGTTCAAGAGAAATGGTCAGTAGGCCTACAGACTATCACCAGAAGAGGAAGTATATTTTGCGCATAATACGCATTGCAGAATATCGGGTTTTTTGCTTAGAAGTGGAATTCTTCCACGTATCTATAATGATTTGTCTTTAAATACACTAAATAGTGTACGTCTGTAGTTGTATGTATGTTGTGTTTTTGCTTTTGTAAATAAAGCTGTGAGTTCTCCAACCTGAGCCTTAAGTGTTCAATCCAACTTGTCTGGCTACGCAACCTACACACTACAATATTAATTTATACATATCAGATTAAAAAAGTATGCCATAAATATATATATCTAATAAAGTAACTTAAAAAGTAAATATAATTATATTTAAATTAATTTTATTTCCATAAATTAATTTTTAAAATAAAGTCTAAAAAACAATAAAACATATAGAAAATATTTTCGGCTGTCTGAAAATAAATTTTAACTTTAATACATGTAACTGGAAATTCTTTAAATTTCATTATAGCACTAAATGATAGACTGAATGGACAATTTAAAAGAATGTGACAACATTTACTTTCAATTTTTCTTTAAATAGAAATTGCATAATATTTTCAATAACATAATAAATATAAACTCTGTCATATAAAAATAATTCAAAATACATTATCATGAAATATGATTTTGAATACTTTATTTACAAGTTCAAATTACTGAAATTATAATTTAATAATCTTACGACAATTGCCTAAACATCTAAATATTATTAATAAAATTAGTAGTTCTACAATTATTATAATTACTTAAAATACTAATAGTGGTAAAAACGTTGGTTTCAAAAACCTTATAATGAAAAAATTTCAAATTCTTAACAGTTTAAAGTGGTGAGTAAATTTCAAACAAAAATTTCAAAAATATCTCTAACTTAAATTATGATTAAATAGAAGAAAGTGTGTATTTGTAAACATTTTGCATTTCCTTAAATCGTTCCTTATTCATTCATGTATTTTTCGCTTTATATATTTGTACAAAATTTTAATGACTTTTAATAAAAAAATAAATAAACTGGAAAATTACTTATTAATTAATGTAGCAAAATATATATTCAAAAATAATTGACATTATCTTTTATTAATATTTGTTTTTACAATAAAAGTGGGAGTATAATTTGCACATCAAGTGTTACAAATAATGCAAAAGTATTGGAAAAAAGTAAAGTTTTCTCACCAAACAAGATTTGATAAATAATAATAATAATAATAATATTCAGGATAACTACAATCGTTTTTTTTTTTTTCATTTAATTTTATAATTTTTTTCTAACATCCATCCATAATGGAACAAAAGAATCGACAAAAAAAAAAAAAAAAATGGTGCGCTTACAGTTTTTTTGAAGCAATTAGAAGAGTTATGTGTAGAAGAAATACTTATTTGTTCAGACACATAAAACGGATCGTTAAAATTTTATAGCAACTATAAAGTAGGATCATATGCATTTTATACGTTTATTAAATTAATGCAAGACATCCTGAATATTTTTGTAATTTTCAAAGCAGATACAAACTGCTCAACAACATTTACATTCCTTAATGTATTTTTTCTCACATTTTCAGAATATATTATCACTGTATTTCAATTTTAAAAATATTCATAAGAAAAATTAATGCAAAAGAATTACATTTCAGCGACACCTGTTACATCAGTTACTTCAAATATTTCGGAATAATGCAAACATTATTCAGACTAATTTTAATTCAAGACTCTAGTTTTTTTAAAATAAATAAAAGATAAATTGTTTTTTAGATTGTTGAGGATACTCGTTTTTAACATTAAAGCTAATTATAAATATCTAAAAATATTAGAAAATAAACATCAGGCGATAATATTTTTTGATGTCTAATTTTAATATACTTTTGATGTCTTTCAAATCATAACACATCAAAATAATTGCAAAAATTATTGCATTTACAGAATGGGAAATTTTCCATATTTTTTTTATTAATGGAAATTTATTTATTTTTTGTATTATTAAAATTTATATAGCTGAAATAACAATTCGAATATTAAGAAAATAATGTTTTCTAGCAATACAAGTTAAATAATGAAAAAAAAAATTCTTTAGTAAACTCAAAGAAGTTGATATGTTAATGCATGTAAAGATTAAAAATAATAAAATATCACATCAGAGAATGAAATAGATACTAAAAATGAGTTTAAAAAGAAGGTTGAACTAAAGAAAAAATGTAAATTGTTAAAAATATTTATTTAAATTCGAATAATATTTAGAATTACATTACTAGAATACATAATTAGAATTACATTACAAATTATTATTTTATACGATTTTTTCATTTCACTGATTATTAGATTTTTATCATGATGTGTTTAAAAAAAAATGATAATTTATATTAATACATAGATGCGTAAACTTCCTTTCAAACACATGTTCCCTTATAGCAATTAAACTTACTTAATACATTTTTAAAGAAGGATTGTCATTTTCTAAATTATGCACTAAAGTCTTAAACAGTTATCCTATCATATATGCCCATAAAATAAAATGTCTTGAGTAAATAAACTATTTTCCAATTTTTTGGATTAAATCTAGGAAACTCTGCTATCATTTTTTTATATCTTAAATAAATCAGAAGTAGATGAAAATGTTTGTATTAAAAAAAAAAAAAAAAAAAAAAAATTTGACGCCCTTAGGTCTCTATTTTAAAGGTGTTATAAATGCATCACTATTAAAGACTTAATTTATATATAAAAATAGAGTCTGAGGCATTATTTTGTTTATATTATATAAATAGAAAAATTTAAATTATTGTTGTTAAAGCGTTGATTTATGTTATTTATTGGAGTCAACAATAACAACAACAAAAAAAAACTATACGATGGGTTATAATTTATCACTAAACTAAATTATTCGCGAAAACTAAATTATTAAAGCTGTCGATGACCTTTGGAAAATCCTGAATTTCAGCAATCGACCTTTTCTTATTGAGCACTGAAGCGCAAATGTTCAACATCAGATTTGTCAATAATAAACAATTCAGTTTTACAGAAATCAATACGAAATCAAATATAATATTGGAATAAAGTGAGTGTTTCCTCTAGACGTCGGCAATAAGTAAAATGTATCATATTAATAATTCGTATTCAAATTTAATTTATTTTATTGAAATTCAAATGTAGAATGTAACAAAAAAGCATAATATAGCATGAAAAAATATTAATTAATCAGATTTGGGAAAAAAAAAGTATGAATAGATGGAGCAAATCAATATAATTATGATGCAGAAAAATCTTTAATTAAATTTTAAATTGCCAAGTTTTGATTCATCATGTTAAATATAGTTTATAAATTTTCATATTTCTAATGCTGTTCTTCTTCATCCCACTGGGAAGATAGCAAGACTATTCTATATTAAGTCCAAGAAGACATGTGGTTTCATGGAAGCATGGGGCAGCTTCTGTTTTGATGGAGCATTTGTAGGTAGAAGTCTGACTTGGCTCCGTGATTTTTTCGGGAAAGGGTTGTCATCCCTACACTCAACATTCATGTTAGACGATTTACGGCGTAAAGTGGATTCCCAACCACTAAAACCATCCATGATACCGCCGGGACTCGAATGCGAAACCTGTGTCACCGAGCGACAGAGAGCTAATCACTCGGCCATTACATCTAATAAGCACATTTTTGCCTTCATTGAAGAATTTAAAATGAATTTTATATTTCCTCACATGTTTTCCTAGACATTTGTGTTTCTGTAAATTAACAAGGATTTTTGTAATTGCAGTAACAACATTTTAATAGGTTATTTTAGTAAATACTTTGAGGTCCGATGGTCGCGTGACTAGCGCACTGGCCCACTGTACCGCAGTTCCCGGGCTCGATGTGATGGATGCTTATAGTGGTTCGGAATCAACTTTAAACCGTAGGTCCCCGTCTAATATGGCTGTATTGGGCACGACTGACAACCCTCCCCGTTAAAAGAAAACATCTCCTGTCTCGAAATCTGTCAGTAGTTAGACGGCCTTGCCCCACCATGCGACTGTTGCGCCATTGATGAAGAACAGCATTAATTATATATTTTCGGTTGAAAAAAAAAATTTTTTTATTGATAAAAAATAAAAAAAATATTTTAAATAAGAACTGATTTATATATAATGGTAATATTAACAATTTATCTTTGAAGTCCAATTTGAAGCAACGGTGTTAAAAATAAAAAATAGTATTTTTTATCAAAATTATATTAACATAATTAAATATATAATTATAAACATAATTAAATATATAATTGCCGATTTTTAAGACTCATTTTCAATTTTTTGGTTAGACAAATTTCTACCTAGACAGAAAAAATGTCCTCAAATTATTACTTTTTTTTTCGAATGCATTGCATAGCCTCAAAGTTTTATACAAGATTAAATCCACATGAAATGTAATATAGTAAGTGAAGTTATGTATGACCACGTATGCATACTAACATGAGCAGCTCTAGTTGAGAAGAGGCAAATATAAAAATTTATTGTGTATGTGTCCTGAAGACTCTCTAGTAATCATTTTTTTTTTCTTCTAATGCAGATGACAAACACTTAGACACCTGGTCTTGGATGCCTTAAGGCAAGCTCTGCACGAACGTTACTCACTTTGGGGCGCATGTAACTTGAAGATAAGTCACGGACGTGGATCAATAATGCCTCCGCAACGCTCTACGATCATATTCGACCGGGACCTACGGTTTAAAGTGGATTCCGAACCACTACAAGCATCCATGGCACCGCCGGGACTCGAACCTGAAACCTGTGGTAACGAGCGCCAGAGCGCTAGCCACTCGGCCATTCAGGCCCACTCTAGTAAACATAAACCACAAAATTTCGAAAAAGACTATTTTAAAAATCAACCAGGATGAAATTTAAACCATCAATGAAATTTGAATTTTTTTTTTTGTTTGAATTTATATGGGTATGTTTGTAAATTTCAGTACTGCTGAAATGTACGTTTGCGTTCGCTATAATATAAAATCCAAACATATTGAAAATGATATGACATGTCGATCCTTTAAATTTTCTTTACATTTTCTTATTCTATTTAAAACTCCTTCCCTGTGGGCCTTTTTTAACCTTTCTCTATCCTTCCCATGCCCTCCCTCTACCCCGTTTTTTTCAATTCCTTCTATTAGCTAACACACTCCCTATATATATCTTGTTCAAATTTTCAATCGTTCATAAAATACTTTTTATTCATCCACTCAAGTTCAAATACATTTTATTTTGAACTTGTAGTGGATGACACTGGATGTTAATGCAGTTTCTCCAAATATTAATTCAGTAATTAAATTTAATTAATTAATTATATTTTTTTAGATTTAAGTTGGATATATCTACCAATAGATGTCGCCAGATAAATTTAAAAAAATGAATGAAAATTATTTATAAAGGACTTTCTGCAATAGAGTGAAAAAAAGAAGGAATTGACTTTAAAAAATTTGTTTTTATATTACTTGTTTTTAACAAAATAATTTAAAATTGGAAACAATTGGTTACAGTTCAACAAAATGAACTTTATTATTCATTTACTTAAAATGGGTGAATATGATTTATATTACTGTAGCTTAATTTAATATAAAATTTTCCTCTAGATAATGAGGATTAATTTGGTTTTAAATAAGTTGATAAACATAAAAAATTTTTAAATTAATTTATTTCCAATCATTGATAACTAATTTAAAAAATATTCAATCTTAACAACACTCCATCAATGACCATGAATGAAAATAGAGCATAGTTTATCCCGTTGATCATTGGATATTTAGTATTAGACCTTTTTTTTTATACTTATTATTTTAATCCGATAGCTATACACAGATTTAAATAAATACTTTTACCTTAATAACCTTAATTAAATATTAAGAAATTTAATAACGATAAAAATAATATAATCTATATTCTAATAATATCATATATGAATAAAATAATAAGATTGTAATTATAACATGTGTAAAAGTTATTAAATAAAGCTAAACATTTATTTTTGATATCAAATTAAATAAACATGTTTACACGATTAGTATTATTAGTATATCAGTATTAAGTACTAAATTAGTACTTGATTAAAAAAAATCATCAAGGATTAGGAGTGTTTCTAAATTCGAATAAATTCATCATATTAAAATTTCTATAATTTTGCAGAGTGATTGGCGGGGCATTTTTAATTTTTTCTATTAATATTTACACAATTTATTAAAATAAATATTTTATGCAGACGGCAGTAGCAAAAATTCATTTATTTTGGACTTGTGAAACTTAGTGTAAGTAATAAAATTATTCCTTATAAAATTAAATATTCCTTCCAAAAGCCTCGTAAAACTTCAAACAAAGAAGTTAGTTAGATAGAAAAAAAAGCCAAAATGATTTTTTTCCAAGAATATTATTATAATTAGATGTGTATTTTAAGAAACTGTTGCAAAGATGTATGAACGTTTTTGTGTAACAAATGATTAAATCAATTTAATGAAAATATTATTATTTGAAATACAAAAATTTCAACGTTGTGCTCCGTATACGTAATTACATTTTTTCAATTATTTTAAAATCTTTTAAAGTCTTCATGGTAAATATAAAATTCAGTAACATATTTTATTTTATAGCAATAAATATATTTTAAATTAAAAAAATTTTTATACATTTTATAATTACAATCTTTTTATTTTAATTATATATGAAAGAGTCAATGTTAATATTATATTATTTTTGTCACTATTATATTTTTAAATATTTAATTAAGATCATTAATTTAAAAGTGTTTATTTATATCTGTGTATAGCTATTGGATTAAAATAACAAGAATATTATTGCATCCAGGTTATTAATAGCAACGATATTGTAACTATAAATTATTTTACTTAATATCACAAAATAAATTATTAACTTAAAATACCTTTTTACACATTTTATAAATAGAATGTTAATATTTTAGTTATATATGAACAAAGTCAATATTATTATTATATTATTTTTATCACTATTGCATTTCATAATATTAAGATGAATATGGCGAAAGTATTTTTTTAAATATATGTATATCTATTGGATTAAAATAATAAGGATATTATTTCATCTATAGAATCAATAACAGCGATATTGTAATCATAATTTATTCTCTTTGATATTACAAAATAGTTTTTTTATTTAAAATAAATTTTACACAATTTGTAAATAAAATCTTAATATTTTAAATGTATATGAACAGAATCATTGTTATTATCATGTTATTTTTATCACTATTAAATTTCTTAATATTTAATTATGATGATTAATGTAAATGTATTTATTTAAATCTGTGTGGAGCTGTTGGATTAAAACAATAACAATATATTTTCTTATATATATTTTATAACAATGATATTGTAACTATAATAATTTTATTAAAATTCTAAGCCAACTCAACTTTCAAATATTTTATACACCAAATACCAATCACAATGAATAAAATCTTATCCTTATGTTTATTTATTATTTCATAAATAATAAATGTTTTTCAATAATATTTATTAAAACTAATCTATATTCCCAATCATACATATTTTTTAAATATACTATTCCATGTTGACTTCATTTCATTCTAATATGGCAATTAACGAATTAAAATAGTCATTCACATTTTCAAAATTCCCCCATAAATTTGCATTCCTCATCCTGATTGCTTAATTGAATCCTACGCATAAACAATTTAACAGTGCATGCACAGAATGAGTAATGTTCAAATAGAGAAGAAAATTATTTTTTTATCTAAATTTATTTATATATGTGTATAGTTATTGGATTAAAAGAATAATAATACTATTATGTAATCTATATAATCAAAAACAACGATATTATAAGTATAATTTATTTCATTTGATATTGTGAAATAAATTTTTAATTTAAAATAACTTTTATACATTTTATAATTACAATCTTATTGTTTTAATTATTTATAAACAGAGCCAATGTTATTAGTATATTTTTTTTATCATTATTAAATTTCTTAATATTTAATTAAGATGATTAATTTAAAAGTATTTATTTAAATATGTGCATAATTATTGGATTAAAATATTAGTAATATTATGTAATCTATATAATCAACAACAACGATATTATAAGTATAATTTACTTCATTTCACATCACAAAATAAATTTTAAATTTAAAATAGATTTCACACATTTTATCATTCCAATCTTATTATTTTAATTATATATGACAGAGTCAATGTTATTATCATATTATTTTTATCACTATTACATTTCTTAAAATTTAATTAAGATGATTGTTGCAAAAGTATTTATTTAAATCTGTGTATAGCTATTGGATTAAAATAGTATTATTATTTCATCCATATTATGAATAACATTGATATTGTAACTATAATTATTTTATTAATATTCTAACCAAAGTTAACTTTAAAATATTTTATGCACCAAATACCAATAACAATGAATAAAATCTTATTATCTTTATTGATGAGTTCATAAATAAGATTAAAGAAATATTAAAAATATTATTTAAAATATGATATTCCTTGATTGACTCATCTCTATTATTTCACCCTAATATGACAATTAATCCATTAAAATAGTCTTTCACATTTTCAAAATTCCTCCATGAATTTGCATTTCTCATCCACATTATTTAATTGAATCCTACACATAAACAATTAAACAGTGCATGCACAGAATTCGGATGGTGACGTCACACAATGAATGAATAGCACTGAATTCCTATCTTCCAGAGATTAATCTACGATATGGCGAGATTTGTGGACAAGAGTGAATAAAGGACATAGAAATCTATAATTAGCTCTGGGTTATTTAATGAGTAATGTTCAGATTGAAAAGCAATATTTGACTTTATGCTTCGGGACATTCTTAATTACCAGGTTCTAAGCAACGGTGACAGATAGGGTATGATTTCTTTGTGCCCTTGTCCAAAATTCACAAATATCCCTCTAATCGATCAGAAATTGTGTTCTGAAATGTTAAGCAGGTTACACTTATAATGTGCGATAAATAATTTTATCGAAATACATTAGAAGAGGGGTAAAATTTGTAATTTAGCATATAGAACTAATATATAATATTGAATCTCTTCATATATAATTAAAATAATAAGATTGTAATTATAAAATGCGCAAAAGTTATTTTAAATTAAGAAACTATTTTGTGACACCAAACTAAATAAACTTGTTTAAATGATTAGTACTTGTTAGTATCGGTACTAAATTAATATTTGTAACTACTAACAAATTCATGTAGCATTTGGGAGTGGTTTTAAAATAGAATAAATTCGTGATAATATAATTTCTATAATTTTGCAGAGTAAATGCCGATACATTTTTAATTCTTCTAGTAATATTTACACAATTTATTAAAATAAATACGCTTAGGTAAGCTCTAAGTAATAAAATCATTCCAATGCTTTTAAGTAATAAATTTTTAATAAAATATAATATTCCTTATAAAATAAAATATTCCTTCCAAAGGCTTGAAAAATCAAAAGAGTTATTTAGGTAGAAAAAACAATAAGCGCTGATGACTTTTTTCCAAAAATATTATTATAATTATATATGTATTTTAAGAAACTGTCGAAAAGATGTACGAGCGTTTTTGTGTAACAAATAATTAAATCAATTTAATGAACATATCATTATTTGAAATACAAAAATTTCAGTCTTGTGATCCGTTTACATAATTAATTTTTTCAATTAATTTAAAATCTTTTAAAGCTTTCACGCTAAATATAAAATTCAGTAATTTATTTTATACTTAATATCATAAAATAAATTTTTAATTTTAAATTACATTTTACAGATTTTATAATTGCAATATTAATATTTTAGTTATATATGAACAGAGACAATATTATTTTTATCATTATTAAATTTCTTAATATTAAATTAAGATGATTAATTTAAAAGAATTTATTTATATCTATGTGTAGCTATTGGACTAAAATAATGAGAATATTTTTCAATTATACAATCAAAAATAATGATATTATAACTAAAATTATTTTATTAAAATTCTATCCGAAATTAACTTAAAAATATTCTATGGATGTCACAATGAATAAAATTCTATAAAATTATTCTTATCTTTATTTATAAATTCTTAAATAAATAATATTAATAATAAATATTTTAAAAAGATATTTATTAAAATTAATCGATCTTCCTAAATATAAATAGTTTTTAAATATGTTATGCTTTGATTGACTCATCTCTATTATTGCTCCTTAATATGACAATTAATGCATTAAAACCCTCGGTTTAATTTCAAAACTCGACAGATGGAATATATTGACTTATATTATTTTTATCATCATTAAATTTTTTAATATTCAATTATGATGATTAATGTAAAAGTATTTATTTCAATATGTGCATACATATTGGATTAAAATAAATCAATAACAATAATATTGTAACTGTAATTATTTTATTAAAATACTTACCAAATTTAACTTAAAATATTTTGTACTCCAAATAACAATTATAGCGAATAAAATCATATTCTTATCTTTATATATAAATTTATAAGAAGTTAATGGAAATAATAAAAATGTTTAACCGTATTTATTATCATTAATTTATGTTCCTAAACATAAATATTTTTTAAACGTTCTATTCCACCATGAGTCCGTTTCATCCTAATATCATAATTAATCCATTAAAATAGTCTTTCACATTTTCAAAATTCCTCCCTAAATTTGCATTTCTCATTCTCATTGTTTAATTGGATCCTATACATAAACAATTTTACAACGCACGCACAGAATTCGGATGGCGATGCCACACAATGAATGAATAGCACTGGATTCCTGTCTTCCATGGATTAAATTTGAAATATTTTATGCACCAAATACCAATCACATTGAATAAAATATTATCCTTATATTTATTTATAAAATAATAAATAATAAATATTTTTCAATAATTGTTATTAAAATTAATCAATATTCCTAATCATACATATTTTTTAAATATACTATTCCATGTTGACTTCATTTCATTCTAATATGGCAATTAACGAATTAAAATAGTCATTCACATTTTCAAAATTCCCCCATAAATTTGCATTTCTCATCCTGATTGTTTAATTGAATCCTACACATAAACAATTGAACAGTGCATGTACAGAATTCGGATGGTGATGGCACACAATGAATGAATAGCAATGGATTCCTATCTCCCGGAGATTAATCTACGATATGGCGAGATTTGTGGACAAGAGTTAATAAAGGAGATAGAAATCCATAATTAACTCTCGGTTATTTAATGGGCAATGTTCAAATAGAGAAGAAAAGTATTTTTTTATCTAAATTTATTTATATATGTGTATAGTTAGTGGATTAAAAGAATAATAATACTATTATGTAATCTATATTATCAAAAGCAACGATATTATAAGTATAATTTATATCATTTGATATTATGAAATAAATTTTTAATTTAAAATAACTTTTATACATTTTATAATTACAATCTTATTGTTTTAATTATATATAAACAGAGCCAATGTTAGTAGTATATTTTTTTATCGTTATTAAATGTCTTAATATTTAATTAAGATGATTAATTTAAAAGTATTTATTTATATATGTGTATACTTATTGGATTAAAATATTAGTAATATTATGTAATCCATATAATCACCAACAACGATATTATAAGTATAATTTATTTCATTTGACATCACCAAATAAATTTTAAATTTAAAATAGATTTTACACATTTTATAATTCCAATCTTATTATTTAAATTATATATGACAGAGTCAATGTTATTATCATATTATTAGTCAATGTTATTTATATTATTATCATAATATTTAATTAAGATGATTATTGCAAAAGTATTTATTTAAATCTGTGTACAGCTATTGGATTAAAATAATAACAATATTATTTCATCTATATTATGAATAACATTGATATTGTAACTATAATTATTTTATTAATATTCTAACCAAAGTTAACTTTAAAATATTTTATGCACCAAATACCAATAACAATGAATAAAATCTTATTATCTTTATTTATGAGTTCATAAATAAGATCAAAGAAATATTAAAAATATTATTTAAAATATGCTATTCCTTGATTGACTCATCTCTATTATTTCACCCTAATATGACAACTAATCCATTAAAATAGTCCTTCGCTATTTCAAAATTCCTCCATGAATTTGCATTTCTCATCCTCATTGTTTAATTGGATCCTACGCATAAACAATTAAACAGTGCATGCACAGAATTCGGATGGTGATGCCACACAATAAGTGAATAGCCCTGGATTCCTATCTCCCAGAGATTAATCAACGATATGGCGAGATTTGTGGACAAGAGTGAATGAAGGAGATAGAAATCTATAATTAGCTCTGGGTTATTTAATGAGCAATGCTCAGATTGAAAAGCAATATTTGACTTTATGCTTCGGGACATTCTTAATTACCAGGTTCTAAGCAACGGTGACAGACAGGGTATGATTTGTTTGTGTCCTTGTCCAAAATTCACAAATATCCCTCTAATCGATCAGAAATTGTGTTCTGAAATGTTAAGCAGGATACACTTATAATGTGCGATAAATAATTTTATCGAAATACATTAGAAGAAGGGTAAAATTTGTAATTTAACATAAAAAAACTAATATATAATAATTTACTGACACGATTTTTTTTGCTATGTTATTTAACTATCTCGTAATATAAAACAATTTTATACATAACTAAAGATTTAAGGGTCAAATATTTAGATGCAATGTACAGAAAAATTTAAATTTTTCATAACTATTCGAACGAAAAAAAAAAAAAATTATATGATTGATTTTGTAATTAAAACTTTTTTCACTCTGTTTTTTACATACTTGCATTTATATTCCAGCCAGTTAAATCCTTTACCTCTTTGGGAATAACAAGTGGAATAAAATCTATATGATTTGCTTAGTAATGATGTTTATCACGTTTGAGTAACTTGAAATGGTCCCTGAAATAGAACAAAATTAATTTATATGAATAAATTGAAAGTAATTTGATGGAGTGTATAACGATCAGTGCCACAAGTTTTGGGTTCAAATACCACGGCGTCATGGATGTTTGTAGTGGTTCGGAATCCAGTTTAAGCCGTAGGTCTCAGACTTATACGCATCAGGAGCGTAGGGCTGACAATCATACCACGTAACAAAAAAAAACATCTCCTGTCTAAAATTCTGGTCGCGGTAGACGGCTTTAGTTAACATGGGGCTGGTGAGCCAATATAGATGAAAAATAAAATTAAAGATCTATAAATTAATAAAAGGACATTTTGTTAATTTGAGACAGTTACAAAAAAATTTTTTAAATGGTTGTAATGTTGAAAGAAAATTAAAAATTTAACAATTTAACCCCATACCAAAATTCAGCACATCTATCATCGATTTCTTAGTTCAAATTTTATAGAAAATAAATATTCATTTATTTTTATTATTTCAAAAAAATTTAAAAATTTCTAACTTTAAATCAATTGAAAATATTAATAAAAATATTGAGTGTAAAATAATATTAAAAACAATTCAATATGAATACTATCTTAACTAAAACATTTATTCGAAATTATTGAGCTTTTAAATTTTATTTTTGAATTAAATATTTTAAATTGATATATATCATCATAGAAGTTTTTAAACCTTTAGAATTCTTTTAAAACATAGAACCCTTTAGCAAACTTTCTATTTTATCAACTTCATTTTGTAAATACTGAATGAACAGAAGATTTTTTTTTTTTCATTTCGGCATCAAATATACAAATTTGTATATTTAAATATGTTAAATATACAAATTTCTAGGGTTATCTTTGAAACAATAACAAAAACATAACCTCTCATAAACAACACATTACAATATATTTCCAAAAATTTAGGTTTGCTACCCAAAAAATTCATTTGAATATACATAAAAATTAAAATATTTCATAGTTACATCTGTAAATTATATTTTTTTTACCAGAGAATTCCATTTTATAAATTTTTTTTCACTGAATGGAGTGTTTTAAAATTGCATTCTCCTATTAATCTTTTACAAACAAACATAAATAATAATATCTAATTTACTGTAACATTTCATTTTTGCACTTAAAATGTTATTTTACGATTAAAAAAAGAATAAATATTTTGTCTACGTTCTTAAAGTATTTTATTTCGTTAGTAATTAAAAATTAAAACACAATTCAAATCCAGATTAATAATGCTAGTATTTTATGCTTCTTAGCAATTAAATCTTTTCTCTCTGTGTTATAACTTCAAAGGATTTCTACATTGACTTAATAAGAGTGTAACTATAACTGTGAATAAATAATTTGCCAGACGTTCCAGATAATTTGCCAGACGATTATTCATTAGAAATGAAAAATGAAAAGTTATGCTATTTGAACGAACTTCAATTACAACAATTTCAGTCTGACTCATTATGATTACTAGTTACAAGTTTCATTACTAATACTAGTTGATGTTTATTTGCTGTAGATTGCATTAATAGGTGTTTAGAATTAAACTATTTTGAAATACTTTTGAAGCGAATGCTTTTATATAAATAGCTTACTTGTTATTAAAATATATTTCATAATTTTAGAGATTATAACAGAATATTAATTCGAATAAAAATCAAAATTTTATGCATTTTAATAACAGTAATAATATAAATAAAATCTTTCACTAACTCAGCTGGCAAAAGTAATTATGTAAATATTATAAAAGTGTTTTCAAGTTTAATTTTCTCTGCAGTTTTAAAACTTTATTTGTGAAATCATGTTAAATATTAATTTAAAACTTACATGAAAAAGAAGAATATGTTTTGAAACTAAATGTTACACAATTAATTACGAGGTAATTTGATTTTTTACATAAAAAGCGAATATAAACTTATTTTACAGATTATTTTTGAAGTTTGTATTAAAGAATTTATTTTTCGCATTTAAACTTTTAAAATTATATTCTTTAAATTTTAAATCTGACTTAGAAAATGTTATAGAAATGTTAAAAGGCATTTTCCGTAATTTGATAGGTAATCATAAATAAATTCAGTTTTTAGAAATTTATTTGCAAATCAATAAGACGTGCAGTTATATTAGTGATAAAAATACACAAAATATGTACACTTTAAGCATCATTCTCATTAAATATTCTGACAGCTGGTATAGCAAGGCTTGTTTGTGAAAGATTTTCTTTGATTCTACGAAATAATCTTTATTTGGTGCCATATCACATATGAAACATCTACTAAAGCAGCTTTTACAGAATAGATTAATTTTGCACTATCGAAATGGTAAAAAATTTTTCAAGCTAATAAAACAAATTATTATGTTTTAAAGGAGAAGATGCATTGACAAAAATAATCAATATGTAAATGTTATAAAACTGTTTTGAAGTGCAGTTTTAAAATTTGTGATATCAAATTAAATATTAATTTAAAATTTACACGAAAAAGTAAAATGTGTTTTGACAGTAAATGTTATACTCATTAACTACAAAGGTATTTGAGTTTTTAAATAAAAAGCAAATATGAACTTATTTTACAGAATATTTTTTAGCATTAAAATAAAAAAAAATTGTTTTTCACAATTAAAATATTAAGGTTAAGGTTTTATTAATTTTAAGGTTTCTCTAAAATTTAAATTTGACTTAGAAAATATCACAGACATTTTAAAAGGTTTTTCAATTCCTTGTAGTAGCTCACACTCTCTCTATATATATCTTGTTCAAATTTATCAATCGTTAATAAAACCCTTTTTATTCATCCACTTAAGTTCAAATACATTTTTTTGAACTTGTAGTGGATGACACTTGACGTTAATACAGTTTTTTCAAATATTAATTCATTAATTAAATTAAATTAATTAATTTTAGTTTTTTTTTGGATTTAAGTTGCATGTATCTGCCAATAGACGGCGCCAGATAAACTTAAAAAAATGAATGAAAATTATTTAGAAAGGACTTCCTGCAATATTGTGAAAAAAAAAGAAGGAAATGACTTTAAAAATTATTTTTTATATTACTTATTATCGGTAACATGATAAAAATCATATTTAAATTAAATCTTTAGAAGTTTATTTACAAATCAAAACTACTTGTAGTTATATTATTGATAAAAATGTAGTACAAATATGTACACTTAAGCCTTATTCTCATTACATATTTGACAGCTAATATAGCAAGTTCTCTTTGGGAGAGAGATTCTTTGATTCTTCGCAATAGTTTGTATTCTTCACAATACAGATTGTCGAAAGCATATTTTACTTTTTAAATACCGAAAATATAAAAATGTTTTTCAAGTGAGTAAAACACATTATTACATTTGCATGGATGATGGCCGAATGGTTAGCGCTCTGGCGTTCGGTACCACAGTTATCGGGTTCAAATCCCGGCTTTGCCCATGGGTGTTGTAGTGGTACGGAATCCATTTAGGTAGTGTAGTAATGTAGTGTAGGTCCCGATCCTAATAGGATCGTAGAACGCTGCGGGGGCATTGTTGCTCCGCGTCCGTGGCTTACCATCAAGTTACACGCGCCCCCTGGGTAATGCAAAGTGAGTAACATCGGTGCAGCCCTTATGGCGAAAGATCACGGTCTATTTGCCAGCTGCATTTGAAGAAAAAAAAACGTTTGCATGGAGAATATGTATTAACAGGAAGCCAGTACCAAAATTGGTTTGCAAAATTTCGTTCCATTAATTTTGATGTTGAAGATGTCTACGTCTGTGCAGCGCTTGCCTTAAGGCATCCAAGACCAAGCTGTCTAAAGTGTTTGCCAGCTGCATTAGAAAGAAAAAAAATATTATTGATAAAAATGTAGTACAAATATGTACACTTAAACCTTATTCTCATTACATATTTGACAGCTAATATAGCAAGTTCTCTTTGGGAGAGAGATTCTTTGATTCTTCGCAATAGTTTGTGCTTGTTGTCTTATCAAATACAGATTGTCGAAAGAATATTTTACTTTTTAAATACAGAAAATATAAAAATGTTTTCAAGTGAGTAAAACACATTATTACATTTGCATGGAGAATATGTATTAACAGAAAGCCAATACCAAAACTGGTTTGCAAAATTTCGTTCCAGCTATTTTGATGTTGAAGATGAACCACGTGCTAGCAGGCTAGTCACAGCCGATGGATCAAATATAAAGAGATTGATTGATTCAAACCGCCGAATAACAAATCGTGAGATCGTTTTGAGATAACATTTATGGAATTCGACCTTTCCTTATCAAGTGAATGCCTAGGTTTAATTTCAAAACTCGACAAATGCAGTATATCGACTTATGTTATTTTTATCACTATTAAATGTCGTAATATTTAATTATGAAGTTGAAGGTAAAATTATTTATTTAAATCTGTATAGCTATTGGATTGAAATAATAAGAATATTTTTTCATCTATATAAACAATAACAATGATATTTTAAATATAACTTATTTTATTTGATATTATGAGATAAATCTTTAATTGAAAATAACTTTTACCCATTTTATAATTCTAACCTTATTATTTTAATTGTGTACGCACAGAATCGTTGTTATTATTATATTATTTTTATCACTATTAAATTTCTTAACATTTAATTAAGATGATTAATTTTAAATATTTATTTAAATCTGTATATAGCTACTGGATTACAATAATAACAATATTATTTCATCTATGTTATGAATAACATTGATATTGTAACTATAATTATTTTATTAAAATTCTAACCAAAGTTAACTTTAAAATATTTTATGCACCTATTATCAATCATAATGAAAAGACCTTATTCTTACTGAATGAATCCTTTCTTCTTCTTTTCGATGAACTTATAAATAAAGTTCATCAAAAAGTTAATAAAACAAATATTTTTAATGATATTTATTAACATTAATATATATGCCTAATCAAAATTTTTTTTTTAAATATGCTATCCCCCGATGAAGTCATTTCATCCTAATATGACAATTAATGCATCAAAATAATCATTTACATTTTCAAAATTCCTCCAAAAATTTGCATTTCTCATCCTCATTGTTTAATTGGATCCTGTGCATAAGCAATTTCATAAACGCATGCACAGAATTCGAATGGTGATGCCACACAATGAATGAATAGCACTGAATTCCGATTTTCCATGGATCAATTTACGATCTGGTGCGACGGACAAGAGTGAATGAAGTAGATAGAAATCTATAATTAGCTCTAGGTTATTTAATGAGTAATGTTAAAATAGAAAAGGGAATATTTGACTAGATGCTTCAGGTTATACTTAATTGCCGGATTCGAAGCGACGAAGAGAGACAGGGAAAGGTTTATTTGTGCTCTTGTCCAAAATTCACAAATATCCCTGTAATCGATCAGAGTTCGTGTTCTGAAATGTAAAGTAAGTTACGATGAGTTATGAAAAGTTAAGATGAGAAATAAATAATTTTATTGAAATACATTAGAAGGGTTGTAAATGTTTTAATTTAACATAAACAAAGTATTAAATAATAATTGACTTCTGTTAAGGAAGTTTTTTTGCTAATTTATTTAAACATCTCGCTATATAAGCCATTTTATTTTAAATAAAATTTATGTAGACTGGTTATTTAACTACGACTTTTTTTATTCTACTGTTATGCATAGTTGCACATACATTGATGTGTGTTAAATCCATTACCTATTTCCGAATAAATAGGTAAATTGAAATCTATATAATATGTTTAATAATGATGTTTATTATGTCATAATATTAAAATGAAATAAGTCATTTGACAACTTAGCATCAATACAAAAATTCAGCATATCGATTATTTAACCCAAATTTCATAGACATATTTAAATATTTAAAAATTTTATTATTTCAAAAAGCTTAAAAAATATCTGAAACTTCAAACCTATTAAAAACAATAAAGAATACAGAAACAATTTCTTCGAATGTAAAATAACATTATAAGCAATAGAATATGAATGCTATTTCAACCAAAATACTTATTCGAAGCACATGAGTTTTAAACCTCAATTTTTGAGATTAAATATTTTAAATTGATAATATGCCTGACTCGTGGCTCAATGATGAACCGCATTAGGACAGGAGCTCTGTCCGTTCAATTCTGTTCCAAAAAAATTGGAAGACTCTATGGCGTTTGTGATGTTCAACATCTTGCCTCGTTAGTCGTACTACCTGGCAAGAATTTTCCGGTTGTTTTTCCCCCTACGATACGCAATCTAGGTAGTTCCTTCCAAAAACCCTCTGGAAGGAATGCCCTCCTTCTTCAGAGTCACGAAGTAAAGTCAGACTTCTACCTATGTGTGCTCCATCACAGCTTCTTCCTTCTTTCCTTCTTCCTTGAGATCACCTGGGTTCTTAGGTCTAGATGTTACTGTCTACCAACTGGTATAAGAAAACAAAATAAATTGTAATATACTATATCATCTTATAAATACTGAAAAAACATCTCTATTTTTTTCTAACATAGAATCCTTTAGCGAAGTTTATAATAATAATAGCCACATTTTGTTAAGAATAAACGAACAGAAAATTTGTTTTATTTTCCTTATTTCAGCATCAAATATTATCAACATCAAATACAATAATTTCTAGACTTATTGTTGGAGTAAAATAAAATTTAGGAAGAGACTCATATAAGCAACATATTTCAAAATAATGCCAGATTATTTAGATTTACTACTCACAAAATTCATTTCAGTACAAATAAAAATTAAAAAAATACATAGTTAAATCTATAAATTCTTATTTATTTGCCACCGAATCCCGCTTATAATTTTTTTTATTGAATAGAGTGTTTTAAAATTTTATTTTCAGTTTAATCTTTTATAAGTAAACATACATTTTAATAACTAATTTATTGTAAAATTAAATTTTTGCACTTAAAGAATAAATATTTTGTCAGCGCTTTTAATATAATTTTATTTCGTTAGGAATTAAAAATTAAACTCAATTCAAATCCTGGTTCACAATGCTAGTATTTTATGCTTCATAGCAATTAAATGTTTTCTCTCTGTGTCATAACTTCAAAGGATTTCTTCATTGAATTCATAGTGTAGCTGTAACTGTGGATAAATAATTTGCCAGACATAATTAAATTACTCATTAAAAAGGAAAGAGGAAAAGTTATGCTATTTGAACAAATTTTAATTAAACAATTTCTGTCTGACTCACTATGATTACCAGTTACTAGTACTAGTTGATATTTATTTGCTGTAGAATGCTTTAATAACAGTTTAGAATTAAACTATTTGGAAATATTTTTGAAACGATTGCGTTTATTTAAATAGCTTACTTGTAATTAAAATATACTGTATACTTTTTAAAATTTTAATAACAGAATATTAATTAGAATAAAAAATCAAAATTATATGCATTTTAATATCACTAATTATATAAATAAATCTTTTCCAACTAGCTCATCAGACAAAAGTAGTTATGTAAATGTTATATAACTGTTATGAAATATAATTTTCTGGGCAGTTTTAAAACTTTATTCTTGAAATCAAGTTAAATATTAATTTAATATTTACATGAAAAAGAAGAATATATCCTGAGAGTAAATGTTAAAAGGCCTTCATTACAAAGTAATTTGAGTTTTTACATCAAAAGTAAATATAAACTCATTTTACAGATAATTTTTTCGAATTTAAATTAAAGAATTTTTTTTTACATTTATCATTTTAAGATTATATTCTTTAAAATTTTAATTTGATTTACAAAATTTTGCACCAATTTTAAAAGTTTTTTTTTTTCATAACGTGGTTTTAAGCAAATAACTTTGAGCAAATATATTTTTGAAGCCAATGCTTTTATATAAATATCTTACTTGTCATTAAAATATATTACATACTTTTGAAAAGTATTAACAGAACAATAATTCAATTAAAAAATCAAAGTTATATTCATTTTAATATTATTAATAATAAAAATAAAGCTTTTTTACTAGATCTTCAGACAAAAGTAATCATGTAAATGTTACAAAACTGTTATCAAATTTAATTTTCTCTTATGTCTTAAAACTTAAATCTCGAAATCAAGTTAAATATTAATTTAAAACTTAAATGAAAAAAAAAAAAAAATGTTACGACAGTAAATTTTACAAGCATTCCTTACAAAGTAAATTGAGTTTTTACATAAAAGCAAATATAAACTTATTTTACAGATTAATTTTCACATTTAAATTAAAGAATTTATTTTTCATATTTAAAATGTTACAAATAATTTTATTAAAAAGTATATATGGCTTAGAAAATATTGCAGTAATTAAAAAAAAATTGTTTTTTCGTAACGCCATAAAAATCCTAATTAAATTAAGTTTCGAGAAATTTATTTACAAATAAATAATGCCTGCAGTTAAATTGGTGATAAAAATGCAGTACAAAATCTGTATACTGGTTATATATAGCTGTTTTATATAGCTGGTATATATATATATAGCTGGTATATATATATAGCTGGTATATATATATATATAGCTGGTTTGTAAAATATATAGCTGGTTTGTGAAAGAGTTTCTTTGATTCTGTGCAAAAGTTTTTGTTCGATTCCCTATTAAATATGAAATGTCGAAAGCAGCATTTACAGTATATTTTGCATTTCAACTATCGAAAAGGTAAAAATGTTGTTCAAGAAAGAAAAAAAAATATTAGATGTGTATGTAGAAGATATATTGACAGAAACCAGTAGCCAAACTAGTTTGCAAAATTTCTGTTCAGCAGTTTTAATGTTGAAGATTTACCACGTTCTGGAAGGACAGATGGAGCTGATGGAGGCAATATAAAGACATTGATTGATGCATACTGATAAATAAAAATTCGTGATATTATTGAGTGAATTAATTTATAGAATTCGACTGTTCCTGTTCACGTGAAAGCCTTGGTTTAATTTCAAAACTTGACATATGTATTCCACACTTTGCTACAGAAAGAAATTTATGTCTTTTGAGTTCCTTTGCAAACGATAAGGAAATTATCTATTTTTGAAGTGAATCCTCACAGGAGATGAGAAATAGGTTGTTTACAGAAATGTTAAACATCAGAGATCATCAAGTAAAACAGATGAACCATAGATGAGTAAGAAAAAAATGTTGTCTGGTTGGATTTTATAGGAACAATCTACCTTTTTTTGAGCTTCTACCAAACAATACGCCTATCAATTTTGAAATGTACTGTCACTAACTGGACAAAGTGAATGATTCGCTCAAACAGAAAAGGCCAGAATTGATTAATAAAAAGCAATGCGTGACATACTTGACCATGTGTGAATGTACAAATCTGATAAATCGCCAAAGTATGTACAACATCAACCACCATATTCACAAGATCTGACAGCTTCGGAATATTTGTCTGAACAAAATATTTTAGACGGCAAAAACTTTTCTTCAAATGAAAAAAAATCAAAAATTTTCTGAGGCAGTTTTTTTGCCAGCAAAGATGAGAATCATGGAATCATGCTACTGCCAAAGAGATTGCCAAAGATAATGTAGCAAAATGGAGAATATATAATTCAGTAAATTATTTATACAATATAACGAAATCGTCTTTTATTTAAAAGAAAATTAATGGAGCTACTTTCTGATAAGCCGATATTAATAAAAATACTTAACAAATTTGTTTATATTTCAGAAGAAATTCTCAGTAAAAGCAAAAACACAATATTGTATTATATTTATTAAAATGAATTATCCAAAATTTATTTTTCATACTATTAGATGCTTCTGAAATATTACCTTCAGACTACCCTCTCTCATAGATAAAATTCGATTACAAATATTATCTTATAACATTAGGATCAAATATTATTATTATATTATTAAATGTTATCTTATATCTTATAACATTATTTCTTATAAAAATTTATATTAAATTTAAAAAATATGTAATGAAAGTTTTTATTAATAAACATACATTTAACAAAAAAAAAAGATGCTTTTATGGAGTGTTCAAAGTTGGAATTCCCGTTCATTTCAGAATAAAAATTAAGTGTTTATAGATAATAAAATTCAAAAATTTGCAATTGTAGTCAATATTTTTTGCATTGTGATTGAATATTTTCGTAATATAAAAAAATATAGTATGATACCTTGAATTGCATGTAATCTTTCATTAAAATTTCATAGCAGTTTTGGGATTTGTCAATGATTGAAAAGTGTTGGGAAGGTTTATATAGCGTAGAGATGAGCTGGAATCAAATAACAATTAATGGTCTCACAGCATGGATCTCGAAATAGGCTGTAAATAAGAAGAGTAGACAAAAAAACGAAAACTGCAACATGGAAGTATAACAGAAAGGATATCAAGAATTTACATTAACAACATGCACATTCTACAGAAGTAATCGAAAGCTTGACAAGAAGCTCTGACCCAGACATGACATCAGCGTTTCATAGAATATAGAGCAACTAGAAGATTCCGTACATCTAAGATATTCCGGAAGCTACGGAGACACAAGCTTTTCTGAATAAACTGATGTATTGTACATCTTGATTTCCATGTGTCCATAGAAGTAGAAGTTGTCACATGATAGGTTCGGTGATGGAACAGGCCAGTGAATCAATCTACCAGTTCTTATCTATTGCTGTGGAAGATTACGTTTCGATGTCTGCAGACATCAAAAGTGGAATAGGCAGGGATTCCATCATTTTGGTTCCAAAGGAAATGACGTAGAGATTGAGGCACATTTGATTCGTTTAACAGTTCCACAAAAGGCTTGCTGAAGGACTTGGAGGTAAGCCAGACAGTCCAAACGTTGAGGCATGTAGTAACTGTGTCTAGGTGATCCTAGTATCAGGCCAAACATTTATAGTGAGACGTTTTCATATGCTAGGGAATAATTGGGTTTCTTTTATGCCCTTATATGGAAATTATGTGAATTGAATGTTCCCAATTTGAATAAACTTGTCTCCTCCGGGAACATCACTGGTGCCACAAAATCGAGATCAGCAGCAGTTTGTTATCTATGGTTTGAATACATATCATTTGCTTACAGAATCATAACAACGGTAGGTTGGGACAAGTGCAATATTTGGGCTACAAGGTCTAACTTCTGCAAAAACTAGGGCATTACATTTAACGTCCTGGATCTCTGCTATTGAAGTTAATTTAATGGCACGATTCTATTCATTGGCATTCAATTTAATGGCACAGCTAACAGCTTTCTCAAATGAAATCTTCTCATACAGACACTAATGCAGCCTTTCAAATGTCGCGTGATGAAGATTAAACCTCTTCGGGAAATATTATTGTTACCATCACATAACTTACTCGTTACATTCTACAGTTCCATATGCGAGATGAATATTCGCTAATTCTGCATTTGTGCATATCTCATTCTGAAACTCAAACTCTCTGCTACTGAAACTCAAATGGCGGTATCCTTCTTCAACGATATGCAGTCCAGCTCCGAATATAATACCCAGAAAGTATTACCAAACCTATAAAGCTGTGTGATTCCAACTCTTCTATACACTACCTGCCCCACCCTAATGTTTAGCCATATTGTACTGATTTCCCTGTATATTTCAATTTGAAAAGTATTTCTTATTTGTCAATGTATAGTTTAACAAATCCCTAAGTCTAAAAACAACGTCATATGTCAAAATGCAAAAATGTTATCGTTGGTGTAAAAATAATCTACAGTGTAATTCTTAAAAAAGTTAATGATTGGTTATTTTACTCATTTATCTTTTTCTTTTTTTACAATACTGTAAATATACGAATCAAAACCAATTTTTCTAAAAATTATTATTTGCTTTTACATAATTTGTCATTGTTTCAAAACCGAATTTATTACAAAATAAAAAATACGCTTTTATAAATTTTTGTCGCGGAAATATTTTAAAATTAAAATATTAAATATTTCATGCGGATAAGAATCCCATAAACTGTAGTTTTCAAATAAAGTTCGTATTATTGAAGTTATGCAGCTGGATTTTAACTGGGTGTGGCTGGGTTGAGATTTAAACCGCAGATTTGGGAACTCGCAGCTTTATTTACACATGCACAGATACCTCACATATACAATTAAAGCATACAATATTTAACATATTTAAATACATATAATTATAGATTCGTGAAAGGAGTCCACTTTTAGGCCGAAAACCCGATAATCATATACGCGCTGGAGGCGCGAAATATACTTCCTCTCCTGGCGAGAGTCGTAGGCCGACTATTAAGCAGATTGAGTTAAATATATTTCCTCTCGGGAAGAGAGATTATAAGCTAAATGTTTCTCAGCGGTAACGCAGGTTGCGCCGTACTTCCTCTGGGGTCCTAATAACCAACAGTTAAGAGGAATCACGATTACAGATTATGTTTTATTGAAATATTTTTAATTGAAGAATATCGCTTATTATTACTTACTTTCTTAAATAATACATTTCAATATACAAAAATTTTTGATCTACAAATAAAATATTATATTCTAGTACATTTAGTCGTAGTTGAAATTTCTGAAGGTGATATGTATAAGAATTTAACTTGTGTTCTTCTATTAATATACGAATTAATAATGTCTGTATTCAAAAAAAAAAAAAAAATTCATGTTATTATTGGTGCAAAGAAAGTGGTATTTTTTTGCATCGGTAAAAATTTTAATTACATTTTTTTAAAAATTACTTTTAAAATCAAAATAGTGTGTAAACGTTAAATTTTTCCATATAGTGCCATATTCAAATTTGCCATTCATATATGCCATTTTTCCATATGTGAATAACAATAAAGAGAAACATGTTGAAGTTACTTTTAATAAAATTCAAAATCCATTTGAGTTTGTAATATTTTAGTATCTTACCTACGTTAGTGATTTTCCATAAATGGTTCTAAATTTCATTTCCCTTTTTAGAAGTGCAACTAAAGAAGTTTTTGAGTGGAAATTTTCTTTCGCCTGACAATAATTTGCTTTATCTAATTTCCTTTTCCTTCCATACGTTCTTCTAATAATTCAATTTCGCACATTTTTCATTTCTAAGAAGTGTAAGAACTATCCAAGAATAGGAAAAATTTAAAAATATAAAACATAACTTCTTATCTTGGTTTCTGCAAAAATCAGATGCAAATGCTTTTAGACTAATTTAAAATTTATGCGTAACGTTTGTTTTCTATAGTACTGATTAAATTTACTAAAATACAGCGAAAGTTTTTGTAATTTCATTCTGATCAAAAGCTAATTAAATTCCGACAGAAAGAGAAATACCTACAAAAAAATATTTTCTACTTAAAATTATTAGCTTTTAGACTTAAGAGTGTGCTAAGAAGTTTAAAGAAAGCAATTATTTTCTTTTCATAAATTGGAAAGCACCTTGAATCGAAAGGCAGCCTCAGTAAAAGCCTTTCATTACATTATTTTGCGCATTTTAAAGAAAAAATATATTTTTTTTTCGAATTTAAAATTTGCAATAAATGGCTCTCTTATTATAAATGTCTAAAAAAGTTTGTTTAATGAAATTTTATGAATTTAGAAATAAGTTTTTAAAGAATAAATTTCATTTTCTTCACCTCTTTTATAAATAAAACTATATAATTTGAAAAAAAAATATTTAACATAAATTTAATGTATATATACATTTGGTTTCAAAAATTAAGGCAGCTGCTGCCTTTTAATGTCATTAAATATGCTACTGAAATTAGACTTTAAAATAACTTGCAGTTTCTAGAGGATAGAGCATAGTGAAATTCCATGATGGCCTTATTTTAAACACGAATAATCAACATCAGTTATTTATAAAATTATAATGGCGTGCAATTAGGCAAAAGTGTATTGCGCCAGAGACAACCCTATGTAACAAGATTGAATCTAGAACCTTCGGAAATTTCTAGACTTTGGAACGCATTGAGAATATAATCGGTTTATAGGAAGTAGGACCATGAAAACATTAGATTACATACATCCCACTACTGGCATCATAATAAATATGCACAGATTGGTTGATTTGTCGCTCTACGATCGTTTTCTGAACACTTTAGGTTAACTAGACCTGGACCTACTATTCAACGTGGATTCCGAACCACTAACAAACATCTATGTCACGGCCAGGATTTGAACCTGAAGCATGTGGTACCAAGGCCAAAGAGGTAGCCAATTGGCCCTCAAGTCACAGGTGTGCAGAGAAGAATTAAAGAAAGAGGGTTGTATGCATAGTATTTTATGTATACTAAATAAACCATCATTGTATTAATTCGTAGTACCATGACATCGAAATGAAAGCTTTAATTGGACATTCACGCATGTCAATTGCAGTTTCAAGTCGATTAATAAGTATACAGTCCCTTGACAGATGGATCCAGAGTTTGTTTGCTATGTGACGTCAAGAATTTTGGTTTGGAGGGCGTCAAAGTCTCTATAATACCAATGGAAGAGTCAAATTTGTTGAGGATTGCATATGTATATGCAGAAATATCCTTTTGGATTCAGAATTATGTAGGATGTATCATGAAATGGTGTGCTATGCTATATATTCAACTTTGCTTGCTGGTTTTAGAACGCAGCTACTCAAGTTCAGAAGATAAGACGCTATCCACCAGTCCAGTGAATACAAGGCCAGTTCACCCGATGTTCGTATAATAAAAAGTAGAGTTTTGAAAAGGGGAAGTTCCTATTATTGATTGAAAATTTGAAAACGAAAAACCAGTATAAATTTAGGACAATTTCAAATTCATAAAACATTTTTAAGCTCTGCATATTAATTAAATTTTTTAAACGGAATTTTCGACAAATGTTTTCTAATTTGGAAAACAAAGTTAATTGACAAAAGACTTTGTTGGATGGTATTATTTTCTGGAAACTATTTTCTATTTAAAAAATTGTTTTTCAGGGTTAGATCATATGACATTGCTATTAATTTTTCCAAAGAACTATTTTTGTCTACAATATGAAAATGAGTAACAATCAATTATTATATTAAATAAAACTCAAATATCTTTTTTTTTAAATTGGGACATATTAATTATGGGTTTTTTTTTATTATGGGTTTTTTTCTTTGTTTTTGTCTTTATTTTATTTATTTAATCTGTTCTTATGATTTAATACTTATTTGTATGGTTTAATCATTAATTTTATGATTTAATCTTTATTTTTATGGTTTAATCATTATTTTTATGATTTAATCATTATTATTTTGATTAAATCATTATTTATTTTTATCATTTAATCATTATTTTTTGTCATTAATTACTTCCATTATTCATTATTAATTAATAATTATATACTCATCAATTCTTTACTTTTATGATATCATTATTTTTCATCATTAATTTCTTTCATTAATTATTTTATTAACCACTATTTACTCATCAATTATTTACTTTTATGATTTAATCATTACTTTTACTAACTAACAATTGTTTGCATTTGTAATTTAACAATTATTTAGTTTATTTTTTAAAATACACTTGATTAATTCTCTTTTAAAGCCTACTTTTTATAAGAATATTGCATTTTATTTTTATTAATAATTTTTTTGTTCTTAAAATTCTTCCAACATAAACGTTTTAAGGTAAATTTTCTGTATTCTATAGAAAAGGGCCAATGTTTAATTTGCAAAAGTGTGAGAAGCTTGTTTGCTATTAAACATCTGACGATCCTATAGAATGACCAGATATTGGCTTAAATATCCTGAAATTCTGTCTGATATATCTAATATTCAAATAGCAAACTCCATGAAATTTAGCTCTTCCAAATCCCAAATAATTTCCCTTTGAAGATTTCCTATATACGATCAACATTCATTAAATTTTGGTGCATAGTTAAATATTGTAATAAGAATTTGAGAGCTATAATTTTAAGTATTTGAATTATAAGTGTTTGAGAATTATAATTAGTATTGATTGCCATGTAAAATTATTTGTTTTAAAGACTGATTTAATCAGTCTCAATGAAATACAATTTAACTTATTTTTTCCATAAGCAGAAAAATGTTCCGTTTTTTCTCCAATAATATATTAAATATTTTTTAACATTTATTAAACATGTTATTCTCCGCGAATATATTTATTATTTTTAATTATTATTTAATTAATCTATTAGTGTTAATTCTATTATTTAAACCATAACTAGATTTTAGTACATAATTAATGAAAATAATAGTGACGGATATTAATTTAAAGATTTAAATTTTCTTAATTAATATATCATAAAACTATTTTATTTATATTATAAAAATTCAGTGTCAAGTCCTGTTTCTTACAAAGAACATTTCTACATAAAATAAATAAAAAATTGAGATGAAATTACTCTAATGATTTATTACGGCTATTTAATTTTCGTTAGCGTAGCTTCTAAATTCTTTATAATTCTTTTATTTATATATTTTTTTCTGCATAAGTAGAATATTGTTCCGTTTTTTCTCCAATAATATATTAAATATTTCATAATATTTTATTTTTCGCGAATATATTTATTATCTTTATATTAGAATATATGAGAATTTTTCTTAAATGTTATGCAATAATCAATGAACATTTGTCAAAATTTCTATATCAGAGAAAAAAAAAAGCTTTCAATTAGATGTAATCTAGTTTATTACTCGTACAATTTAAAACAATCAATACACATTGAAAAGAAGTAAGAAATATGAATTATTATTTTTTTTATTTAAGCCATTACAAGATTTTAATGTATAATTAATGAAAATAATGGTGTTCAAGATCATGAAATTAAAGGTTTAAATTTTCTTAACTATATTTTATTACATTTAAATTGTATGTTATTATTTAGTTTAATTTCATATCCGAATAAAATAAAAAGTTCTTGATTTAGAAACATGAATGCAGAGAAATTTCTTTTACATTGATAATTTTAACATGCTTTGTTTGGTATGAATTTATTATATGTATCATTTAAAAAATCATTTTAAATATATCTGTTCATATATTTGGATATAATAATTTGTAATGACTATAGTAAAAGGATTTATAAGAATTTAATGATTTTTCTAATAAAAGATTTTTTTTAAAAATTAACATTGGTGGGAAATTTCTTAAATGTTACGCAATAATCAATGAACATTTGTCAAAATTTCTATATCAGAGAAAAAAAACGCTTTCAATTAGATGTAATCTAGTTTATTACACGTACAATTTAAAACAATCAATACACATTGCATAAGAAGTAAGAAAGATGAAACATTGTAATTCCCAAATTATAGATTTACTTCATCAGCACAATAAGAGGAATACAGCTTATTCAATGTTTACACATAAATGTATATTTTCAGTACTTTGTAAACCTTGAGCTTCTCATCTTTATTTCAGTGAAAATAATAAAGTATCTTCTTGTGTTGAATTAAAAAAAGGAAATTCCTTAAATATTTAATATCTTTAATTATTTTTCTTGGCAATATTTTATTTGATAATTGCTTGAATTTTTAATGAAGCTTGTATATCATTTACATATTGTTAATTTTTAAAGAAAGAAAAAGGAGAAAAAAAACAGGAAAGTTGAAGAGAACTATATTAATATCTCATTGACCAAACAATCTTTCACTTATTTTATGATAAAAAGAGAAAATAATTTATGAATGTAATTTTAATTCTACTATCATAAAACATCCAATCTTTATCAAGTACATATGCATTCGTATACATATGCGTATCTCATTGACCAAACAATATTTCATTTATTTTATGATAAAAAGAGAAAGGAATATATGATAGTAACATCCGATCTTTATCAAGTACATATGCATTTTATTCTAAAAATTAACAGAATATCTTAAGATATTAAAGAAGAACAATTGATTACAAACAACAACATTTTAAAATTAAAAGCAGCATGTTTATATGTATTTCTTCCATAATTTTTGTTTACAGAAGTTTCATTTTTTTAATTCTAATTTATTCAAAGCTTTAGCAAACAATAATATTTACTGATCATAGTATATAAAATGAAATTTATATTTTTAATAACATTGTTTAAAATTATTTAAAACCTTTTTTAAAAATCATTCGTAAAATAATTAATTTTTTATGTATTTTGAAAGTATATTAATATTAAAAAGCAACACATGTTCGTATAATTTTTAATTTCTACAATTTTGGGATAAATATTTATATCAAAGCAGTAAATATTAAAAAGATCATTAGCTTCAAAATAATTTTAAATTTTAATCAGTCTTACTATAACAGAAAAAAACAATAATTCTGTTTAAATAGATGAATAGATATATTGAAAAAAATATTTAATCACGAATAATAACGAATTTTATAATAATTCAGGAATAACTATTTTAGTTACGTTATTAGTAAAAATAGTTTTCCAAATAATATTGTAATTGCTTTGAAAGAATACAAGTAATTGCATGCCAAATGTGTAACATTTCCAAATTTGCTAATTTTATCAAATTAAGATTAATACTTTCAGAATAAACATCATAAACCTTTTAAGTAAAATTAAATTTAAAAACTCATATTTTTAGTTAATTTACAAGGCAAAATATGACAGTATAACTTTGCATGAAACAGCTATAACTAGTAGGTGCTTAAACATTTCATTACATCTTAAATATATCAATGTAAAGTGTGCTTATATTTCACCAAACAATACCAGCCAAATTAAATATTACATGCTACATATAGTACAAAGTCACTGTGCCTTTTAAATGACATGGAGAATATACCACATATCTAATAGTACAAAAGAAAAAAAAAACTGTCTACAAATTACTTGACTGGGGTGTGCCATTGGGGGTGAGAGATGTGATTCTCGTGCGGGGAGAATCTACGCTCCTCAGAGTCTCTGTGTGAGTCATCTGCAGGGTGCTGGTGAAGCTCTGGTTCTTTGTCCGGCGAAACCCGCAAAACATGTGCAGAAACATCTTTCTGAACTTTTGGCCGAAGATGCAGTAGATAACGAAATTAATGGAGGAATTGAAGGTCACGAGAAGATTCGAGACACGCACCAGAGCGGGAACAAACAGGTCGAAGAGTTCCAGAATGTTGATGAGGAGTGCCAATATGTTGCAGACGAAGAAGATGGAAACCACACATATGAGCATCATGGCCAAGCCTATCTCTTTTTCTTCCCTGCGA